>NQII01001739.1:332422-379497 GCA_002778355.1 Clitarchus hookeri
ACGTCAGCAGCAACTGTGGCCTTGCCAAGGCCTACCCATCGCCGGAGATCACCCACCACAGCTGACAACACCCGCAACAAGAGTTAAGTATGACAATCACTGTCACGAGAAGCCCACTCAACCACGAATTCGCCCAGCAAATCCGAGTAACCAAACTATCACAGTACCGCACCTCTCAAGTTTGATGTTGTGTATTTGTGAATATAGACACGAGACAATATATTCATACTTCAAAACACCACAGTCATAGTCTACCTCATTACCAAACCTGCAACCTCCACGCACCTTATAGTCGGTGCCTGGGGGACATTAACTCTGACCATATACGCCGCCATGTCTTCCACAGTGGCGGTACTTGAGTCGTCGTTAGTACTACTGGAGACATTTATGTGCTCGGTCATGTACAATTTGTTTACACTACGATGAGAGTGACGTGAGGTGAGTATGGAGCAGCACCGGAATGCAAGGGTGGGAGGAGAGTAGTTCAACCACTACACCACCGCGGCCCCTTCATTACAACGAAGTAACATTCAAAATGTCCCTACGTTCAGCTGGCTCAAGGTTCATATACCGATAAAAACTAGTTTTAATTGCAGCTATAACTTGTCATAAATAACCGAATGGTAAAAACGTTATTAAAAATAACACTCTAGGTGCAGTAGTTCAGTTTACAAATTAAATTTCTTCCCAAAAACTTAATTTAAATATAATTTACACCAGCTTACACACCTACCTTGTACGTACTTGACTGTCAGTTTTGTTTTCCTGTAGAGTGAAGATTCCGTGTTCCGCAAGCCACTGGTTGGTGACGGGGGCGTAATGGGGTTTACACAATAACAATTTAAGGCAGTAAGAATTAAGCCGTATGCATTTGGCTCCCGAAATTCAACTGACACAATAACGATGTTACTGCTTAATATCAGCCAATAAATGGATCTTAGTGTGTGCTTTATTCGATAAAAAGGAGACAGTTGTTTATTTATTCGTATTTTTGTTTTCGGTGGTTATTTTTTTCGAAGCAGGTTTGTATAAATTAATATTGTAAGGCATAATTTGGAATAAAAAATGCAATAAGTTTATTTAAACGTATGCTTTTCGGGGATGGCTAAACTTAAAAGTTCCACAATATTTCCCCAGCAGTAGGCAGTAGAAACTCCACTGTGTTGAAGCAGTTTGTACTGCTTTCTTCTTACTGTGCAAGCTCATGAATGTCGTAACTGATAGTCGCTGTCGTGTTGTATGCGAGCTCATTCTCAACGAATCCAAACCACCGCACAACAAACACTTCAGATATTGCGTTGCGCATGCTTTCGGAAATCCTGAGTATTTTAGTTTTATCTCACATTTCAAAACAAGCGTACGAGTGTTTTAACAACACTTGTGTAATTAGAAGTGATGAAACAAAATGCAAGATTAATAGTAGCATATGCATTCCGACAAACTAGCTTCCATTTTTATAAGAATCGTAATACAGAATTTGTAGCAGTAGCATGATACTGATAGTTTCAGATAATTACTCTTTTAAATTTCTAATATTAATTTTGGTTCACTGACTGTTATTAGTGAAGGGTTCTGGTGGCTTCTGCGCTATAGTTTGGGAGCAGTTGAATTCTCACTGATTGAAAAAGTAATTTCCTAGTGACGAAGCAATTAATTTCGGCACACCGTATGTTCAAATAGTGATCAAAACGCGGACTATCGTGTAGACTGGATTAGTAATACTTTTTTAATAGGAATATACACTAATCTTTCTGTTGTGCCCTATTACTTCTACTCCAGACGTATTTTTGGTCAGGGAAAGAAACAAGCTGTAACAATTCAGCGTGATTGCTGTGGTGTGACAATCAGTAATAAAAACTACGAATAAACTATTGGAGAGTGTAGAAGATTCACACAGTGCGTTGCAGTATGTTTTAAACATGGAAATTTGTATAGTCGCAAGCTTTTATTGTGTGTCCGTTTCGAAGCTCTTGTATATTTAAAACGTACTATTAACTCAACCTTCCCGATAACGAACAGATAAAGAGTATGGTGGAGGCTACATCTGAAACTGCATAACACTCTATTCTCAGAACCATTAGAAATATGCCATGGCAATATAGTAAATATAGTCTATTCACTGTTTCTTCGCACTTTTTTAATGAAGCCTTTGAAAAAAAATTGCTCCATGTGAGACATATTTGGTTGTTTCCAAAATGCCATTTACCAAAAGCATTTTGTACATGTTTTAACATAAAAGTGCCTTATTTACGGTTACATTAAACTTTTAATTATATTATATTGAAAATTTATAATATTTCAATTATAATTAACATTAATAAAACCAGAGAGAAAATGTGTGTGTTGGTAGTGCCTAGTAACAAATAGTTCTTAAGCAAGATATCGTTAAACTGAGTGCGCATAAATGCGGTGCGTTGTCCGATTGGTGTAATTTTCTAGATCTGGTTAAGCTGTGTTTGCACAAAGTGGAAGAATATCCTGGAAGTAGAACTTTCGCAGGGCTTCACAAAAATTGGAGGCAACCGTGAATGGACGCTAGCCAGAACCGGGCATTAATAGCTTGTATATGAAACCCAATTTCAACAAATTGTTATTTGACGCACGATATACTTCTACAGCATTTTGTGATTATTTCCTGCCCTGTGCATATTTGCTGACTTTGTAGTGTGTACACATTCATGTCATCCAGTAGCAAACAGACACAATAAAAACCAGTCTTTACATTTATCAGAGATTTTGTTACATCAGAACTTTCAGCTGGTTCCTCTTTCACGTGGCGTTATCATAATTTCAATTACGTAACATTTGTCCAGTTTAAAATTAAAAATTAAAATGTTAAAAAATAACAAAATTGCATGGAATTTTTCCTTTAATTTTTCACCTCATTGACATTTTTCATTTTACAAAAACTGTTACACAAATGCCAAACATTTTAAAAATATTTAAATTTATAAATAATAATTAGGAATAGTGCATAAGAACTACGAGTTTACTTTAAGAAAATATAACAGATACGATAAAATAACTTCTGTTCTCAATACCCAATACTCGAAAATCACACGTTCATTCTGTGCTGAGTCGTTTCTGCATGAAGGCCAGCTCACCAGAAAGTCAGGTACAAATCTGCGACACTCGAACTTTGACATACACCTAGAGCCAGCTCTGGAAAATAAAACGGTTTATTAAAAATATGTTCTCTTTGAGGAACTCGAAATCCCACTTCAGGTGTGTCAACGTCACAACTTTCCAGACGTCTGTTCAAAGTCTTTTTTCTTGTGATACGTAGTGGCGCGCCACAACAAATGGAAGAAGTAGTGTTCTGCACACACCGTGTGTTTTCGAAAGTCACGCCGTAACGTGCGACGAGCCGGACAGTCGCCGTGTTGCTGTCGCTCGGCGTTGTCCACCTCAGCCAAGCCTCAATAAAGCCCTATCTGCTCATTGTGTGACTGAAGCACGGAATAAACGAAGCACTTAGGGCGATGATTTCAGGCACTTCTAACGTGCTCTCGCCATTACATGCAAGTCGCTGAACTGACCGAAAACTGCGATTATAACGTTTTATTGGTGGAAAGTCCAATGGACGAAGTTCCATCCATAAGCCACGTGTACTTTTCTTAAGGAAACGAACTGATGGCACGGTAATCTTAAATGTTATAAACATGCATTTTGAAGATGTTATAGCTATACAACTAAGAAATGATACTTCAGATACTTCGAGCGCATTAGGAGACATTTTGCTGGAGTCCTCCAGAATATCTGGACTGCACTTGTCTGAGTTGTGCTGGGTAAATACTGGAGTATGCTCATGTGGCAAGCTGACACCCAGCGCCCTTGGTGACGCACACAGTGTAGCGGTCGAGAAGGAGCAATGCAAAATAGAGTTCAATCTGCAGGCTATTTGTGAACAGAGTGGCTGTGACTGACGATATAGCCGTAGCTAGTTGAACCGGATTAGAGTCAGGAGTTCACCTGACAGGAATTGTATTTCTACCTTTAGTATAACTAACCAAACCTAAGCTATCCACAACTAACCGAATGTTCTGGATGAATCATTTCAGCCCAGTGTAAACCCAGCCTTATTAGTTTATCACTTGATTTTAGCCTAAGCTTAAAAATGTTGGGCCAGTCACAAGGATCCTGATAAAATCCGGAATTCTTAAGCGAATCAGAGGGGAACAATAAACAATAATCATGGATTGATCAACAAATTCTGGATTACATATAAACCCATTTTAAAACTGGAATTTTAGTTAAAAGAAAGGGGACCAGCTAGCACGACGCAGTTTATTGAGACCGATAGCCCAGTTGTTTCGAAGCACTCTATGATAAGCAGGTTTTGTTACTGTAGCCTTTCTATGACCGACAGCACGAATCCCCCCAATTTCAAAATGTTTCGAAACAAACCCAAACCTACAATTTTCTGCGTGCATTACAATTGTGCAGCACAATCGCACGTTTTGTTGTACCTAAACCTGGGAAATTCTGGGCTAATCACATGTGCCTGTACTAGGCATACAGTTCTTGGGTGAAGCGCAGAGGGTACTGTATAATCGCAAGAGTTCTGTTTTACAGAGGTTAAACACATTTAACGTTACCACAAAGGTTTATCACAGAGTTCATAAGTTAACCTAAAATTATTTCTGTAATCATAATTTCTGGCAAACCACGTGGTTCTGTCACTCTGAATGCAGGTATGTCGGCTGATGAGTCATGACTAGCCGAGATGCAAGAAGAGGCTTGGCTGGCTGAGAGAGCGAGGCACGGCGTACACACGAGGCGAAGGCAGAGCTGCTCCCCGGGTGGAGGGGGCTCTGCCCGGGGGCGGAGTCCCATGACGCTCACTCCTCGCCGTCCTTGGCGTAGCTGCGGTTGTCGACACCGCCGTTCTGCGCGGGCACTGTCTCCTGCAGCGAGATGACGGTGAGGCCGTCCTCCGGTACGTCCTGAGACTGCGACTCCTCCAACTTCTTGTGCACCGTGTACATCCACCTGCAACGCACACACAGCCTCACTGCACTACTTCTCTCCTCTAGGGACCTCCAGAACCACAGCGTGTGTGGTGGCCGGCCATTGCATTCCGGAGGCCGCGGTGGCTGAGCGATTAGACTGCTCGCCTCCCACCAAGGCGAACCGGGTTCAATCCCCGGCCGGGTCACTCCCGGATTTTTTGGTCGGCAGGGTTTCTCGGGGATCTCCCATTTCCCCTGCCCTTGCATTCCGGCGCTATTCCATTCTCACCTCATTTCACCGTCATCGGCTCTCAAGACCTCGGTGTTAAGAGCCGCCCAGATCTCTCCACTGTACCCCACTTAGTGTACCTTGTAATTTTATGTACACAGCAGTGAATTTCGTTCATAAATGTTTAGCCGTACAAACAACATGTAAAAAAATAGCAGATTGTAATTCCTGTAATACAGGAGTTGCATGGAGAATTGAAAACAGAGAATAAATTATTCGGGTAATTTTGTGTAATGGCCAACAGTTTTGTCGCAGTGGCCCGTGAATCTAGCGTATGATCGTTTGTGGACAACCGCTACATTGTGCAGAGAAGCTGTTGATCTCCAGTGCTTGGTCACTTGTGAGTACATGTGTGGAGGTTGCGGTAGTTGAGGCGCACGAGTTAGGCGCACACTTTTGATATCTGACGTGAATTCCGCCCTTATAGCGAAGTGCCGTGGAGCCCTATTGTGGACCGCTAGTTCGGCTACTGTAGAGTATGGTGTGTATCAATGTGTACTGTCATTACATGATGTATCACATGTGGAGCATTACATTACAGAGTTTGCTATCTTCATCACAGCACTACGGTGTAACTGGTGCGGTGCTCCACACACCATCATATTCTAGATTCATGGTGCAGCAAGGACCATACGGTCGGCCACAATAAAAAATAATCCTTACATTTTCGTCTCGGTTTTCACTTGCCTACGCAACCCCAATGTCACAGTCTGCCAAGTTTTTTTACACGGTGTATACTGTATGCATACGAAAATATTGATTGGATTGGATTGGAAAGGACTTATTGTCCCCCGGTGTTACGCCTGAAGGCATATCAGGAAACGGCTTATAAACTAACTTATGACCTAACTTAAACTTAACCCATGCCTTACCTAGGATTCGAACCCAGATCCTCCCGCACTCCAGACCGGTGGCGCACCAACCGACTGCACCACGGGAGGTCGGCCATACGAAAATATAATTTATGGCATGAGTCACCTTGAAATAACATGAAAAGTGCTTGTGCTCCGGTCACTTTTACGGGCACAACTTTAACGTAACGTATAGGTAAAGCGGCAGTCGTTACTGCAACGTCAAGATTTTAAATGACCTCGCTGGGACAATGCGTTCACAGCTGCCAATAACCTGGATAGAAAAACGACGACGTATACAGGTGAGTTGGCAGTATCGGAGGGTCGAAGATGACTTGCTGTAATTTCAAGCAGCGATGGAAGTCTTGCTTCCCGGTAATAATTTATGGGCGCGGAGCGAGAGACATTTCGTATGGCAACAGCTGTAGCTGAGCAAAGGAACATGCAAGTAAACCGATCTATTATTCAACAAGAAATAACGAACTTCTTTCCATCAGGTCTGAGCGCTCGCTTTGGCTCGCAGACTGAGCTCACACTTGACAGCGGTCGAACAGAACATTTGCTTGGATAGTTGCAGTGAAAAACTAGCAGCTGTTCAAACAAATTTATATGTATGAAATCACGCTTTGTCAGTTTATAAAATGTGTTTCATCTCCTCTGCTGTATGTTTTGTGGGTTTAATAAAAATTAGTTTTGTTGTTTGGCAAATTTTCTACATTCAACTAAAAGTGAAGTGAAGGGATTTGGGCAGCTCTTAACATTGAGGTCTTGAGAACCGAGAGAGGTGAGTATGGAGCAGCGGAGGAATACAAAAGTGGGGGAAACGGAAGATCCCCAAGAAAACCCACCGACCAGCACCAGCGGCATCGTTCGGCATGATTCTCACATGCTATAATCCGGGAGCGGCCCCGCCGGGAATCGAACCCGGTTCGCCTAGGTGGGAGGTAAGTAGTCTAACCACTACACCACCGCGGCCCAGAAGGAAGATTGGACACTGGTGCTTTGCAGAGTATAGTGCCGTTCATAAGTATCTCTCATATACATGTCTACAATCGCGGGTAAAAAATATTTACGCATCAAAGTTAAGTCTGGCCATAAGGAAGCATCGTGGCGTGCACTCCAAGACTGTGATGTGCAGTCCCGGGAAGATGAGTTTGCCGGAAATTAAGTCTGTAACAGTGGGATATTTACACGCTGTGTAAGCCAATGGTTTAAACTGCAGACACCACTTTGTATTTGTCTCCTCTCCTTTGTGGAAACGGCACAGGAGAATCATTCTCACTATTATTTTTTCTTAGAACCTGCAGGGGTACAATTGCACCACTCAAAAATTTTAGTTTTGGTGCAATTTGTCAAATAAACAGAGAACTATAGCTAGATGTTTGAAATTTGTAATGTTGCCTACCCCAGTAATGTTTGCTACTCTTTCCCCAAATGGCACCTAAGCAAATATTTTGAGTGGCGCAATGTTACCTCAGCAGGTGCAAAGTAGCGCCGGTTTACGGTGTATGAAAAAGGATAAAAACAAAAAGAGGCAGCTGTAGATAGCAGAACAGTCGTATTCCAGACCGTTGATGCGCTGAGATATGCGGTAGGGAGTGTCGTTGAGTAACCTGGGTGAATGTGAGTAAGTAGGCGGCAGTGTACACTCACAGGAAGATGAGCACTGCTGGGGCGGTGAGGGCACCGCCCAGCAGGAAGAAGGCTCCAGGCACAGTGTTCATGGTGGCGGCGTACACCAGACTGTACATCGGGCCGTACGCCAGTGGCATCAGAGCCTCACACACGCCGAACAGCGAGTTGATCTTGCCTGCAACACGCCCCACACACACATACTTGCAATACTTACACACTGTCGCCCCGACATTCTCTCGCCCGAACCCACTACAACTCTCACTCACGTGCTCTACAGTAATGAACGTGTTTGTTCACGTATTACTTTTCAACAGACCAGCCCTTTTAGATGACAAACTTGAATATTTTATAGCTGCATTAAAACAATGTCAGAGAAAGCGTACAGCCCTATCAAAGTACTTGCTTACATAAACAGTCTTCTAACCTCGAACCCTACCCACGTTGTTTTTGATGGTGCTGTTGTCAGAAAAGCAATTCGCTGCTTAAACCGTAGAGTGAATATGAGGTAGAGCGATCTCGCTGACTGCGCAGAACCAGTTTCCGTGTCCCAACATTGAACTGATTTTAGGCCAATTCGCCCAGTAAAAACAGCATGGATTGGATTTGAGGTTAGAACACTGTTTAGAAAACATGTGCTTTGAGATGTTTGCATACTTCCTCTAACCAATTTTTTAATGCAATTCGGTTAAATTCAAACTGGTAAAAGAATTTTATTCATGTATGAAAATTTATCTTTTGAAAATTAAGAGGTAAGCAAACACGATTATGAGTGTTGACCATGTGACTTTGACAGTTGTGTTGGTTTGGGGTAGTCAATGTTGGATACACGCGCAGAAGACGAAGAATCGGTCCACCTCATCTTTATTCTATGGTTGGAACTCGAAGACTGGCCAGTGCACACCTAGTGTGAGCACTCTACCGTATATTGTCTCTACGGTCCACTGCCTTCCCTCTGATACGTGCGTGTGTGACCACCATACACCATGGCTGCGCGATATACACATAGCTATGTTGTTTAGAATCATANGCACCTAGTGTGAGCACTCTACCGTATATTGTCTCTACGGTCCACTGCCTTCTCCTCTGATACGTGCGTGTGTGACCACCATACACCATGGCTGCGCGATATACACATAGCTATGTTGTTTAGAATCATACTGACCATATTTTCACCGGTGCGATATATTGCTTACAGAAAGTATTCAAAAATCGATTACGCTAAATCGCAGATATCGCTTAGCCCTATGTAGATATCGACAATATCGGCATTTCAAACATCGTTCATACCGGTATCGCAAAANTACTGACCATATTTTCACCGGTGCGATATATTGCTTACAGAAAGTATTCAAAAATCGATTACGCTAAATCGCAGATATCGCTTAGCCCTATGTAGATATCGACAATATCGGCATTTCAAACATCGTTCATACCGGTATCGCAAAAATTGTCATCGCAAATATCTACCATATTGATATCGCAAACATCGGGCACGTTGATGTCGCAAATACTGGCATTACTAATGTACGTCTATTAACATCGCAGATAATTTTCGTACTGATTTCTCTAAAATCTAAATCAGTATATCTGTGGTTATCTCCCATTAAATTTCAGTAAAACTAATATTAAATGCCTGCATTCTTAAAATCAAAATCATTCATATTTTTTAATACCGCAAACATAACAATATCGAAAAAAGAAAAAAAAAACATTCAAACATCATGATTCCGTAACACTGCAGTATCGCAGGTTGCCGACNAACAATATCGAAAAAAGAAAAAAAAAACATTCAAACATCATGATTCCGTAACACTGCAGTATCGCAGGTTGCCGAAATTTAGGGTTTTGAAAAAAAACACTACCATAGGATGCCTAATAATGGTGTTTCCAGGGCGCCAGCTAGCCCATGATGATGACGATGATGATGATTCTCTCGGGCCAGCACGAGAAACTATGTCTAAGGGTGTGGTCGAGCACCCAGACCTCTCACCCNCGATGATGATGATTCTCTCGGGCCAGCACGAGAAACTATGTCTAAGGGTGTGGTCGAGCACCCAGACCTCTCACCCCATAGCATGATCGGCTTGAGTCAAGTTTGAATCAAACTTGTCATACATCAACAAGTATATGCGACNACCTCTCACCCCATAGCATGATCGGCTTGAGTCAAGTTTGAATCAAACTTGTCATACATCAACAAGTATATGCGAGTCATGGGAAATTTGACTTGAATAGCACATTATATGACAAGCTTGCTCGGCAAGGTGAATTCAAATAAAATGGCAAGCTTGCCACAAGTTTATATGCTATCTGGGAAGTCCCGAGAAGTGCGTCTATACGTGACACCATAGTTTATAGTGCTAGCTTGAGATAATCATCATCATCATCATAATCATCCACTAGTTGGCACCGTGAAAACATTATTATTCGGCATCCTAATGCAGATTTTTTTCCGGAAATTTATATTTTGACGTAAATGTTGGCAGCCTATAGCATGTCGTCTCTCTACTGTACACTAAGCCCCGGATTCCACCCACGTCAAGTAGCCGTGATCGAGTTGCAGGGAGTGACTTACCCAACTCGTCAGCTGGCACCAGCTTGGTGGCGATGGACCTCATGGCGATGAAGGACGTGCCGTTCAGCAACTCGATTANCTCATGGGAAATTTGACTTGAATAGCACATTATATGACAAGCTTGCTCGGCAAGGTGAATTCAAATAAAATGGCAAGCTTGCCACAAGTTTATATGCTATCTGGGAAGTCCCGAGAAGTGCGTCTATACGCGACACCATAGTTTATAGTGCTAGCTTAAGATAATCATCATCATCATCATAATCATCCACTAGTTGGCACCGTGAAAACATTATTATTCGGCATCCTAATGCAGATTTTTTTCCGGAAATTTATATTTTGACGTAAATGTTGGCAGCCTATAGCATGTCGTCTCTCTACTGTACACTAAGCCCCGGATTCCGCCCACGTCAAGTAGCCGTGATCGAGTTGCAGGGAGTGACTTACCCAACTCGTCAGCTGGCACCAGCTTGGTGGCGATGGACCTCATGGCGATGAAGGACGTGCCGTTCAGCAACTCGATTATGGGAGCTGCAACAAAAACACACACTCTACTGCCGGTGCAGCTGTGATGACTCCACACCGAGTCGCCACACACATACACATATACATAATTCTGTAAGTCCTGCTCAGTTTCTAGTACATCCACCACACACCCGCACAGCGAAACACTACTCTACATGGTACTTGCATGTTCTTGTAAACTTACAGACGTGTGGTGCGCAAGATCACTGCTTTCATATAGTCTTGGTTCACTCAACAAGAGAAACGCTTACGGTGATAGTATTCTTGTCGTCTTGATTTATTTCATCTCTAAATAACTTACTATTAACATTTATCTATTATTACAATTAAAATTATATTAACACGTACAGAACTATCTTACTAAATTCTGAAATCATAATAGACTGATTTCAGTCTGTATTTTCTCATGCGAAATTGAAAAATAATAAATAATGAGTTCATATACGGCTACATATGTAACAAAAACGCCAAAGGTTAATTATTGTGGACTTAAAAAAAATAGCTGTTGACATGTGTCTTATGTCTTGACAGCAGTCGTTTTCAAATATTTGGTCTGAAAAGTAAACCGAGACGAAACTAAAATAAATACAAGATGAAATGAATACAAGTCTTTAAGACGTCTTTAAGACGTCTTTAAGACCTGGCGTGATAACTGGCTTGAAAATGTTTGTAATACTACTTGTTTTATATAATAAACTACTATACGAGNACGTCTTTAAGACGTCTTTAAGACGGCTTTAAGACCTGGCGTGATAACTGGCTTGAAAATGTTTGTAATACTACTTGTTTTATATAATAAACTACTATACGAGTGCACGGTGTGTTTCCACACGAAAATAAATAACACTCCAGGCTAGGGTGGAATACACCTTTCAACAGATAACGCTAACTACAAACACTGTTTTGAAGTTCGGCATGGCTTAAAACGACATTTTCAGGCTGTTATAACTTGAAATATTCTGCATAAATACATCCGAAACTGGTATAGGTCCCGGCGATGAACTTTCATACTAATTTCCCACCAATAAAATTGTAGGGTCGACGCTTGAAGTCCCATAGTAAAATGTGTAGGACGGAAAATGTCCACGCCAGGTGTAAGCCTTGCGCGTAGAAACTAAGGAGCTCTCGATGTACGAGCCAGTGTGACCGCCATGCTTTCCTTGCTTTCGTGCCTCTCAAGCGAAACATATCTTTAGGTACGTAAGTGGGCGATGGCAGAACTTCACTGCTGTTACAAAAGATTTACAAAATACGCCATAAGCGAGTGTCCTATACCCAGCTGTGCAGGAACACCAGTATGTTGGTCTGTGTATTGCCTCTTACCTCACTGATGTTGCTACACTACACCTCACACTCCTTCTACTGTACTGTACTGCACTGTCTTCATTACTGGCTGGCCGAAACACAGTGGAGTGTCGAGTTTACTACAGATAAAGACATGAAAATGTTGCCAGTGCAGTGAGCTGTAAGCTTAACTTCAAAGTATTATGTACAGTCATGCAGAAATACAGTGGCATAACCACTTGGTTGAAAAAAGGGGGGGGGGGGTACGTTGCTTCTCCTTGAATTCAGTAACGGGCGCCACAATGAGAGTAAACGTCCACCAAAACAGTTTTTGTTTATGGAGATGTGTTGATATATTGTATGCACTCTCTAGTTACTTCTTATAATTTATTTATGATACCTACATACATCTTTGCGTCTAGGTTATACACTTTTCTCTATATTTTATGCAGCATGTAGTTGAGTTTTTATGGCACCAAAATTAAATTTTATTGAAACAATAATATCCTAAAAGGGACGTTTAAAGACTGCCTCTTCGCCACTGCAGATATAAACCGCTTATTAATTGTATGAACACGTATATGTTCTCATGTCAACTGTTGGAAAAGCAGTTCAACCCACCAATTTTCCAGTGGAAGATATCGAGGTTCTAGGAATCTGTCGGCCGAGAATCAGTGAGATTATCACTCAGAATGGTGAAGCGATCGTCCATAGGAAGATGTTTACCCATTTAATTCAGAGATAAAATACAGATGTATTATATAAATTTNTGGTGAAGCGATCGTCCATAGGAAGATGTTTACCCATTTAATTCAGAGATAAAATACAGATGTATTATATAAATTAAAAAAAACACGTGAGCACCCTGAGAAAACCCTCATACTCTGTTCGCACCAGTAAGGGCCTCGGGGAAAATATAAAACCCGTAGATACCATCGCCTATGCACTAACATCTATTTATATTAATGTATAATATACTTTAGGCATATTTTTTATGGAAGCATAAAATATGCATGTATATTTATATTAGCATTTAATATCCATATGTATTTATATAACCATATAATATACATATATNTGGTGAAGCGATCGTCCATAGGAAGATGTTTACCCATTTAATTCAGAGATAAAATACAGATGTATTATATAAATTTAAAAAAACACGTGAGCACCCTGAGAAAACCCTCATACTCTGTTCGCACCAGTAAGGGCCTCGGGGAAAATATAAAACCCGTAGATACCATCGCCTATGCACTAACATCTATTTATATTAATGTATAATATACTTTAGGCATATTTTTTATGTAAACNGCCTATGCACTAACATCTATTTATATTAATGTATAATATACTTTAGGCATATTTTTTATGTAAACATAAAATATGCATGTATATTTATATTAGCATTTAATATCCATATGTATTTATATAACCATATAATATACATATATATTTATAGTACCATATAATATACATATATATTTATATAACCTTACAATATGCATTTAAAATATGAATTGGCGACGGTATGGGTTCCTCGTAGTTTTTATTTTTATGTACCACGGGTTATCAAAACTCTACAATCTTAGGTCTTCAGAGTTGCATGGGGCACAGCAATACCTTTGATTTTTACACTCGTGAAGTCTATTGGCGTGCTTCTCAACGAGCTGTCAAAACGGCGGGCAGCGGCAATGCTTGCGAAGGTCCACAAAGTTCGTTCCGATGGGGCACGCATTACTAATTGCCGACTCTTAGCGTCTTCCAAACGCATACACAGGGTGATGGGGAATTATGGCAAAGTCCAGCATTGTTGCAATTTCCTCGTACGGAATATTTCCCTCGACCCACCTTAGTCCGTGCGTTTCGTACGTCTGTAGGAGATACGCTTGGAAATTAAAGTTTTTTTAAAATAATTTTTTAAAATAAAATTGTTAATAATTAAAAAAAAAATTAAATTATTTTTNTGGAAATTAAAGTTTTTTTAAAATAATTTTTTAAAATAAAATTGTTAATAATTAAAAAAAAAATTAAATTATTTTTGAATAGTTTTTATATATTTTTTTATCAATTTTTTGAAAACTTTTGGATGTTTTAGATTATTTGGGTTTTCAAGGTTAAAGGTCATAAGGATCAAGTTCGATGGTCACCAAGGTCAAGGTTAAAGGTCAAGGCCACCTGGATCCCATATGGCCGCCTACCGGAATGACAGAGCACGAACAGCTCCGACGATCTGGTCCCAGGTCCCGATGTGCCAAAGTCCCCATAATCCCTGGTTAGTGCTCCTGTTGAGGTTGTTACTGATAATGCTAAGTACTTAATTTCGCATATTTTTAAGAATATGTGTTTTCGCTGGGCTATCAAACATTTCACTTTCAGTCCCTACTATCTCAAAAGCAATCAGGTAGAAAGATTTAATAAGAATTTAAAGGCTTATTTAACCATTTTCTATAATCAGGATCATACTAAGTAGGATCAGGATCTGGATTTTATAAATGTAGGATTCAATAGCGCTTTGCACGATTCCACCGAAGTCCCTCCTTCACGTCCTTTTTTTGATCGTCCCCTTAGCCAACCTTTACTCAATATATTTCATATCCCTCCTTNTATCCTGCTGGAGGAGGTCCAACGTAGGCTCGGGGCAGCGAAGCTGAAGGTAGCAGTTAAAATGGACCAGGTAAGATTGTCAGTACATTTAAAGTCAGGAGACTTAGTCCTGTGCAAAATTTACATGTCGGCAGATATGGGGAAGGATATAACTGGGAAGCTCATACCTATATTTCTTGGGCCGTTTAAGATTAGTAAGTTTTTAGATCCTAATACAGTCAATCTTGTTTAACCCAGCAATAATATATAATTTAGAAAGGCGCACGTGTCTCAGTTAAAGCCTTATTAGCAACGCAATTCATTGTTTCAATATTATATGTTTGTACCTGCAGTCTGGCTGTTCTTGTTTTGATGTTGAAAAAGAACATTTGTTTCTTTGTCCCTTATCCCGAGTCATTTTGGTTATTTCGTTTCCCCTTTTCTAATCCTTTATTATTTTTGCTTTGTTCCCGTCTTCCCACCGAGCCGCGCCGAGCCCACCTTGCATCATCGTCGTCGTACTGGAGAAGAGCTGCTCCAGTCTGCTGCTGGAAGAGGCAGAGCTTCAGATGGTTACTTCTACCGCAACCTTCCTGATGCTGGCGAGATGTGCTCGAGAAGGGACCTGCTCTTTGGGCGCTGAGTCGCCTTCACACTTGGCTGCACACCGTCCCCGGGAACAACTTCAAGAAGGAACTGATCATTCCTGCTGCCACTGTTGAAGTTTTGGACTGTCCTGCGTGTTACTTGAAAATCAATCTATCAATGGACTTCTTTCATCTACGCTTCAGTTTATACTTCTGTGTGGACGAGTTTTTCTACTAACTGTATCACTGTGTACTGTGTTTGAAGTTTCGTCAAGATGTTTAGGGACTGGTCGCCACAGCACAGGCTTTGGGGTGGGGGTTGAGACTCTAGCGCCCGTCGCGCAAGACATTTGCTTTGGTTTCAACTCGACGCGATGGTATACTCTTTGCTCGGCTCAGATCCCCTCCTCTTTCCACCCTGTTCCTCCTCCATTGATTTCCCCTCCGCTCGTGCGTCATAATTTTTTATATGATTCAGATAGTTCATTTAAGTCGTTTCACGACTAGCGCTCCTTCTATTTTACGCCCTACCGTCGCCTGGCCGTACCGCTTGAAGAATTCTGAAATGTTTTAACTGCCGTACTTGTTGTCCTGTAGGACGCGAGGCCGTGATGGGGCTGCCTTTAATTTAGTGTGGTCACCTGAGCCGCCGAGCATTAGGGCAAATTAAACGGTGAGTGGTGGACAAAAGGTTTTGTGTTAGTTGTGCAGTTTTAAGTGTTTTAGTGTTTTGTGTGGCATAGTTGTGTGTGTCTTGGGTAAGTAGTAGTGCTAGACTTTTTCAAGATTGTGGTTTCGGTTGCCTGTCTAATTTTGTTTCCGCTTAAATAAAACCTCGTGTTGCTGTGTTTCTATGTTTTAACGTTTCGTGTATTGTCTTGTTCGCTGCCCAAGAGTTAATTCTATTTTAAGTGAATTTGGTGTCCACGACTCTCGCGTTGGGCTGTCATGTCTACGTTTTTAAATGTGTTTAATCTGTAAATTTTTAATTCGGCCGGAGCTTTGACGGGTCGTTTGACTGCCTACGCTGAAATCACAATCTTTTAAATAGTAATTTTAATAGTAATTTTTTAATGGGTTCCTTTTATGAAACGGAGGCTTTACTGGGCTCAAGCGGCTGCCCTCCTTTCTAATTGCTCAATTAATTAATTCTAGTCATATAAGTTTTTTAATCGTATTGGCATTTATTGTTGTTTTGAATAAAGTTCATGCAAATTATATTATTCCAGTTTGTGAGCAAATTTTACCAGATTTATGTAAATATAATTACAAAAATATGTGGATTTAGAAGGAATTCATTGTAATGTTTTTAATATTTTAATGTCAAGTATTTCAAGGGTGCCATTTATGGTATCTTGTATAATTTATTGGCTAAATACACAAATTGGTAATTTATTTTGTAGTCATTATTTGTGTCACGGCACAAAGTTATCACTTTCTTGTTAAAATTAAACCCACAGTAACGAGTTGTAAACGTTGTTTGAATATACTGGTAGTGTTAAAAAAAAAAAAAATCTTTGCAACTAGTTTACAAAATTTTTTTATGTAAATATACAAACACATTTTTTGTGTATAGTCATGCAAAACGATAATAAGAAACACAAACCTGTACACACATAGATAGATACGAATGAATAACACAATAATGGAAGAACACGTATCTGAAAATGGAATATAAAATAATAATATGATCTAGAGGCAATCTGTGAAAAAGTAATAGCAAAACAAACGCAACGTGCAACAGAAATGAAGACACACGTGAATATTCAGTTTATATCAAGACAGGGCCATATAAGTTTCACCCAAGGAATGCAAAATAGCAGTCTACAGCCGACATAAAAATGGATGAAAACGAGAAAAGAGTAATGGAACGAACATCTTTGTCTCGCGTTTCTGAAGACAGACTAGTAAAATTGCAAAGGATATTTGTCCGAAGGGACTATTGAAAAGATGGCGTGATACTCTGGAAAAGTAGGCGACAGCCCTGGTACGTAAGAAGAATAGAAACAAATAAATAAAGGATACCTCAGAGTTAGAATTGGGCCGGCCCATTACCGTAAAAAGTGAGAAGAGCTGACATTGGCTCCGATAACCATATATAAAACGCCTTTGCTTCTAGATGCTACACTGATTGCTGGAAGACAGTTGTTAGCTGTCAGTTCCCGTCAGTTNAACGAGTTGTAAACGTTGTTTGAATATACTGGTAGTGTTAAAAAAAAAAAAAATCTTTGCAACTAGTTTACAAAAATTTTTTATGTAAATATACAAACACATTTTTTGTGTATAGTCATGCAAAACGATAATAAGAAACACAAACCTGTACACGCGTAGATATATAACGAATGAATAACACAATAATGGAAGAACACGTATCTGAAAATGGAATATAAAATAATAATATGATCTAGAGGCAATCTGTGAAAAAGTAATAGCAAAACAAACGCAACGTGCAACAGAAATGAAGACACACGTGAATATTCAGTTTATATCAAGACAGGGCCATATAAGTTTCACCCAAGGAATGCAAAATAGCAGTCTACAGCCGACATAAAAATGGATGAAAACGAGAAAAGAGTAATGGAACGAACATCTTTGTCTCGCGTTTCTGAAGACAGACTAGTAAAATTGCAAAGGATATTTGTCCGAAGGGACTATTGAAAAGATGGCGTGATACTCTGGACTAGTAGGCTACAGCCCTGGTACGTAAGAAGAATAGAAACAAATAAATAAAGGATACCTCAGAGTTAGAATAGGGCCGGCCCATCACCGTAAAAAGTGAGAAGAGCTGACATTGGCTCCGATAACCGTATATAAAACGCCTGTGCTTCTAGATGCTACACTGATTGCTGGAAGGCAGTTGTTAGCTGTCAGTTCCCGTCAGTTGAACACCGGGCTCCATCTCAGCTCTCCTGGGCAATCACAGCAGCTCTAACACGCCTTATTACAACCNAACACCGGGCTCCATCTCAGCTCTCCTGGGGAATCACAGCAGCTCTAACACGCCTTATTACAACCTCGTGTGGGGTTATAGTGAAATGCAGGCGACTGTTTCACATTTGTCGCTCTGCAACAGTCGGAATGACGTATCGCGTCTACTATCGCGAACATCGACCGCAATACGCTAGAGAAAGTGCGGCAGCGATCAGATTACCTCTTCCACATTCTGCGTCCGCTTAGCACTCGGAGGTCGCTGTACAGTCTTTGCCATTCGCTACAAGTGAGTGGCCTATATTNCACATTCTGCGTCCGCTTAGCACTCGGAGGTCGCTGTACAGTCTTTGCCATTCGCTACAAGTGAGTGGCCTATATTCATCAGTGCAGGTACATCAGCATGTTGTTCTGTGTATTGCTACTTACCACACTGCTATTACTGCACTTCACTCCACACTCCTTCTGCTGTATTGTCTTTATTACTGGCTGGCCGTCACACAGTGGAATGCACAGTGGATTGTGTTTCAAANACACTCCTTCTGCTGTATTGTCTTTATTACTGGCTGGCCGTCACACAGTGGAATGCACAGTGGATTGTGTTTCAAACTTTACACTTTTTATGTACGTACCAAGAATCACCGTGTTCAATAAGTCACTTCATAAAAAAAATATTTTTTTAAAATTGTTTTATTGTAATGTTTATAATTTTATATTTTCCTTACGTAAATAAGTAAAGATAAATGCACTTTTATATGATTTGAGCATTAAAGAATAAAGCTTAAAAAGCTAGCTGAGCACGAGATATTTGTTGATAGACACCCAGAAATTTTGAGGATTCTTTTTGTCCCAGCCTATATCCAAAATGAGGTGAAATTTTTTTATTTCTTTAGTGAGTGGAGCATGGTTTCTTATTCACACCCTGGTGACTGTATGCCAGCAATAAACAGTCGCCGTAACCAACGGTAACATGCCACAGCCAATGAAACAATGGTGGCCCATGTGAGTAGAGTGCTGTGGAGTCTAGCAGAGTGACATCGAAACAATTCAGGGCTTTTCCGGGACTCTACTTGTGGGCAAAGACATCAGACTGGTAACCCTTTCGCTACCAACACCAACATTATAAGACACGTCGATAATTGACGGAAAATATGGTGCAAGCAGTGCATGAAATTGTACAACCGTTCCCTCAGTCTCTGGGGCCACGGTGGTGTAGTGGTTAGACTACTCTCCTTCCTCCTAGGCGAACCGGATTCGATTCCAGGTGGAATCCCCCCCCTCCCCAATTCTCGCACATGGGAATCGTGCCGGACGATGCCGCTGGTCGGTGGGTTTTCTCAGGGGATCTCTCGTTTCCCCCGCCCCTGCATTCCATCCAGCATTGTTCCATTCTCACTTCGCTTTATCCTCATCGGCTTTCTAGACCTCGATGTTAAGAGCCGCGCAAGTCTCTTCACTCACTCACACCCCATTTAGTCTCGGAACGAATGGACATTTTCCATGGTTCTTGGTGATGCAGGAAGCAAATGGCTGTGAATGTAAAAGCTTGGGTGTAACATTGTACATCAGCAAACCTTATTGGTCACACACACATTTTCTACCGTGTACTGTTTACACCCTGAGTACCAGTATTTGCACGTTTGTGCGAATCAGTAGCGTGAGTATATATTTGTATAAGAATGTCCGAGTGTCAGAATACAGCAGTATGTAAACCAGTGACCAAGTACATGTCACAAGTGGCTGTGGGGGGACACAATACGCCCGGCTAGGAGAGACTCAGCTGGACTTACACGAGGGAATAGTTGACCTTCCAGTCAGTTTCCAGTACAAGCGGCGTTGTACGCGAAGTGGCTTAAATGTTCTCAACTGCGCACAGAAGAACACAACTTCCAGTGGGGCAGGTAGGTTGGACTTTGACATCTCGTCGACAGCGAGGTCATTACAGACAGAGCAAGTAACTCAGAAAAGCAAGAGAGAGGAAGGAACCACGAACTGAAATCAGGATGGTCAGGCCTGGATTCGAACCCAGGTCCTNAAGTAACTCAGAAAAGCAAGAGAGAGGAAGGAACCACGAACTGAAATCAGGATGGTCAGGCCTGGATTCGAACCCAGGTCCTGCCGAATGCGAGTCCGAAGGTTTGCCATTGCACCGCCTCGCTGAGTGAAGTGCCGCACATGTGCGAGGCGTCTTTCACTGTCGAGACTGTGTCTCGTAGTCTCGTGACTGGTTGTCCGCAACAACATCCAGCACAAACACATTGTTATTGGTCTTGAAATATGACAGCGGTATACTAATACTAATATTGCCTCAATTAAATTTTTTTTCTTTGCAGTGCTTAAAACGATGTACAGTACATTCGCGGTTACTTCCAACTTTTCTGAAGCACTGCTTAAGTTCTACTTCTAAGATATTCTTACGCCTCATGCAAACAAAGCTCAACTAAGTATAGAAAATTACACCAAAGGGACAATGCACCACATTCTTGCACACACAGTTACAGAATATTCTGCATAACAACTATTTATTCCTAGACATTACCATCAAACCTATCTTATCTCTGTTTTTATTAATTAATTCTATTTAAATATTGTAATGTATAAATATAATGTCAGTAAAAGTTTAGTTTAACCAAAAATAAGATAGTTGTGCAAAAAGCATCTGATACATGACATATTCAAGACAAAAAACCAAACACTTCATACATGGGGNAAATAAGATAGTTGTGCAAAAAGCATCTGATACATGACATATTCAAGACAAAAAACCAAACACTTCATACATGGGGGTTTTTTTTTAAAGGTGTGATTAAAAAAGTGTGAAGAAACGGCCAATAGACTGTATATATTAGTGGCAGAAGGTTAATCGAGGAGCAACCATATTTTCAACACGACCTTCACAGCACATGCGTGGTGCCAGGTGGCTGAAGCCTTGATGTCCCGGCTTGCGTGGTTGGTGAGGCCACTCTCACGCGTTCTCCCTGACTTTGTTACCCTGACCTACCTCAGTCTGGCTATGGATATACAAGTCCGAGACACCTTCCCGCCGCCGCGCAGTCACTAACAACACAGAGGCGAAACAGCAGTTTAACTCCTTCACGTTCACATCTGCGACGTGTGGTGAAGTGTTGCAAGGTAAGATGTGTTTTGCTCTGTGCTATACCTAATCATTTGCTTGTTAACACATCGGCCACTTAGACGTAGCAGTGCAGTTGACGTCACAGCACGTGTGTAATGGATGCCTCGCCGCTATCTCGTGAGTGAACGCAGTACATTTAGTTTCTCCCGGCTCCACTCTGGTTACTGGTTCCTGCTGCGTGCGCCCAGTGTGTACAGCACTGAGTAAGCACCAGTTTACCTTGCAACACCTCACCACACACCACTGATTCGCATTAATTTTTCTTTTCGGATGTTGCAAAAGAGGAAACTCATGTTGTGAAAAGTATTTTCGAATTTCTTATAATTACTGACACTTTGGAACCTATGTAAAGAAAGGGTCTCAGTATATCCATGACCTAAGAAGCAACCAATTATAAAATCGTTGGTGTGCCAACAGCCACTAATAGCTTTGGCCAGTGTAACGCTCTGTCTGTATTTGGGCCAACTCTTACCTCGTACTTGCTTTTACATATTCTGTAACAAGTCAGAGTGAGTTTGCTCGGGATAATATGTTAAGGGATTAAGCCGCACACAAAATTACGTCATTGGCCAGCGACATTCGCAATGCTGTTCGCCAATCAGCGCCTGGTAACCTACTCGTTACCCGCCAGCGCAGCCAATAGGGAACTTATCGCAGTACGCATTAGCCAATCACACACAAGGCCTGTTCCGAGAGCCTCGCACAGCCAATAAGATAATGGGTTCACCCACATCAAAGGAACCGCCACGCCGGTTGAACTCTGTATTTTTTTTTCCACACTTTTCATCGCATTCGGGAGGACCCGGGTTCAATTCCCGTTCAAACGATTTTGATTTTGGTTTTCCATGATTTGCCGAAATCATTCCAGACAAATACTGGGATGGGTCCATAACAAAGTCCACGGCCGATTCCTTCCCTAGTCCCTCTCCTCCGAGCGACTTGCTCCGTCTCTAATGACCTCGCTGTCGAAGAGACGTTAAGCCCAACTACATTCCTACCACACCTTTTAAAACAAACCTCTGAAAAAAAAAACATCCCACGCATGACGGGTTTGGTTGCTTCCTAAATACATCACGTAACGCAAGAGTTTTATACTTGAAGTTCAACTGTTGTAGAATCTCCTAGCGAAGAACAGGCGGGACTTTCAGCGGCGACCCCATCATTTCATTGATGAGAAGTCTGTAGCGAAGTTCAGTACAGGCTCCTGACGCAGTTTGACTGGTCTCCGGCTAGTATGTTTTAAGATACGCCAGTATGGAAAAAAAATCGCTTTTAACTGTGTTAGACGGCTCCAAAATATTATTTACAGCTTTGCTTTAAAGTACCATTTTTTTCCTCGTCTGGGGCATGTCTTTTCGTAGGTGAACATACTGGAGGCACGTTGAATGTTTTCGTCACAAAACTAGGATTTCAAACACGCTGCAACGCAGTTCGAGTGCCAGGCGGGCGGAACTGTCAACACAGCAGATTTTCGATTCGTCTGGGAACAGTTAAAGCCGTGTAAAAAATGTAACTTCGTAGCACAGCGAAAGCAGCGATGTGTTGGCAGCGGCCAGTAAGAAATATTTCACAGTTAAAATATTGTTTTAACCTAGGTTTTTCGTGTGCTGCTTGTAAATTAAACGTCGCCTATTTAAATATCTAAATTTTTAGGTAGTACTGATGGAAACCTATTTCATTGTTACTGTTAAAAATATCAGCGCAAAATACGGTGCCCTAGTGACGTGGTGTTTTTTTTTCGTACGAGCAAGAAACTTGAATAGGCGAAACGGAGCATTTTTGCTCTACCCCTCTCTCTCCCTCTCGCTCCCCCCCCCCTATTTCTCTCTCTCACTTTCTTTCTCTGAAAGTTTCGTAGCGCCAGTAGTAGCAGGAAAATGATACGTTTCCAAATTCACGGTTACTTCTAACTTTCATGAAGCCCTGCTAATGTTTCACTGTTAAGGTATTCCTCCGACTCATATCAACAAAGCTTAACCACGCCTAGAAAATTGCACTAAGGGGACAACGCGTCTCATTTATAAATATTTTGCATGAGAACTATTTCTTACCAGGCATTACCAACACACCTCTATTCACTCTGTATTTATCAGTATTCATTGTAAATTGAATATTGTGATTTATAGATAAAATATAAATCAAAATTCAATTCAACCGAAGGGAAGGAGGGCTCGGTTGTGTAGTGGCCAGACTACTCGCCTCCCCCTAGGCAGGTTTTGTCGGGTATCTCCTATTTCCCCGCCCTTGCATTCCGACGCTGCTCCATACTCACCTCACTTCACCCTTATCGGCTCTCAAGACCTCTATGTTAAGAGCTGCACACCTGTCCGCTCCACCTTCCAATCCAACCAAAAATAAGATTCTTTTGTTAACAGAAGTACATATAAAACGCTTGTGATACGAGGTATATTTATGAGACAACGTGCTGTCTGTGAAGTTCGCTCTGTGAACGACGGCCAGGTGACCTTACTGCTGTACTCAGGCGAGGCAGGCGTGGTTAAGGAGCAGGCCGCACTACACCTGCCGCCATCATGCCAACTACTTGTTAATAACAGTTACGTAAACAAGTAGGTCAGTCAACCTCCTCCAGGGTAAGCGGGGGTTTTCCACTACAAACCTGTTTGCCCGCCATCACAACTTGCTCACCTCCATTGGCGCCTACCTCAGTTCGTGTGACGTGTTGTGTGAAGGAAGTGTGTCACTGTCCGCTCCTCGTGGCGGGGCGGCACATCCCAGAGAGTCGCGGGGTTTCCTCCGCGTACTTCCCTTGTACTACACACTGCAGGCCGTCGCCGCTCCTAGTGCCAATGCCTAACCTCACGAGGATGCTCATGCCCTTAAGCACTAAACACTTTGCATATATGCTCGAGTGTAGCTCAAGTTACGGTTGTGTGACAATTTCGTTGCTCTCTTAAAAAAACTAACACAAATATAAATATACTGTTTTGCTTAATGTTAAGAGTGCATGATCCCCACAATTGTTATTCCTGTTCGAGGCACAGCCTTAAGGGCGACAATAACACGCGCGCCCAGCGCCGCGTCGCCCGTACGCGCAAGACGCTGCACTGGCGTCTCCACGCTTTACTCTGCATATGACATCTGTAACTGTGCAACTTCATATCTTCATTACACTCGACGAATCCCACAGATTTAACTACGACTGAACGGTTTTAATGTTCTCCCCCTTCTTAAGAAAACTGCGCATGCATGCTCTAGAAATGCGAATTTTTTTTTCATTTTTCACGACTTTTTTCCCTCTTAGAATATACTTAAAGGGGAAGTATCCCCCGCCACCTTCTATTTACATATATCCCTCCATAACTGATTTTCCAGATTCTATATTTAAAAACCAAACGTTCCAAGGGACAGGGGACATCTTAACAGTCATTTCGAAATTCAACTTATTTTTTTTAAACATGATTAGTTTCATATGAGAAACCGTAGACAACGACTGCGTCATTATTGAATAATTTCAGACCCACACGGGGAAATAAGGGTATAACTGAAGTAATACAAACTTTAAAAAAAAATTGTTAAGTAGTCCTCTATGTGGTGTCTAGCGTTTATTTTAATGCCCAGTCATAAATTTTGATTAGAAATGAGTTTAAAAAATTCAAGAAGGAAGGAATACAACCCTCTTAATATGTTGCAAATAAAATTGTACGTCACATAAAATTTTAATCTTCTCTGGCAAAAAGTCGTATTTCCATAATATTTATTTCCTGAGATACGCGTAAAGGCGCAAACAACGGACACACGTAGAATGTGACCGGTCTACTAAATCTTAAGTGTTCCGCCTTTGAACTGCGCTGCAAAGTGTTTGAAATCCTGTTTTTTTTTGCGAAACCATTAAACGTACCCCCAGTATGTTTACCTGCGAAAATACATTATACCCCGGACGAGTAAGGAATGGTACTTTAAAGCTGCCACGTTTGCTGTAAATTTTATTTTGGATCATTCCTATATATATAACAATGGCTTTTCCAGACTGCCGTATGTTAAAATATACTAGCCGAAAAATAAGCCAAACTACGATAGGAGCCTGAATTGAACTTTACTACAGACTTGTCATCAATAAAATTATAGGGTCACCGCTGAAAGTTCCATAGGCAGACGCAGCACTACGAGAACACTGCACGCCAGTTCATAGCAACCCTTATAGCTGCCGCGTTTCTCAGTCCAAAAAAGGAGAAAAACTGCGCAGGCAGGCAGGCGGGACCCTTAAAGAAGCCGCGTGTGAAAGAAAGTTTTCTTATACTGTTGCATCCACAGGCTTGCTTGGCGGCTGCTGCTCTCCGGCAGGTTAACATTTTCTCCCCTGGGTTGGCTCTGATTGGCAGGGAGTTGCCACACGTTAGAGCCGGCCTTCATTGTCTGATGTGCGAGGCCACGCCCGTCTCTGTGCAGACTTTTGCCCAGGCTTGTCCCACAAACACACCGGCGTCCCGCACAGTCACCGTCTCTAACCTGTTGCGACAGTCGTCGCCGTTATCTCAGATCACCGGCAACCAGTTCATACGCCAACACGTCACAGCGTGCGACACGTGGAGGTGGCGTGACCCTGGACCAAATATTAGTTGGCCCGCAAGAATAATGAAGCAGTAAACTCCCTTTCATTTACTTGACTTCGGGCGAGAGACGCAAGTAAAGCCTACATGATTAGTGGCATGCTGAACTTTAAACTCTCATATATCTTACACTTTCGTATGGCTGAATTTGACTCGAGAGCTTTTGGCCGAAGCTTAATCCTTTTGGCCTCTAATTTATTTTCTAAAATTTAAGTGTTGCAATCGTTTGATTTTTTGTTATGAACTAGGCTATTGTCGAGCATGCTTCTCGCAGCCAATGAACGACGCACTGCTTGCTTGTCAATGTCAGCATTAACCATTCACAGATGAGAGGTAAACTTCAACAAATCAAATTCCTCACAACACAAGGAAGACTCTCAAAACATCGGCCGCCGACTCCTTGTTGTGTACAAAAACAAAGAGTCATTGTATAACTCCAATTCCTAGCCAATGGGCCATCAATTGAGTTGTAACGAACTCTAAAAGGTAAAGATTTTACTTCGGGTCACTGGTCGTCGAATCCGTGATGTTCGCCCATTATTATGACATTGAACTAAAACTAGTCCAATATTGTTTCGAAGCTCCAGGCCAGAAGGCCTCGCCGGATGCGGGGAACAGACCCCCCTTCTCCCCACCCATGAACAGCCATCGCACACTCCGCGGTCTGCAGACACTTCTGCTCCACTGGGCATATGTCTGCTGATACGCTGATTCTGCTACACCACTCGGTATATAGATAACGAATGCCCATCTCCACTATCTCCCGGCTATACCATCTGCATTCGCTCCTATCATGCGCACCGTTTGTTTCGTGACGATTGGGGCAGCATTGCAGGGGGCAAGTCAGCACGAATCCATCCCCAGTCTGACCTCCGGGTGTCGGGTTCATCGGGATGTTCCCCAGGATGCAAGCCTCATCAGGACCGCACTCCATCGCCCCTCACTGAAGGAACCTATAGAGTAGCGAGGTCATCCCGTTCTGTTATTTTTTTCTCATGACTTTTGTGTGTTCTCCATGCGTGACCTCATAACTGGTATTATCGTCCGCTTTATGCTACAGTAAAGGAATATAATGTGAGCATTTAAACTGGCGGTGTTGCGTTTTAGATAACTTTAAAATTACCAAACTGTTGATTAATTTGAGAGATTTAGGTGGCTCTAAAAAACGAGGTATTAAGAGCCGATGAGGGTGAAATGAGGTGAGAATGGAGCAGCGCCGGAATGCAAGTTCGGGGCAAACGGAAAATCCATGAGAAAACTCGTGGACCAGCGGCATCGTCCGGCATGATTCCCACTTACGGAAATCCGGGAGTGACCCGGTCGGGGATTGAACCCAGTTCGCCTTGGTTGGAGGCGAGCAGGGTGACGGCTCAACCACCGCGGCCCCATTGGTGAGTAGAGACGGTTGTTTTTAAAGATCTGATATAGCTGACTCTAAGTCCCTAGCTCTGCCTCTCCTAACTGGTCAAAGTGTATCTTTTAATAGCCGTATGTACCTGGTCACTGCCGTACACATCCTTCCTTATGCTGACAAGTCTTTCCTGTATATAAGTGCCAATTTTGAGCACAAGTTAAATTTCAGCCACATGCTGCCTATATTTTAGATTCTACCTCTGTGGGACCACAGTTTGTTAGGCATACCCCAGACTGCTTACCACCAATAACGAACTTGCAAGGAAAACAAGGTCAGAATACCGTACTACCTGTCCTGGGGTTACACTGCAGCAACAGTCAATGAACGAACTGAGGCGCGAGTACACAAAGGTTTGTGAAGTCTACATTACCACCAAATGAACCTGCGAAATTTACAATCGGCTATTTAACAATTTATAACCCACAGACTTTATTTGAACAATCTTTATTATTATGGGCATCTGATATTCGCGTAAAGAATTCCACGCAGGCCACATGCATACATCCTACTCGCTCTCCTGCAGTTTTCCTTTGGTTATTGGCAGGTATTTGACTGGCCAATCAGAATTATGTTACTCCGCCACTCAACGCCTGTCTCTGGCGGGCAGAAACATAGACGCGTAGCAATGGAAATCACCTAATCGTGAAAGTGGATATTAGCTGAAGTGTTTCGAAATGCAACCAGACAGGATATCTTTTCGCAAAATTCGAGTTTCTCTGTATATTAGTTATTTTCCGTAGAGTATGTTTCATGAACTATCAATTGTGTTGTAAGGTCCTGATAAACATAAGCATAACAATGAGACTACATTCACGCTAGTTCTGTTTTCAAGGACAAACACTGTCCAAGGCATAGGGCTGCTTTTCACAGTACACTGCAGCTATAACTGGCAATGCAGGGGCGCTGGTACACAAGTGCCCTGCAGACGGAACAAGCTCACTTGGCTGTGCGAGTATCGTCTCGGGCTGAAGTGGAGTCTCGTGAGGGAACCACGGCTGGCCGCTTGCTCCCGCCCTTAAGACGTCTTCAAGGTCGCCACTGCCATTACCAGTCATTTGCATGGTCAGTAACACTCGGCTGGAAGGCGGCAATCACTTCGCCAAGTGCCCGCTTCCAAGTGACGTAACAACCACGCCACTACGTCTACTGCAGTCCGCCAACTTACAGCAGCTCTGTCGCAGAGCAATTGACAATACAGAGGTGAAACAACCGCTTGTGCCGCAAACTCCAGTAACACACGACAGCAATATGGCGTCACTGGCCGGCAACATGCCTCAACGCCGTTCGCCAATCCATGCCTGGTAACCCACTCGCCAGTAGGCAGCCCAGCCGGTAGGGAATCTTTCGCATCATGCAGTAGCCAATCAGACACAAGGCCCATTCCCAGAGTCTCGTAAAGCCAATCAGATAATGGGTACGCTCACATCAAAGGAACCGACAAGACATTTCGTAAATGCGTACTTATCTGCTCTGTGGCGTGGGAGGAGTAGACCGTCTACAATGGATTACATCGGTAAATGACAGGACACTAATTACTTAGGCTTTTCGATGATAATTGATTTTGATTAATCGATAAAGCTAGGCAAATGGTACACAAGATGCAGATTAAATGTTATGCTAAATTGGGGAAACTTTTTAATGGGTTCAAACATTTTGGAGTGCTAGCACAAACGTTATGACACGTTATTAATCAAATCTGCAGGCTACTAGGGATGATTAAAGTTTTTATAAGCTTTTTATGATACATTAAATTATACACCCAATAAAGCCCTCATAGAAGGCAATCGTAAATCACTTTCCCTGGTGTTGATAATTCTGCTCAGATAAAAATGTTTCCGGAATGTGAAACACACAATTGTCTCAGATAGTCCATAATGTAGTTAATGGCAGTTCAATGTCTTCTCGTTCAGGCAACGGCAGGTGATGCAAGACCCGTACATAGGCCAGCCTCAGCTTGTAGACGTCGTACATTCTGTATACGTCGAGGGCGGTAGTAGAGGGACCGGAGTAGACAAGATGATGACCTGCAGGAAGGTCATGGTGTGTGCTGGAGTTGACCTCGTGTGAGCGTGCCGCAGGGCTGTGCGTGCCTCGACTACACATGTGCGGCATGATGACCATTACCAGGCCACACTGCTTGTAGTACACCTCCTCATGCATTTGTCTCCCACCACACACACACACTCAGCTACACAGCTCTCCTAGCGCCCTGCCACACTCTACGTGTCTACCACCTATCTATGCACGTATGCTATGTACCCTGCATGTGCGTGTGCGTGTACGTACGTAAGTATGAATGGAAGAATGAATGCATATGCATGCATGTATGCACAGATATAGGCTCTTCACGGTAAACAGAGCACACTCGAAAGACCTGCTTAGTATTTAGTTGTATGCACGTTGTGTATTCTTCCACCGTATGTAAAATTAACCTTGACATGGGCCTTATCACTTTGTTCATGCGTTGGTCAAGCGAAACTGTGAAAATTATTTGTAAAGTAAACATCTTACACATTTGCGAATTATTACACTTGCATGTATTAAAAAAAAGCAAAGAAAACTAAATGACTGCAATCACAAATGTTTACCTAACGCATTTCATTCAACGTTATGAAATGAAGCTACTCTTCTTCCTTAATNAGCAAAGAAAACTAATTGACTGCAATCACAAATGTTTACCTAACGCATTTAATTCAACGTTATGAAATGAAGCTACTCTTCTTCCTTAATAAACAGCTTTACTGGGTGCATGCCAGTCAGTGTGACCANGCAAAGAAAACTAAATGACTGCAATCACAAATGTTTACCTAACGCATTTCATTCAACGTTATGAAATGAAGCTACTCTTCTTCCTTAATAAACAGCTTTACTGGGTGCATGCCAGTCAGTGTGACCATTAAAATGTAGGAGAAATCACGTTCTTCAAAGGCAGATTTTTTAAAACGTGCTAAGTTAACTGTGAACAGCCTATACATGTGTGCATCAATGCATATATGTATTAATGTGAACATGATTGTATACATGTACGTATGTGTATATGTATGGATTCTTGAATGCATGTATGTATGAAAGCATGAATGAATGTATATGTGCATGAATGTATGTTTTTATAAATAATACGTATGCATAAAATATGTTAAATTTATCGTCTGTTCTCAATGCAGGCATAATACGGCTAAAAACTAGAACAAACTTTCTTGTGAACGTGTGTTTAGAAAGAAATACATATTATTATATGAACTATTTTGTAATGTCGCAACTGTCTGTTGAGTAGTCGTTTTAGGAGCATTTACTACTGGGTATTATTGCATGTATGACTTCCGCGATTACCTTACTTCAATTGTTTGGATTTTGGCTGCAGAATATTTATAAACCTCACTGTAACCAAACTCATGGAAAACGTACAAAATTGCATAAGACTGTGTAGGACGTATGTAATGGAGTCACAGAGCGCCTGAAAGTCTTAACGAGAGTATTCGGTTCTCAACTTGGTGCGCCTCTCTATTATAAATTATGCGATACAGGCTGCGCTTGGCAGTGTCGTCTGTATGCCAAGTTTGTTGGAATTCATTTTGGTAGTTACTTAATTTATATAACAGCTTCATGTTTCAGATGGCACCATCTTACCAAATGACGGAAAGGGGTCGGATAATTCCTACATATTGCCACCATCGTAAACTTGGTTGGAATAGTTTTCACGATTCAGTACACATGCCATAATAACTTAAATATTAATAAATAAGCCATTTTTTATTTTTGACTAACCTAATAAATATATTTTATTTCAGGTGACCCACTATATCAATACTAGCACAATAAATTTGGCTTGAACTGGCTGAACAGTTCCTGATATAATGTATAATGAAAACGCTTCAGTTTACATTTGGCGATATCTTACAAAATGGTGGACAGAAGAGACTAAGAATGATCGAATCTAATGTCTGCAGTACGTAACGGCCAGCATAACAAGTTTGATTGAAATAGGACTGATATATTGTAGATATTGAATACTAATCTGAAGTTTTAAGAACACTGCCATTTTGAAAATAAGCGCCTGTTATATTGAAATTAAACTATATTAAGTGGGCTGCAATATCACTGCCAGTGTACCAAATTTGGCTGGAATCTGTTCCTGAGTAATGACGCAAAATATTTGTTTATGTTCCGAAATGGCCAACTGATGAGGAGTGGAGGAGTCTGCGCTGTTCTTAACAACGTGGTGCTGAGAGAAAACAGAGGACTTCAGTTTCAGAGTTTATGATACTGACAGAGTGAAATTTCACCGTACCGAGTTTCATTCGGATTAGTAGAATGGTTTCAGAGATATCACAGAGCATGCAAAAAATTTGAGTTACCACCAGTAGAGGGATTATGGAGACTTTGGCACAATGGGAACTGGGATCGGAGCGTCGGAGCTGTTCGGGCTCTGTCATTCCGATCGGCCGGCGGCCATCTTGAAAACATGTGACCCTGACCTTGACATTTGGCCCTGACCCTGGTGACCCTTGACCTTGCCCCAGTGACATTTGACCTTGCCCCGGTGACATTTGACCTTGTACATGTGACATCTGACCTTGCCCCATTGACACAAATGAACTTTTATCCAAAAATAAAAATTAAATAAAAGTAATAAAAATTATTCTAAACATTTTATTAAAACCTTACTATATTATTTAGAAATTATTTATAATTATTAAAACAGTTATTTAAGAAAGTTATTAAAAAAATTATATTTACAGAGGTCCCCACACCACCCTCCTCCAATACAGATACCACCATCTTGGTAGGTGCAATCTGTCAACTTGGTAGGCGTCACAGCTACCGTCCGCCATCGTGGTAGGTGCAGCCATCCACCACTTTTATAGGTGCAGCCAACCGCCACTTTTATAAGTGCAGTCTGCCATATTGGTAGGTGCATTTAGCCATCTTGGTAGGCGTCACAGCTGCCATCCACTATTGTGGTAGGTGTAGCCCTCCACCATTTTGGTCGGTGCAGTCCGCCATATTGATAGGTGCAACCATCCGCCATCTTGGTCCGTGCAGTCCACCATATTGGTAGGTGTCACAGTCACCATCTGCCATCCTATTAGGTGCAGGCCGCAATCTTAGTAGGTGAAGTCCGCCATCTTGGTAGGCGTCACAGCCACCATCCACCATCGTGGTAAATGTAGCAGTCCACCATTTTAGTCAATGCAGTCCTCAATATTAGTAGGTGCAGCCATCCACCATCTTGGTTGGGTTAGCCAACCGCTATCTTGAAAGGCTTCACAGCCACCGTCCGCCATTTTTGTTTTGTTTTTTTATTTGTTTATACATTTCTGGAGTTCTCTCTCATCTTCGTTTGACCGCCATCTTGGTTTTTAGTTTGTCGTTTGTTTAACATTGCTGGTGCTGTCACCAGCACTACGCCCAGCAGACGAATAACACCCTCTAACAGCCCCTTTCAATTTATTTAATTGAACAATTGCCCCACCCCTGATTGTTATTGGCTAATTGCCCATTTTCTTCCAAATATATTTAATTGCTCTGCCAATGTTCCTCACTGGATAATTACTCGGAAATTTCTTGGGTGTTTTCGGAAACCATCGTTCGACCAATTAGTCGGTTACCCTCAACTCCTTTTTCTCATTGGCTAATTTTCCCACCCCCATCACCCCCTATTAAAATTATTCACCTGCATTCAAACAATTAGTCGGCAGGCATACATACCCACCAATGATTTTCATTGGCTTACCACGTCAAGTGACAATATCTTGGATTAGCTAATTGCTCGTCCGTTTTCGGAAACCTTCGTTCCGACCAATCGGCGGCCTACTTTAATCGCGAGTGTGGACTATTTTTTTCTACCGTATTCAAGTATTTGCCGGCCTACCTGCATCAGGACGAATAAATACGGGACTGCCTCCCGTGCAAGGAGTATTTCGAGGGCTGCACCACCTCGGTTCCCGACACGCCGCATCGCAGGGGTTGGCGAAAGGTACACCGAGCAGCTTTCATGACGTTTGCGCCCGTTGAAGACGACGTCCCTGTTGAAGACGCCCTCGCCATTGAAGACGACGTCCGCGTGCAAGTTGTCTACTCGCCAGCTGTACCCGTGGAAGATGCTCCCCTTCAAGAAATTTACTGGCAAGCCCTACCTGGCGTGGAGACATACCCAAAAAAACAGGTGACCGATGTGTGTGGACCTCGATAAAGTTTTAAATGACTGTAAAAAATTTGTGAAACTCGGTGTGTTCATGGGAACTTGCTCGTTGGACTCGTACACCATCAAGCAGATTGCCATCTCGTACTGTGACGAAGACGAGAAAACACAAGTTTTCAGTTTTTTACCGCCATGTCCATGGAAGCACCTCGATCGCACCACGTAACAGGCGTATCGCATGCAGACGTACGAAACGCACGGACTAAGGTGGGTCGAGGGAAATATTCCGTACGAGGAAATTCCAACAATGCTGGACTCTGCCATAATTCCCCATTACCCTGTGTATGCGTTTGGTAGACGTCAAGAGTCGGCAATTAGTAATGTGTGCCCCATCGGAACGAACTTTGTGGACCTTCACAAGCATTGCCGCTGCCCGCCGTTTTGACAGCTCGTGGAGAGGCACGCCAATAGACTTCACGAGTGTAAAAATCAAAGGTATTGCTGTGCCCCGTGCAACTCTGAAGACCTAAGATTGTGGAGTTTTGATAACCCGTGGTACATAAAAAAAAAACGATATGAGGAACCTATTGCACAAAAAAAAAATTATTACGTGGGTTATGCCCTCCGAGATTCAGATAAGAAACACGTGTAAAAATTATTCCTTGCATTATGCAGAATAAATTATTATAATGTGTTAAAAATATAAAAGATAGATTTTTATTTTATCTCGAGTTATGTCCTTCTTACGTAAGTTTGAAAAAAAAAAAAACACTGTTAATAAAGAAAATAATATTTAACGTACCAGCTTTGTTATAATTTAAAGAAAATAAAATATTTAGTAAATAAGTTTTGTTATAATTAAAACATATATATATTCAATGAGACTCTAGCCGCCACTAACATAACGTATATATATTTTACGTGTACAAACGTAATTATAAAAAAATAAATGAAGTATTTTGAAAAAAAAAAAAAAAAAAAAAAAAAAACTGCGTCGTGTACGGATGCATTCTGCTGCTTTCTATAAAGTAAGCATGGCTCGAAAAACCCATAGGCATAATTAAAAACACTACGCTACCTCTCACAGTATGCGATACGCACAGTGAAGGATCCCATGTATTCCCCTTAACCCCGGTATAGACGCTCATCATTAAAAACATATCCTCCCGAGTTTAAAATCAGTACATTAGGAAATATAGGCAGCGGGGAAAAAATACCCATATGGTCACTTCACGTGCGGCGATTTTTCTAGCACCGAATGGCAGCACATAAAACTCTTTATACGCATAAATAATGCGCATATAGTAAGTTTTGCAGGGAAAAAATTACACACCATGAGGAAACGCTAGCGTAAAGGTACACCCACCACAAGTACAAAATCATAAAAAACAGTTACCTTCGGCAAACGAATTTCTGTATTTTCATACATTCGTGTGCGCTCGCACTATTAAGAGATATATTTGATCCACAGTAAAACACCCCCCCTCCCCCTCCAGTGTTCCACCACCCTGCTTGTGACTTTTCCGAATGAAAAGTGACATGCGAACATATGTATGTATATGTGTGCGGCCTCTAATCCAGAAGGCGTCAATAGTATTCACTATTTAAGAATTATGCTAACTAAAACACAGTTTTATTCCCGAGATGCTAGTCCACCGTGCAGATTTATACAACAATACGAATTCCAGCAAAGACACGCGCGTACAGCTCTCATTCACCACCCTTCAAACTCGTCGAAACATTTAAGGAAAGACTTCACAAGTGCGAAAAAAATTAGAGCATATTGCAGCCAGTGCATTACGGAGATTATGAAATTTTAGAGTTATGTTAATCCCTTTCGAATGTAGAAAATTAATTCTATGTACAATTTTTTTGTAAATATATTCTGGCTCTAACTACACCTTTTTTTTGTATAAAAAATTTAATGGGCAATTTTTATTAATTCCGGCGAAACCAAAGATACTTTGAGATACTGTGAAACTAAAAAAATACGGGGTAAAAAACGATCATTCTCCACTTGCTCATACGTCGAACACACACACATACACACACATAGCCCGAAATAACCCAATTGCAGGCTAGACGGATAGACACATTAAAAAATTATTAAGACAAAAGTATGCTTAAAGAAGTGGTCACGAGTCGCATTACAAAAGTAAACGAGAGGCACGCGCAATAGTAATGTGAGCTCGTGCACACGGCCAGCCGCGCTGCACCAGGTGTTGTATTGGACTTTGCCCTAGCGCACTGACCGCCGGGGGAAGTCTTGTCGCTCCAGCAGCTTGTTTTATTTCTCACACAAGCCAACTTTAATTCATAGGATAATAAACACAGATATCTGCACGCACAAGTCAACACCAGGGAAGACCCATGTTCAAGAGGACCCGGGTTCGATACTCTACTCGTTTGGCCCGAATTTATATTTTAAAAATCACTCCAGGTGAATGCCAAGATGGTTTCTTGGTCGAGTCCTTGAGTGTTCCCGCTTGCCCTAGCAACTCGCTCCGTCTCAAAATAGTATGACATTTCCTTTTATTATTGTTTTAGCTTGCACAATGCCCATCACCTAGATAATATAAACTCACGCAACTATTTAACGAGAGTCTAATACAGTCACGAATACAAATTATTTATATGTGTTCCATATAAGAGGAAGTGTGTTGTGCCATTTTCTCTCACATCGAATCCACAGCATCGGGCTTTCAGAATCACGAGCCAGCCACGTTTCGAGGACGAAAAACATGAAGAAATTGCAACACGTAATGCAGACAAATGTGGACGTATTAACTTCATAAAAAAATCACTATATTGAGCACAAATTTGTATTTATTATCAGCAATTCCTTGCATATTTCAGACATACCGAGATACCATTTTGCATTTTACAGGTACGTATATAAAGTTACCATTTCGCACACGATGCGTTGTTGGACAGTCTGATAACTCTAGGAATATATATACCGAATCGGGTAATTATTATTCTCTTCGTAATCCAACGAACGAATCCTTTCATCCGCCGATGCATATGCTTAGAAATATTTCCGCGCCCACGTACACAGTGGTCAATTAATTTTAAACATTTTGGGAGGAAAAAATCGAACAGAATATTTGACCCGCTCACATCTGCAAACACGAGTGTAAACCTCCTTTCATGAATGCAATCTGTATATGTATATATACAGACACGCGCGCGCATGAAACCAAATTAAGGTAAGAGAAATAGGGAGGGAAAAATTGACCAGTAACTATCTTAAGATAATACACTTCATACTCCGAACAGTGCTACATATTTATATTTCCGAATTGAAGCTATGTTCCGAGGGGAAAAAATCCGTAGTTTTTTTTAGTTGTATTAATCTTGAACCTTAAAAGGAAGCGTCTATGTTCACACACCAAAAACCTAATCATTGAAAAATAAAAAAATAAAAAAATCCAATCCTCTAATATATTATTTTTTAAATTATAGAATACCCGTCATAATATCAGAGATAAATACCGATTCTAAAATAGTCCCCAGTTCTTTATGAACCGTGTTGGCAATGTTTCAGCCCAGGCATGCCAGTGTATCACATAGACATACGGACGACAAATTTTCGAAAGGTCAGAAGCGAGAGCTAAATCACCCATTATCGGTGTTCATTTTTCCGACAAACTTCGTGCACCTCCATCATGTCCAGATAGAGTTCTGATGCTTGCTAGCATACTTGCGCTCTATCAGCCCCTCGTGATGCCATGCATATACAAAATCTCTTATAATGCAAGTATATAAGTATTCACAAAACAAATATTAAAAATACTCATGTTTATGCAAATGCAAAATTAAAAAAGTATCAGGCTGCAGGAGAGATTACTCAGGTCAGAAGGCCTACTGCATTCTACTAGTAAATTTCTTGAAGGGGAGCATCTTGGACGGGTACAGCTTGCGAGCAGATAACTTCCATGCGGACGTCGTCTTCCACGCGCGCAGACGTCGCGAGGGCTGCTCGGCGGGCCTTGCACCAACCCCTGCGATGCCGCGTGTTGGGTACCGAGGTGGTACAGCCCTCGAGACACTCCTTGCACGGGAGGCAGTCCCGTATGTCTTCGTCCTGCTGCAGGTAGGCCTTCAAATTCTTGAATACGGTGGACATTTCGTGAGGTGCGTACAACAGGAGAAATTCTTTCGGCAGGTAAGGTAACTCGTCCCGTTTGTCCAAGGCACTAAGAGAGCGCACCCTTCCAAATACCAAAATGGCCGAAAGGATTTTATGGCCGCTCGGACAACACGCGGACATTTCTAAGAGTGAGAAAAATGAGTGATTTCCCGAGGGGGCTCAGGGTGCGCATTATAAAGAGTTTTTAAGGGGAAAAAATAGTTCGTACACGCGATTAAAGTAGGCCACCGATTGGTCGGAACGTAGGTTTCCGAAAACGCACGAGCAATTAGCTAATCGAAGAGATTGTCACGTGACGTGGTTAACAAATGAGCATCAGGGGTGGGGATGGATGTCTGCGGACTAATTGTTCGAACAAAGGTGAATAATTGGACGAGGGGGTGATGGGGATGGGGAAATTAGCCATTGAGAAACAGGGGAGGAGGGGAACCGACTAATTGGTGGAACGAAGGTTTCCGAACACCCCCTGATTAATTAGCCAATGAGAAACATTGGCGGAGCAATGAAATATATTAGGAAGGGGTGGGCAATAAGCCAATGATTATCAGGGGTGGGCAATCGGTCAATTAAATTTATTGAAAGGGGGTAGTGGAGGGGTCTATCGTCTGCTGGGCGCGGTGCTGGGGACAGCACCAGCAATGTAAAACAATGATTCAAAAGTTGTAAATGACTCACACTTGGACACGGAGGTGATTACCTCGTTAGTTTAAATGAACACTGTCCACGGCAAAATATAAGTCAATATATTTAACGGAATTAGGAGGTCTTGTGTTTTTGTCGGTTGAGTTTTTATCTCCTGAGTCTGTGTTTTTACGTACCTGTATTGAATTGCTTTGTGAATCCTTGTTGTCTATGTTTTTGTCATCTAGATTTGGATTTTTTCTTGCCTTTATAAAAGTTTTTTATTTTATATTTTTATTAATGTCCTCTTGAATATTACCTATCAATGTATTGTCTTGTTATTATTGCCATTGTTCGTACAAGTGTTACTTTTTAATTTTTTATGAACTTAATTTTTAATTATAAAGATTTTTATGCATTCCTGGTTGGTGTTAATTGTGCTTGTTCTCTATTTGTGGTTATTTCTGTTCAGTATTTTCCATATTTCACATATTGTTCGTGGTTTGTTGTCGAAGTTTGAGTTGCTGTTGCTTTCTTGTTCTTTGCTGTATTGTTCTATGTTTGTTATTTGTTTGTGGTGTCCTAGATCCTTTTAATTATTCTAGCTATGTTTGGCAATATACATAGTCCATTTAAGCCAACATAGTAATATAACCAAACTATTACCATTAAACTTCAAGGACAACAGACAGCAAAGCGATCTAATAAGCCCATCTTTTCTTCGAGAAATATACTCAAGGTGCCGTGTGCCCAGGCGCGCAAACTAAGAGCCCAGCTCCAGTAGTCTACTTGTCATTTAAAAGTTGTTCAATATTTTAGAGCGGTGTCTGCTTACGAATAGCACTTAATTAATTCTGCATGTCCGAAAGGTACTTTCCGTTTTACATTGCGGTCGCTAAGGTATAAATTTTTAAAATATAAAAAGTGATAAATCGAGTTTCTCATAATCAATTTGTACGTATGAAATTTCCGGTATAGGCTACTTAACAAAGCATAGGGAATTGTAGCACTCATAAGTATTTATGATTGCACCATATAATGACAGTCAGCACTGAAAGTTGTATAGCGGTAGTTGACGAGGGGAAGAATGCAAGCAAGTGCAGAACCTTGCTCGTAATGGTTAACAGGCATTCAATGCGCGTATCTATGCCCGTTGACGCTCCCATCTCACTTCTAGGCTTTATACACACTGAATACCTGCAGCCATTGTATTCTGCTCGGTCTACGAAGGGGTAGCGACATTCTGTAAGTATGCCATGTTCTGTTACTATAGATGCGGTAATTTCCCGTATTTATTCTGTCGGACACTAGGATTCAAACAACTGTGCGTCTGTGTTGCGTTTGTCGTTTGGCCACTGCTAGTTTTGCATGTTCCGGAGGACAAGTTAGAATTTCAACCTCGTGTGCATTATGCTTGTGCTTCTATTGGCCCGCAGTTTGTTGGACACGCTCTAGACTACTTTTAACCAATAACGTACCTGCAAGGAAAATATCGACCAACTCCCATGCTGTGTTTTCTGGGGCTAATATGGAGCAACAGCCAACGAACTGCTTACTGATGCCTGAGTGTACAAAGCATTGTGCATCCAAGCTTGTCGCTCTATACACGCCAAACGTAGAGAGTTGCACACACGCGTGCTTGCAGAGCGACTGCAACGCTCGTGATCGCTGGGTCGGAATGCTTGTCTGTGTCCCCCCCCCCCCATCGCAATCAACACGACTCTACACTGCATGAACTGACGGCTTGTTGAGCAACCGGCATTTATTACCTGTGTCACCTACGGCTCTACCAAGCTAGATTGCATAGTGCTCTACACACTGGAGTAGAGCTCACTTGTACATTGTCTGCCGCCACAGACATACCTCACTCTCCTGTTACACCCGGACACACGGAGTGAACACACCAGAGTGATGAGTGCTTACTATTGATCGTGAGTCCTGCAGGGCGTGTCTGATGAGTAGAGATCCAATGACACACTTATAACATATAATCCATTCACGGTTACTTCCAACTTTTCTGAAGCACTGCTAAAGTTATACTTTCAGGATATTCCTCCGCCTCATGTAAACAAAGCCTAAGTAAATCTAGAAAATTACACCAAAGGGACAACGCCCCGCATTCGTGCGCACTCAATTCAATAATATTTTGCATGAGAACTATTTTCTACCTGCTTTTATTCATATTTATTATAAATGAAATATTGTAATTTGTAAATAAAATGTAAGTAAAAAACAATTTTTAACCAAACATAAGATACTTTTATGTTAATAAAAGTATAAAATGCTTGTGGTACACGACATTTTTGGGAAATACGTCATACATGGAGAGTTTTCAAAGGTTTGATTCAAAAACTGTGAAGATACTGGGAATAGACTATACACTTGACTATAACTTGGTCCTAGGGACCGTGGTGGTGTAGTGATGAGGACACTCCCCTCCCACCAAGGCCAACCTAGTTCCATTCCTGGCGGCGTCCGTCGCTCCGGATTTACGTTTGTGGGAAACGTGGCGGACATTGCCATTGGTCGGCGGGTTTTCTCAGGGCACTCCCATTTCCCCTGTCCTTGCATTCCGGCGCTGCTCCATCTTCACCTCACTTGACTCCACAGGCTCACAAGAAGTTTCTGCCATACGTCGACCAAATAACTCTACTTAGCATCGTGGTCCCTAGTTATAAAGCGAAATGACATGGTCTCAATCAGCGACTCAACCGCAAAACTACCTGAAATGTACACGTGTTGGCAGTCTACCGTGTAGTCAGACTAACTAATGAAGTTAACGCGTGTGTAGGGATAGGGTTGCCATCTTTATCATATATTCCATTAAGGGGCATTTCCAAAACTGACCCAAAAATTATCAAGGAAAAGTGTTATGAAAGAGAACAGTTTTTAATGCTATCTGTAATGTGCAATTCAACATAAGTCATTATCTCTTAACATACACAGCAACAAAATAATAGTTGCAACTATAGAATTAACGAGCGATTTGAATGTCTTATTTAATCAGCTTTAAAACTAATGACACCAACACACCATGAAGGAAAAGATACTGTACACATATCGGCAAGCGTTTCTTCCATGGCCGCAATTGTTGATGATTGCCACCTGTCGGCGTCAATTGTAACTATCTGTGGTCATTAGATTAGAGCATTGGAATAAACATACATGTAGTCGGGAGAATGGTAAACAACTGGCACTGTGTTTATTTCAGAAGAAGTCTGATATACGGGATACATGACGCCCCGTTTTACGTCTATAAGGGATAATTCTTCCAGCCCCAGGATACGGGAAGTCCTGTGCAACCCGGGGGAACAGTTGGCAATCCTAGTAGAGATACACGTAGCTTGAATGCGAGTAGCAGCGGTTGATACGAGCCGCTGTGTGGTAGCGGCAAGGCGGACCATCTACACAACCAACGAGCGACTGGCGACCACACAAGTGACCAATTACCTTCAACGACTCGCACTTAGGCCACGTGCATCTTCTGCCACCACTTCACACCTTCCCTCCCCACCCTCTCCGCAATCTGCCGGCATGTAGCTCTACCTCTCCAAGCTAGTAGAGCAGAATAACCCGTTTGGTCACACATTCATTTACGTGCTTAAGTAATGCAACCGTTACATTATTGATGTGCGCTGTATTTGTGTGGATCGTGCTCAACACTTCACTGATTTATTGTTGATATAACTATAAAACTGTAACATGTAGTTACGTGGCGTAATATGGTTTTATTCTCTTCACTTAAGGTAGTTTTAATGAAACTAGATTAATCAAAAGTTAACCAAAATATTTTGTTAATATAAAAGTATGACTCTTAAGAAGAAACACGCCCAAACCAACACGTTCATCACTCCTGGCCACATGATTTTGACATTTATATTGGCAACAGCGGCGAGACAGCTTTGTGGACAAGCGCAGAAGTCTCACTTGCCGCGCGTGGGTCGGGGTGCCACCTGCCAATCTGCGCCTCAGACCAACCTGTCAGAAGCCAGCGTGACCAATCGGAGACCTGCCAGAGCAAGGCGTCACCAATCAGGGTGCAAGGCGCGGTGATTGCGCAGCCAGTCTACGGGAGCATCGCGCCAGCTCGACGTCCGAGAGTATTTTGGCTAGAGACCCGGAGATTTCACGGATTCGTTCGGCAAGAAAATAAACTCCACCATCCTTTGTGCAATCGAGAATCAGTTCGCAGTTCCCCGGCTGACGCTTCAGTATAACAGCAAACCAGGAGCCCGGTACTCGGTGCTTGTTTCTTTCGCATGTTCCTTATTGGTTGAAAATCGTATAGGGCGTGTCTGACAAACCAAACTGCTGGTCCAATAGAAACACTAACACAAATGTACAAGTGGTTGAAGTTTATCTTGTCTTCAAATTAATCTGCGAATTTTTTGGGACCTTTAATTATGGACAGAGATACTTATGATTGAAGACGTCTGGCTTTCGTCAAAATACTTTTGCGCAGACCAGACTTTCATAACACACGTAAGCACCCCCATCTTTCCTTCGGTAACCGTTTGCGTATCTCCATACAGGGGCGAACACAGAGAGGGAGTCACACGACACATGACCTCTTCCCAAAACCTCACATTGACATCAAACTGACCTGTGCAATTTAAAAATTGAAATAAACTTATATCAGAATTGTTTAAAATACTGACTGTATTCGATTGATTTAGTATTGTTTTCTACAATTATGATGAGAAACCCCACCCCCCCTTTTTACTTTGCCAAGAACCTAAAATCTATACATTCGCCTGAGCAAGGAAGATGGTCCTCCTCCTCTGACCGGAATCTAGATACACTGGGGCCGCGGTGGTGTAGTGGTTAAACTACACGCCTCCCACCAAGGCGAACCTGGTTAGATTCCCGGCGGGGTCGCCTCCGGATTTTCGCACATGGGAATCGTGCCGGACGATGCCACTGATAGGCGGGTTTTCTAGGGGATCTCACGTTTCCACCGTCCTTAAATTATGGCAATGCTCCATACTCACCTCGTTTCACCCTCATCTGCTCTCAATACCTCGATATTAAGATCCGCCCAAATCTCTTCACTCACTCTAGATAAACTCCTGCTTCATGAGAAGACATTTTCGTAATTGACGGAGCCTATCAGGATGAGTTTCTCCGGTAATGAATATCTGCGATCGGCGACTCTAAGCGTGTTCTTAAATACAATCAAGTCATGGGCCGAGTAGACTCATATCAAAGGACTTTCCCCGTTACTTGTCTATCGTGTACTTCAGCATGGCGCGGCACTCTGTGGTCGGTGAGTTTGAAGTCGCTGCTGGCCCAGGGGAGGGAGGTGCAGCCCGAGTCAGAGATCACGAGAGGACGGGGAAGAACCTCACCAGGAACAAGCTTGGTCCAGAGCAGGGGAATACCCGTAACTTGCTCCAGCGTCTACGGAACAGGTTCCTCCACACTCGGCGTGCGAATGACGCCCGCCTCCAACAACTTCTCAAGGCGCTTCTACCAAGTTGTGACGAGGTAGCAACACTGTCGCGCTGAACATTCCCAACTGCTCTTTGATGGGAACATGTTCCAGCTACTCGGGTAGGGCATTTAACAAATAAGTGCGTACTGAAACACAACAAGTTAACTGTTATTTGCGAATTGTTTAAATATACAATAAAGAATAGCGTAGTTTTTCTATTTAAATACTGTGTTATAATGTGATTACTTTACACATTTCAATTTTTGTCGTGGTGGTAGAACAGCCTTATTTGTCTATTTGGTTTATACATTTGATAGTTTATGAACGTGTATTTTCAGAAATTTTCGCATAAAATTCTTTTATAAATATAATTTCACCTCCAAGACGATTACTCTTTGAAATGGGTTTTTGGTGTGAACTAACTGCCGATAAACGACACAATCAATAATTTTGGCCAGAAAACTTAAGGCAGTATAACAATGAAAATTAAATACAGGCTGGCGACGTCAGCACCTTGTCTGCCAACATAACAAAGTGAACATTTGTAGTTTACCTACTCTCTGTTGTAACATTGGCATTCCAGCAGAACCTACTTGGGCAAGAAAATTATAATATAACGTTCTCTCGTTAAAACTGGTTCACAATTGAAAGTATAACAGTAACCTTCGAACATAGTGTGTGCGGCTGCGGTGGTGTAGTGGTCAGACTGACGACGCTGCTGGTCAGCGGGCTTTCTCGGGGATCTGCAGTTTCCCCCGTCCCTTGCATTGCGGTGCTACTCCATACGCACAAGACCTCGATGCAAACCCCTCCACTCTCCACTACACAGCCCGAGCGTGGGCCTGGCTGACTGGGCGGCGGCATGTCCTAGAGGCGACTCAGTGAGCCGCAGGTGTAGTGGAGGTCGCTGTGAGGAGTGGAGCGTGTACGGTGGAGCCAGCCGGCTGTGGCGCTGTGCCAAGGCTACGAGATGCTCCACTGCACCCGCCTGTTCGCCTCGCTACACCGCGCATACACTCCCGACACTATGTCTGCTAGATCATGTGGACACCTCACCGCTCCCACCACGTGTCTACTGCATCCTGCATTCTGCCTTCGCCGAGACTCCTGGCAGTGTCACACGTCCTTGATCGGCCAGGCTAGTCTTCAAAGTAGTGTACATTGGCTGGTGCCGCCTACATGACAGTACTTTATCCGGTGTACTATAGGTTGTACGTGATTAGCCCGGTATCTTTGTACACCTGTATTACTGGTTCACAGTCCTGCAGGGTGTCAGGAATCTAATGGCCCAATCACATATGTAACAAGACAGTATAGGCTATTCACGGTAAAGTGAGCACTTTTCACGGCCCTCCCAACAGGTATTAACTACTGGAAAACATATTTTACTGCAGCCTTACAATTTAATTAAGAAATGTGAAAAGTGTTTATTATTCACATAGCAACATTTATATTACAAAATGGTGGGGAGACAGAAATTGGCCTAAAGAAAAATTTCACAGGGCCTTAAAAAGTGCCTCACTTTACCCTGAATAGCCTATGCTCGTGTTGAAAGCCTATCCTAGCAACGCTTGAACTGGCGAAACCCACGGATGTCTACTCTAGTCCATTTGTCCTCACCAGGATGGGTGCTCTAGCCACTCAGCTTTCGTTGGGAAATCAAATGCAGACAGCGACAGTGCCACATGTTCACGAACGAGGTCAGAAAAATGCCGCGTGTTGATTGGCGTTCAGGCTAGACTGCACTGTGCTGTGAATACTGGAGCCTCAGCACATCGGCACGATCCTCCAGACTGTGTGTAGTCAAGAGTAGTGCAACTGCTCAAGTATGTGAAAGGCACGTGTGTTTGCAGTTTAAGTACTCGTCGTAGCGATGTCGGAATGTGAAATGACGTCACCGAANGTAGTTGGCAGAGAAGAGCACACGACTGTAGCTGCGGAGGAAGTACGCGCCGGATGTTCATGTCGCCGAAAAGCTGTCAGGGACAGACAACGTAATAATGGCTGTCACGTCAGTGTCGAGGTTTAAACTGCGGCAACTTACACAACAACGTGGACGACGGGAAAACAATTGCGGTAGCCACAACGTATTTTGTTCCTATTCACACTGCCAAATTATTTAGTTTTTTTGGCAGTGTGGCTTCTCTACAAAATGTTCTATCAGTCGATAATCCAAAGCTCGGTTGTGTCATGTCCAGCGTTATACAGACGTAGATAATTCAATGCATCGATGTCAGTCCGGTATTACTGGACCATAGTGGCTGCACAGTAAATATACCAAAACGCAGTCCGTAATGACGAAAAACAGAGCTGAGCTTCGTAAATACAAAATACGGAAAGTCTCCGTATTTTCTATAACTTCAGTTTTCGGGAACGGACAATGCCGAGTCTACACGAATCTTTGTTCGCCACTGTAACCAGGAAGTTATAGTTTCTGCTGCAGTAAGTATATCCACGCCACTTGAACGTATTTCGTCAAATATTAAAAGTAGCATCAGGTGTCTGCAACATCTAGTAACACTTAAAATGTACAAAACTTATTGGAAATTGAAAAAGTTGCTTATGAATACACTAGAAAAAAAATTTGTACCACATACTATAATAAGGTCACAGGTGAGTGGTTAGAATGGAGTGGAGGGATGAAAACTTAGACTTGAGTTGATATCTCGCTCAGGTATAACATATTTTAATTTTTATATAAGTATTTTTATTGCACAGTAAAATACCCACATAACGAAAATTAAACATATATTTCGTTATCTATTTTTATACCTGACAGTACAAAAAACAAGCAAATTTACGGAGATGTTCCGTGAATTTACGGAAAGTTATATGAAAATTACGAAAAGTCCGTTTTTGAAAAGCAACATGTCCGCAATTTTACGGAGAACTTACGGAGACTCCTGCAGAAACTTTTACCATCACTTTTCCGTGAAATGAAGAAAAATTACAATGTGTTCTATGGTGTGAAAAATATTCTCAATACATGGCGATACTGGTAATATTGCAATATTGAGTATAGTCCATTCACGGTTACTTCCAAATTTCCTGAAGCCCTGCTAAAGTTCTACCTACAGGATATTCCTCCGCCCCATACAAAAAAAACCTTAAACATGTCTAGGGAATACACCATAGGGGCAACGCACCGCATTCGTGCGCACTCAGTTTAATAATATTTTGGATAAGAACTATTTCTTTCTAGGCATTGCCAATATATTTATTTCCTTGCTGCTTTTATTTATATCAATTATAAATGAAATATTATAATATACATAAACTACACTGAAGAGCTAAAAAAACTGGTACACCTGCCTAATATCGTGTAGCCCCCCCCCCCTCCCCACGAAAACGCAGAAGTGCCGCAAGACGACGTGGCATGGACTCGAATAATGTCTGAAGGT
>NQII01001739.1:379638-402728 GCA_002778355.1 Clitarchus hookeri
ATGATTCTCGTCAGTCGTCGTTTGTCCCTTTCTTTCACGGTCTTTTTCCGGCCGCAGCGATGTCGAAGATGTGATGTTTTACCAGATTCCCGATATTCACGGTACACTCGTGAAATGGTCGTACGCGAACATCCAAATGTTATCGCTACTTCGGAGATGCTATGTCCCATCTCTCGTGCACCGACTATAACACCACTTTCAAACTCACTTAAATCTTGGTAACCTGCCATTGTAGCAGCAGTAACCGATCTAGCTGCCGACCGCATCTCGTTACTCTGATTGGCTCCATACCTCTGTTATTTGCATACGCACGCCTATACCAGTTTTTTTGGCTCTTCAGTGTACATGCGAATGTATAATTTCACCGAAAATAAGGCACTTTAGTGTTAACAGACGCAGGTATAAAGCGATTGGAATACATGACGTATTTAAGAAACAACCAAACACTTCATGCATGCGGGGTTATTTTTCAAATGTTTTGAATTAAAAAGTGTGACGAAACCGCGAATAGACTTAATGCCGGCGACATTCAAGGACAACGTGTCAGTTAAATTAACGTTATTTGGGACTTTGCAGTTCTGGTTGTACTGTAGATATTGTAGTACTTGCGGTATTGTGATACTGGTGACTCTTACAATACTCCAATATGAAAGATTTCACATATTGGCAATTTGAGATGTATCCTGGTGTTAACATCTTGTTTAACTTAATTTAGTTCTTCTATTATACTACGGCACCGACGAACTGTAGTCGTAATGGGATTCTTAAAATTTTCTGTTACCCTAGCATTCTACACTACTTTAAACAAATGTATGTGTTTCCCTACAATTCAGTGCAGGTTCAGAGCTACAGAAGCATGTCTGTTGAAAACTGGCAAAAGCAAATTTATTCGATGTGGTATAAGATGTGTGGTCTGTAAATATATTTTAATTTTTAATTTTTATTGTTATTAATATAACCCACTACCGTAAAAATAATTTCTAATTGTTCTTCTTGGAAATTTTTTCTAACTATGTAAACGCAGTTTTTCATTAAAATACTTTTTATTTATGTTAAAAAAATATTCTAGCAATTGGCATGGACGAGACTGGGAGATAATTTGTTGCATAAATTTACTATTAAATAAAGCGAACAGTTTTTTTTTAGGAAGAGCTACCATTGGATGGTTGGTGGGCTTTACCTTCATTTGTAGTTGAATGTTTATGAACATCAGAAGTTTGTTGTTGTTCTCTAAAAGCTCTCTCTCTCTCTCTCTCTCTCTCTCTCTCTGAATGTGTGACGTAGTGCGTGATGTGTGCAAGTAAATGCCGTCTTATTATATCCCTTAGACTAGGAAGGAGCAGAGTGACTAGGCGTACATATCTTGTTCATATCGTACCAAAGAAGTTTATAAACTTGAATTTTTATTATTTTTATTTTAAAATAATGACCACTACACATTAAAAATCGCTTAAAATGTGTGAACATTATGATTTATTTCGTAACAGAACTCTTTAAGAACAGCACTGTGCGCTATTTTGGGTAATTTCAGTTTGCTTTAAGAGACTCTGTGTGGGCGTCTTTACGATAACAGCCGTAAATAAAGTCACCTGTAACTCTCGCTGTGTGGTATTGTTTTACCACATTTCCAGATTGATGTATTTGTGAAGAAGCATAGGTTTAGCGACGTTGTCGGCCCTGTTATGTGTTACGGAATCCATAATATTCCTGCCGAGTTCCTATTTTTCTTCTCAGCTAGTGCATAGTGCATGCTATTTAAAATTAGTTTAGTAATTACAACTAATTACAATTCTGTGTGACAATTTTAAAATAAATTTATTTGTCTTTGAAACATGTCTTCCGATGACCTAGTTACACGTGAGTACTACGAGATGCTAGAATTATTTGTTGGGGGAAATGGAGGGAGGGGGCGGGGGTGTTTGAAACTAGCGAGCTACAGTTCGTCTGCCGGCTTTACTCGCCATTCCATTGTGGTCTCTACCTAGTCGTAAGCAATTTTTAACTGCAGTTGGCAGTAAATGTATGCATGGAAATCGATAATTATTTTTTTAGAAGAAAGGGGACTTTGAGAAATATTTAATATCTTTGTATCTTTAATATCCCTTTCCTTCGAATTTGGTTACGGCCTATATATGAGGAACATTTTTTGATGTAATACAATGTCTCGAATGTTAAAACTGCCCAAAACATAAAATAGTTAATATTATTATAAAATTCAGTCAATAAAGTTTTGTTAACATTTTATTCCTAAGTAAGCATTGTTATTCCAAACAACAAAATTCACAGCACCTACCAAAATCATGGAAAGAAACACACACATTTCGGTATAATAACCACTGATAAACGTTTATAACAGTAACGTTGATCATATAGCTCCGCAGTGATTTTCACCACTTGTGTGTGACATAATGTTTGGCACAAAAGTAAATTGGGCATACAAAACTTCAAATATTAACAATAAATTTCGTGTTGTGTCGACAAACCTTCACTTAAATAGATATTTCCATTCTACAGCATTTGTAGTGTTGTATGAATAGCTCAAGACTGTGTGCCACAATACAATGTTCCGCACAAGCTCGGGTAGAACATTCCACGAGACCTGCTACCCGACCCTGCATGCAAGCGGTTATGGAGAGTTCTGTGGAATAACCTGTTCTCGCGATACTTACTGCCGTACAAGTAAAGACGAGTGCATTTGTTACTTCAGCAACTGTGGTTCAGCAAGAACTTCACTCACGACGGTATACATTTATGCACAGAGCCTAATGTTCTGTTGTGATAACTTGAACATCTTGTGTTAAATAAAAACAAATGTTTGCCATAACACAAATCTGCTGTAGCATCAGTAAACATTTTCGCTGTTTTTATTTATGATTTATTCTTGTGTAATGGCTTTATCGCTGTTTCTCAAAACGAAATAAATAAAATTATAACTATCCTCATTACCAAACTCAACCACCCTCTCTCTGATTGGCTAAATTTTCAACCTTGTGACACTCGCCAAAGCTGAGGTTTTGACGTAGGTGTTGTAATCTGTTCTGTGGCGTGAGGCGCCAACACTTAATACTAGTCCTCAGTGATCGGGCGTAGGAATGCTTCGACACTGTTGTTTAATGGTCCAATTCACTAATGAATGAATACAGGGTAATTCATATTTCACAAATCGAGGTTTTATTGTTGCATGAACATGTGAATTGATACATGAACCCTTGAGACAACTCCCTCCCTTTTCTACGTATGCTCCGTACAATTCGCGTCGTAAAAGGGGGGGTGGGGGATCTTCGTCGCACTTGTTGGATGATTCTAAAAGATCCTTCACACTGCGGGATAACTACTAAAGGTCCTTCACACTCGCTGGATGACTGTACTTATCTGGCTTGCTGTGCTGGTAGTTGTTCTTGCAGATGAGGTCCGGTGAGCTGGAACTGCTCTCGTCCTGTCACGGGCGCCTCGGTGACTCGTCTCGACGTCCCTCCTTCTCGGGTCGACGCAGGACTCTGCGTCTGATGGCGGCTGGCTGCCGTGCTCGTCTCCTGCGGAATCACTCCTCCCTCCCGGAATCTCGTCGGCCGACTGCCCTGTTTCCTCGGACTCCTCCGGTTTTGTAGGCCCTCATTGCCATATTAAACTGCCCCGGCTTCTCCAGGTAGCCGCGGACCGCCCCCCTGGGTAATCAACCGCGGGCGTGTACTCCAGCTCCATACTTGGGTCCAGCGTCTGCTGTTTTGTTCTGGTTTACCAGTTTCAGCACTCCGTTCTGTCCGTGCGGAAATAATTGAAAGGGGCCTCTCGTTGCGCTCGTCCAAACGCTCTCTCGGTTTTTATTGTGGTCGAAAGCCTGGGACAAAACACAGCCTGGCGAGGTCATAAATACGTCTCGCCGTTCCTGCCTGCTCGCGGAGTCTGGCGTCTGTCCTTCTATTCTAGCTGGAGGTTTGTTGTTTGGTTCGGCGTTGTGGGAATACTTCGGGATCTCCCCCTGGCCGCTGCCCTCGTGTTCTTCCCGCTGTCACCTGATTCCACACCGTGACGCTATTCTCCCGCATGTCCGCCTTCCCATGCAAATGGTCGTCTTGTAGGGCCGATCTGGCGCCGTTCCCTTCGTCACGGCTGCCAGGCCCTAAATCCTGATTGATGTCGTTCGCCTGCGAGCTTCGTTAGAGCGTGGTACGGACGAATAAAATATAGGGACGCCGCAGGCGTCACTTGTAAGAAACAATCCATCGAAGACCGCACACGTCCATGAAAAAGAACAGCAGTCAGCCAAATCTCGCATAGAAACATCCACACAAGCGTCCATGAAAGATTGCACGGGATCTTCCAAGAAAACTTCCCAGCGTTGCTTCGAATTTTACAGAATTGTATTTAGCTCAACTTGCCAATCTGGAAACTTTATAAACTATACTTCACTTCTAACATGCTTTGTGGAAATCTGAGATAAGTCATTGATACAATCAAGGTTGAATACAGAAGTATTTCAGTCTAATATATGTCAGTTTTTAATAATGAGTACGTTATCTCCATGTTAACTACACAAACATGAAGGACAGGTAGTATAGTTCAGAGAGCATGTAGATGCTTGCAAGGGCAATACCTTGGGCTCTAAGGGTGTCGTCTCTTAAACATCTCCCTCATTTACTCCTCCTTTCACTCTGAGTCCAAGGTAGACTTCTGTTTCCTGATGGCTATGTCAGAGCTTAACTCAAGCGAAAAATAATATACCCAAAAGCAAATAAACCCCAAACACTTTTTTACTAACAAAATATGATAGAACCTATTTTTTTTTCTCCTTTTTAGGAGTATATTATTACGTATGTTTTCTCCCTCGAGTTTTTCCGCATTACGTAACCTCAGTACTACGGTCATTCCCACAACCCAAACCAAGACAGCAACGAGGCGACTAAAAGACGACTATGGTGATGTATTTAGTTTAGGAATGACGTTTAACCTCATGAAGATCGTTATAAGTTGACTTTTGATAACATTGAAATTTTACAGATTGTGAACCATGGTTTAAGAAAACTACCACAGAATTTAGCAAGGAAAATATATTTCATATGAATATTGCTGTTACTAGTTTTCGCTTTGCAGATTGTTGTTTATTTAAATAGCAGGAAACAATAAAAGGATACGAAGTTAATATAAAAAAAACGTGGTTATAGCATTGTGGGGCCCAATAAAAAAGGCGTGGACATAACTGGTCAATAGAGGTCAGTTTTACACGCTGAGAGAATATGTCAGCGTCCAGACATGACCTTCTGAGATCGTGATGCTTATCATGACCCTAATTACGCTTGTCACACTAATTACTTTCCTTCATTTTACGAGATTATTTTATTTTTTACTGCCGTCCGTTCCCAAATATGGCTCTGTCCTTGGAAGCAATTCCCACAACCTTCCATTTTTGTCTTCCTTTTTTTATCTAACCATGAACTTATTTGCAGTTCCCTCCTGTTTCCTTTTTCAGATGTTTCATTATTCAATCAGCACTACTTCTTTCTTATCATTTGGTTTCGGAGGAATTTTAGCAGAAATGACTGACTGCCAACTGAGCACTTTTGAACATGCTATATAGTTTTTCCCTTGTGTATATTCTCAAACATGTGAATATAATCATCTCCGTGGATGTAATGCGGTCTTTGAATGATGTTTGCAGTGTGGGCAAGTAGTTAAATAAAAAGTGACTGACGACATTGCAGACGTATGTCGCTACAGAAAAACCAGAGCCTAACATAAAAACATACACTGAAAAGCCAACGTTAACTATTGCACACAGGCACTTGTAACACAAAAGTGACCCTACGGTGGATTAAGTTATTTACTTTAACAAATAAACGGACAAAATGAGAGTGCGAATAATGAATGAAAACAACAACGGAGACAGTACGTAGAGATTACGCGCGACAAGTCGTGGACAGTACGACGGAGAACACACAGGCGAACACAGAGACGAAGACTGACGTACATGGACAAGTCGTGGACAGTACGACGGAGAACACACAGGCGAACACAGAGACGAAGACTGACGTACATGGACAAGTCGTGGACAGTACGACGGAGAACACACAGGCGAACACAGAGACGAAGACTGACGTACATGGACAAGTCGTGGACAGTACGACGGAGAACACACAGGCGAACACAGAGACGAAGACTGACGTACATGGACAAGTCGTGGACAGTACGACGGAGAACACACAGGCGAACACAGAGACGAAGACTGACGTATATGGACAAACGTGGACGAAACAAGGAAGGCAGCACAGAACATCATATAGAGGTTCCTTGACGAACCAGTGGCGAAGTCCCGGCAACTGGCATGCGTCTTCAGGCAGACTTGCACTTTGACGATAGTCAGTGGGCGGCCGAGGCGGCGCCTACTGCGCATGTGTGTGTCATCACTTCCGCTCGTGTGTCTTTACACCTAGCACTTTTCAACATACTATCACAAACTAATAGCACCTCACAAACTAACCTCGGATAGTCGGCGAATACGTTTCTTACAGCTTATATCAATCCAACGAAACTGGGGCAGCGGTGAGACTACTCGTCTCCAACCTAGACGAACCAAGTTAAATTACCAGCGGGGTCGTTTCCGGATTTTCGCATGTGGGAATCGTGCCGGACGTTGCCACTGGCCAGCAGGTTTTCTCAGGGATCTCCCGTTTCCCCCACCATTGCATTTCGGCGCTGCTCCGTACTCACCTCGTTTCATCCTCATCGGTTTTCAAGGTTAAGAGTCACCCAAGTATCTCAACTCTCCACCGAACAAAATTAACCTATGATACTGGTCTAGTGAGAGTTTTTGCAGTTTAAACTACCCTAAGACAGTTGGCAAATAAATTGCTCATGTTCACACATGCTTGTGCAATACAGGACCTCGACTGCCCACAGATGGTTGTGGATTTTCCTGTATTTCTCTCAATATTGAGAGACACTCTGCATAACATCGTGTTCTAAATGTCAGATCAAAACTTTTCTAAGTCTACACAAACATGCGCACATTGCAAAGTCGGATTATTTTTGGTGTCCATTGCACACGACAAGAAATCACCATTAAAACCTAATAATTACGAGTGTCACTTGTATTAAATGAGTTATAATTGGTCCCCACTGCTTCACAGAGAATACAGCTGAGTAGTCTCTCAGCAGTTGCGTATATCCCGACCTCTTGTTCTGGTTCCATTGGTGGCTGGGAGGTGTCAGTTTGGTACGGACGTCCAAGGTGCGCTGGGTAGAATCATTCTACAGCCCTGAACCCCAGAAGGAAATTTTGCTCTCCTGAACAAGCAAGGAACGGAACCCAACACGTTTATTAGTCACACATACAGACCACCATAGGAAATGTTGACATTCTGAATATACAAGTATGTGATGTTCAGTTCCTTCCATGCAACAGTATCGAAATAGTTTGCGCTTAGATGATTCTTTAAAAAACACCACAGTGTTTGTGTAATGGAAAGTAAACTTTTTCTAAGCGTTTATTATTTGAATGTGCTAGTTTTAATGAGAATATAAAATATTATGCATGGAACTTTAGTTTGTGTGATACATTTTTGTAAATCATGTTTAGTGTCAAGTGATATAATCATTATATGATTCTCTTGCAAAGTTTTTGTTACAAATCTCGTGTCTATTTTTGTTGCAGGTTACGAATGCTCAAGTTCCTCGCAAGCTGAATTATCGTTCACAAAGTAAAAACAGATACAACTGAATATCCGGCCAGACTGAAATTGACTTGATCACAAGAAGCAAGTTCCTCCGAGCCAGTTTGCTTATCACTGACACACAAGCTCCTATGTGATAAATGGCAAGAGAGAGTGGCTGTGGACACTGTATGAAATAGCGCGAGTGCCTAGTCGTAGGAGAGTGTGGCTCGGCCAGTGCAGTAACTACCTGGGCAATGTGCGAGACGACAGAGAAGAAGGTTGATGGAGCAGGCGTGGGCGGGGAGAAGGAGAAGGAGGGAGGGGGGGAGCTGCAGGCATGGCAGAGGATGACATGGAGGCAGCGCGCGGGCTACCTCGTCGACAACATCACGGTGGAGCCCATGCTGGCATGCTATATCATGCCGAGTGTGTTGGCCAGTCTCGCCACGCAGAACCTCAACTTGGAGAAGGCATGTCGTGTCAACCTGCGCTACAGCGAGGAGGTGTGCGACGCTTTGTCTGCCCGTCAGACGGCCAACTACACCGAGCAGGAGACTGAGGTGAGTATCCACACATTGTTCCTTCCTTTGAGAGCGGCAGCATCGTGTGTGAAGTCTGATTTTCTGCAATAATCGGGGCCGCGGTGGTGTAGGGGTTAGAACTCACCTCCCACCAAGGCGAACAGGGTTCGATTGCCAGCGGGTCCACCCCCTGATTTTCGCATATGAGAATCGTATCGGATGATGCCATTGGTTGGTGGGTTTTCTCGGGGTTATCCCGTTTCCTCCACCCTTACATTCTGGCGCTGCTCCATACTCACCTCGTTTCACCCTCATCGGCTCTCAAGACCTCGATGTTAAGAGCCGCCCAAATCTTTTCACTCACTCACTCTGCAATACAGACAGACCAGCAAAAATAATGGATGGTTTGTGAAGAGGTGATATAACTCAGTCATAGAATAAAGTTATACCCCGAGAAGCCCACAAGCCATTGGTAATATCAGACAGAGTAGCAACACTATACAAGTAAATGTCGTGTGAACATGCATCCTATAGCAGGGAACACCCATATTTCTATTTATGTTGGGCATTTTAACTTCCCTCTTTTATGGCGAACTATGCTAACTAAAGGTAGCATACAGTAAACTAGAATGACTTACATTTAAAAATGACACATTTTGCTATGGCTTACCAGTGATCTACAATCGTAACCTAGCATCCGTCATCAAAGTATCCGAATATACCTGCAAAAACATGCAATTTTATCTGATTGTCATTTCCCATGTGAAACACAGAACACTGCACTGGAATGTAGCTGAGAGAGAATGCATTGGCAGGGAACTGTGACTACCCTGACAAAATCCCCCCCCCCAGTCATGAGAAACACCAGCCATGTTATCGCATGCAATTATCGACTATGATCATCAGTGATCGAACCAAAATCGCTATAGAGGAAGACTGCCATCATGGACAAAATGTCTGAAGACAGATGTAAGTACTGTCTATTCTTTCTGCAACGTGTCGCTTGGGGAGGTATGTTTTAGAACGTGATTCAGTTGAGAAATGACCCTTCGAATTTTCTTTCTTTTATTGACCCTCCCTTTTAAATCGTTTCTTTTTTGTAAAGCAATTTCACTTTCAGTATGCACATGTGTACAAGTGTCACAAAGTATGCGAATTTACAGTATCCACTACGCACGACAGGAAACCCAAGACAAATTATCTCTGGAAAATGGTTATTTGTCAATGGCAAGTGCTCTTTACCGGCGCACTAAAAACTGCATATTTTTCTTGTGGTATCTATGGGATATTAACTTTTCGTTTAGTTTGTTTATTGAAAGTATCCAGTTTGGAATAGTGAGGTACGAGCTGTATTTGAAAATATTTCCAGCATTTCACCCCGTCGTATGGTTTACTACAAACAGCTTATGTGTTGCAAATGTAATAAACTTGGTATTAAAATTAAAAATTCGCCGTCTAGAGAATGCTATCAAAAGAGTAGCGTAGGGTTGTTTGTGCACAACAGAAGAGCAAACAAAATTTATTTAAAGATGCAAGCAGTTAAATCAAATTGAAATGCACTGACGAAGATTTAATGGTTTGCATCTCTGTTGGTTTTAAGCAAGTTCTGCAATTTCCTGTCAGCCCTTTACAGGATCATGAAATATTTTGTATCATGCAGGATAAAGTAAAGTGACATTGTGTAATTTCCATCAAGATATTGATTTAAAAAGATCCCTATAAGGTTGTATCTTTAATATTTAACTTTATTAACAAATAAATACCCTACTAGCAAATGAATATTTCTCTTTTACATATTTGTTCTGGACAGTACCATAATCCTACGATTGTCTGTGTTAACATTGCTCTTCTAAATCGTAAAAGATTACTACAGTGATAGACCACTCCCTTGTTAGGTGACATTCATTCTTTTATCATAATGGACACCTTGCCACGCCTAAAAACGGTAAGCATGACAGGATTATTTTTACGTGTTTACAATAGGCAGCAATTATTGGAAATTTACTGTCAATATTGCAGACATCAGTAAAATTACAGAATGTAGGAACGGGGGACATTGGGTTTTTTGAAAATAATTGACTATCAAAAGAAAAATAATTATTTTTATTTCCAAATCGCTCTATAGTCTAAATGCAAATATACGAGTGACAAAGTTAGCATGCTACAAGCTAGTGAGTGTACACATGGCTTGACTTCTCATTCAATCAAGGCGTATGCCAGCAGCAAAAGTGCTGAGCGGCACTGACGTGTGTCTGTTTGTGTGTGTCCCACTGTCTTGCAGCACCACATCGTTAGCGTGTATTGAAACATTGCGCACACACACGCTCGAGGAGCAGTGTGGGGTAGTGTGCACAGCGACGCAACAAGCATCATGCGTGTGTGCAGGTCCAGCAGCTGGTGGCCGGCATGACGGTGTGGAAGACAATCCTGCAGAGCGCCATCCCCTCGCTGCTCATGTTGTTCATGGGCTCGTGGACGGACCGTCGAGGTCGCCGCAAACCCTGCATGCTGCTGCCCATCCTCGGCGAGTTCCTCACCAGCATCGGCCTCATACTCTGCACCTTCTTCTTCTTCCAGCTGCCCATGGAGGTGAGCTTCCACCACCCCCTTCACACACAACGCTCCCTTCACACGGCTTCATTTCACATGTGCAACCAATGCTTTTATTCGCAAAATTACTTCACTGTGTGATGGTCTATAACGCACTGTGTATAATCGGTAATGCCATCTATCGTTATTGGTCCGTGTGGATGCGATGAGTCATATGTCTCTCTGACCAGTCCATTCTGGACTTAGTTACTAAAGTACCCAACTTCCTTGGTTGACTTTGACACTAATGATGCCTGCAAAGAAAAAAGCCACCCAGACACAAACGTTGAATGAAGTTGTAGAGTTTTTAAATGCATCTATTCGCAATTTTTTTTAGCCTTTTCATACATTATGAAACATACTTTAAAATGTTTTAAGATCCAAAATTTGTTTTGCTTTTCTTTTCAGTAACCTGTCGAATATTCTTAGCAACTAGTTTCCATATTTAATTTTGCGAAAACGAAATTTTTTTATATGTTGAAGAGAGCTAGAACACAGTATAGTCACTGCCAGAAGGAGTATTGTTTACTCGAAGAGCTGGTAAGGACAAACTTAGACCCAGACCATTAGATGAAGTGTAAAAATTCCTGATTAATAATTTCACTGAGGCTCAACTCTATTGCTGTCGAATTACTCTTTTCTATCGCAAACAAACAATCTTTCAGATGCTTCTTCCACCCCCGATTAATCATTTCTGTCACAGATTAATCTATAGTTTAAAATGTTCTGAATAATTATTATGTTGGTCTGTAATTTGCGTAGTCTGAAACAATACTAGTTTCGTTATGTGTGCCGTGGGGTTGTACAGTGGGTGAGGTATGAAAAATTCATCATTTAGAGCAATAGTAATTTGTGGGGATCAGTTACCCACAGCGAAGACAGTATTGGACACTGGGCCTTGCTGTGCACAGAACTAACCATACATGACTTTCCTGAGCAATATAGACACGGTTGTAGTCATGTGCAGAACGGCTTAGATTAACACTTTAAATAGCCCCACAAGTTTCTTCTTCCTGTCCAGGGTATCCTAATATAGTCACACATACAACCGACATAGTCTCTATTATCCACTCATCCATCATGAGACTCAAGGAAACTGTTAAAAATATATATACATATGTGACAATTATCCACTTTAAAATATGTATGTGTATGTATATGTGTTTATACATGTCTGGTTCCTGGCACCAAGAGAAAATCTCGTAAAAATATAATAATTCTGGTACGTCTGGCAACACAGCATAACATCCTGAACATATTGGTGTATGTATGGCATGCTGCTGACTATATAGAATTATATTCGGTGCTGTACAAAGCCATAAACCATCATACACTTCCTCATATGTCTTATGGTATTGGCCGCTGCTCGCAGGCGGGAACTATATATAACTAACTGATGATTGTTGTACAATTTATCGATGGAGTTCTTCTCGTAAGTTCAATTGTGTAAATTCCATAGTTTTTGTCATACTGTATATTCTCACGAGCATTCGACCACTTAAATGACTATATATGGTAGATTTTGGAAGTTGTAGCCTGGAGGACTTTCGGTCCAGACATATTAGTTGAAATTTCAGTTTAGATGTTGCTACCGACTGGCGAATAACTATGCTGCACTAGGGAATCAGTTCTTGGGCATTGCAATTAATTACAAAAGAGTAAAAATTACAGTCCCCACTTTCTCCATTGGTAGTTTAACTGTCGGGTATGCTACAAATGAACAAAAGTTGGGACTTCACAATCATCCCTTCACTCTTAGCATCAATGAAATATTTTCTGGGTGCTGGATGACATAGGACAGTAACGAAGGTGACATTTGGGCATGGCACCAACCACTGATAAGTGGAAGTGGTGGTCACATGTTGGTATTCTGGGCTGTTCAGTGGTGATTTACTACCATGTGTGATAAACATAATTAACCTTACGACTCTGCGACATGTGAATGTTGTCCAGTGACTTCTGGTGCGACACACCTCCATCGCCATGCAGCTGTCCCCTCGTCATCACGTGTTTTCTTATACACATTCGCAGGAAGGGTAGAGTAGCGAATTCCTGATACTGCAATGAAGAGTAGAGTTCTATAATCACAGTGAAGAATGTTTTGTTGGCTAGAGTCAAAATAAACTTTGGCACTCTCGGCCTAAATGATAGTTCAATAACAATGTCCCAAACTCACCAGAGCGATCCAGGTTCGGATCTCGGTGGGTTCAAGTCAACGTTGCTACCAAACTGTGACAAGTTCACAAATAATTGCAGACAAGTTTGAAGACTTTTTATTTTAAGAAAGAACACATAAGCAGAATAGCAAATAACCCATAAAAAACTAATAAAATTAAAATGCATATAAAAATCACGCGTGGATAAAAAGTGATCACGATTAGTAACAAATCATTAATAATTCATACAATTGATACAATTAATTTAAAATGCATCGCTAGTGTCGGAGCACCAAAGGAAAAAATTACAACATATATAAAATGCATCTCGGCTCTATTACAAAAATAATTTAATTTACAATGATCCAAAATTTACTTCGCCAATACAACAGCTAAAAAATTACTATCCTTTATTGACTTCTTGACTTAGAATTATTCACAGCACCCATTTAACTTTAAAATATTACAGAAAGGAGAGGAGCAAGAGTTGCCCATAAAAGCCTCCAATTGCAATAATATAACATTTAAAACAATAAACAGTTACGGTTGGAGGCAGTCGTCTGGGACCCGCCAAAACCGCGACCCTTAAAAACTTTACAAAAAACGAACAAAAAACCATTCAAAACATTAACGCCCTAGCGATGAAGTCATGGAAACAGTGAAATAACAAACATTATATAAACTTGGGTGGCGAACAAGGACGAACACGACACGTTAAAAAGAGGACACACAGTAACACGACACCATAGTTAAGCCGAAACATAATTTGAAAGGGCAGCCAAAACCAAAATTTTGAAATGGACTAGCACTACTGCACACACTAAGGCATAACACAACTTGCCATACAAATTACCAAACATTTAAATACTCTACCGCAAACTTATCGTTTTCCACGACTCACCGTTTATTAAGTGCCCTATCGCTGTGTAGCGTGACTAGTAGAACGTCTGCTCGGAAACATGGTAGCGGTGTCTGACCTCAGCTGACCGAGGTGAAGTGCAACTAAGCCATCAGGAACAGGCGAAGATCTTGCAGGCGTAGCGTAGTGGTGTAACGTAGCAGAAGTCTGAAGGGCGTAAAGTAGGCAGAGCGAGGCCGTGCAAGGCCTTAAATAAACTACCACGACCAATAAATAATATGACGCACGAAGGGGAATGGGGAAGGATGAGAAGGCGAAGAGGGAGGAAAGAGGAGGGTATCCGAGTCGAGCAAAGAGTACACCACCACACAGAAGTAGATGACGCTAATAAACTTAACGCGACGGCGCTAACGTCGCAAAACAATGGACATTCTATAGGAGCTCCTCTTAGACTACTGTCACTTTCTTTAGCTGCTCTGTCATGACGTCTCACGTTATACTGTGCTGTGGTGGAGCGCTGGTCGCCTGCTTGCTACACAATGGAAGTGCCGTCAACCTACATGTTAGCCATCTCCATGGAGAAAAGCTTATCTCCATATGTATTATTATGGTTCACATGCAAATAAACTGCCAAATTACTATTACAAAATATAATAAAACATTAAAAAATATATTTGAAAAAAAATTTTTAATTTACAAGTACCTTTTAAATATTTGATCGGAAAAATAAACTTTTGAATAAATTTATCAAAAAAATAGAATACTTTGAAATATTGTAAAAAAAGATTTGAATTTCCAAATGTTATATTCGAATTAAAAAATTCAGTATTCCAATGCAGACATTCTTGGATTTAACTCTGAAAACGAAATTTAGGGATGAAAAATGGTCTCAATTTCGGTTGTGAGTTTTGCCCATTTAAAGAGGTTTAGAACTCAAAATGGAAATGCATGTAGATTCTAGGAACTTGTAAATTTCTAACAATATTTGTTCTTCATTCATGTGGTGTGTCCTGTGCATGTGTGTTGCGAGGAGTGTTGGCGGAGAGACCGGCACTGTGTGGTTGTGGCAGGTGGCAGGCGTGGTGGAGGCGCTCTTCCCCGCCATCACAGGCGGCTGGTTCACCATGTTCATGGCGACCTTCAGCTACATCGGCGACGTGACCTCCGTCGAGATGCGTACACTCCGCATCGGCGTCGTGAACGTGTTCGTGTCGCTGGGCGTGCCGGTCGGCATGGCGCTGAGCGGCGTGCTCTACCGCAAGATCGGCTTCTATGGCATCTTCTCCATCTCGGCGACGCTGTACGTGATGAGCTTCTGGTACGGCCTGTTGGGCATCAAGGAGAAGGCCAAGCCACGACCTGCCAAGCTGGAGCAGTCGGGCAAGCCGTGTGCCTTCCTGCGTGACTTCTTCGACGTGGGGCATGTGGCTGACACGTTCCGCGTCGCCTTCAAGAGCGGCAAGGACCAGCGGCGCATGCGCGTCGTCATGCTCATGGTCGCCTGCATGGTCATCATTGGCCCCATGCACGGTCAGTACCTCTCTCTCTCTCTCTCTCTCTCTATGTCCTGTAGTGTGCTTGCTCTCTCTCTCTGCGCTGTAGTGTGCTCTCTCTCTCTGCCCTGTAGTGTGCTGTGCTCTCTCTCGCTACCCTGTAGCGGGCTTGCTCTCTCTCTCTCTCTCTACCCTGTAGTGTGTTTGCTCTCTGTCTATCTGCCCTGTAGTGGGCTTGCTCGCCGTCCACNCTCTCTCTCTCTCTCTACCCTGTAGTGTGTTTGCTCTCTGTCTATCTGCCCTGTAGTGGGCTTGCTCGCCGTCCACTCGGTGCTTCTGAAACACTCTTCCTGGGTTCTACACTCCTGCACACTATGTATCCTCCCATCATGTGTAACATTCAAGGTCGTTGTAAAATCGAAATAACCATTATAATAACCATGTCCATACCCATGACCATTACCATAATAAAAATCCTCTGCTACACTTGAGTTAAGGACATTTGTCACCAAAACATTCATTATTTTATATTCGTACAACGTACTGTTCAAACTTGTAGATATAATTTACAAAGCTATTTCTCGCATAAACAAATTTAGACAACATAACTTGTGCACAATTGCATGGAAAAGCACAATTTTAGTATTTTCGGGATGAACAAATAATATAAACTAACTCACCTACTGAAATGAGATTATTCACACTGGAATTGGATGCCATGAGTTAATACAATAAATATTTAAAATCATGCTATGGAATGTTTTCGAAATATAAAAAAAACTGCCCAAAGCAAGAATTTTTTTTATTCTGACACTACTGCAACCTGAGTTATACAGGGTGGTGGCTAGTAGGGTACTGAGTTACTGTATTTTGGTGCAGACTTAGGCCACCTGTAGTTGTTGCATAATGGGTGAACAAATACTCTTATTCTCAGTTAGCTAACACATAAGTCTTTTATTTGACTGAAAATAACATGGGTATTTACACACACACGAGACTGACCTTTCCCCCCCCCATACGTCGTAGGCCTGAAGGGCGGGTTGGTGGGATGCTATGCGTCGGGGGAAGGTTGCTTGAATGGAGACGTTCTTACTTAACTGTGACTGCGGCTTTTGGTGAGTTGTCTTCGTTGGTTGGGGTAGCTGGGTTAGCTCGGCGTACTTTCTCGGAAGTCCGGGGTTGGTTTTACGGGACTTGTGGTGTCTCTGCGATCTCGCTATATTGAAGCTACCTTTGTCAGCAATTTCTCGGGAGAGAAATGGGGAGTTCCCCTGTGTAACTCGGGTGTTTGTGTGCCTGATTTTGTGTCTTGTCAGTGGATTGTGTGCTCCAACCAGGGTGGAGGAAGGGTGAGGGTGGTGTCGCGGGGATTCCTACGGTACTAATTTCCGAGCTGTGGTCTGCACAATTCTGGTTAGGGGCACCCCCGGCTTCCGCAGTGAGCCCCTTATCTGCCATTTCTCTTGCGTGGCTGAAGGTTCTTCCATTCGCCTCGGAACTTTCCCTGTGTCCTTCGAGCCTCGGTTCATCGCCGGGGGTGAAAGTTTCGTGGTCAGCTGCCTGCCCTGGATATAAGATGGCAGAGTGTGGTAATGGCACTATGCCTATTATAGTATGCGACATGCGTCAATTGCATGATTTTTTATTATTGAATTAACTTTGCTAAGCATACCTTAAAATAAATTAAGACATGACCTTTCAAGCACCTCTGCTAAATTTCTTATAAATGTTTTCGTTAATTATATTTGTACATCTCAAAAACACAAAAGATGTGGTTTTGACAAACCATAAAGTAAAAAAAAATTAGAAGAAATTTTTTCATGTGAAGAAAAAGTACTTGCACGTAATGTCTGCAAGTTTAATGATATTCCTTACAAATATATAAAAATAGTATTTTTTGCGAAGAGCGTCTTTAATAATACGAATGCTTTTGTATGTTTTCCAAGAGGATTTCACTTCCAAATGGAATATTTTTCGAATTTTGCTTGTATAAGCTGGTCGACTTAAATCTATGATTTGCCACTTTTTTTTGGTACGTAAAAAAAACAGTTACGATGGCTACAAGACAATTATTAGAGTTTCTGAAGTTCTTTGTTCCACAAATTGCGTGTTAAAGACAAACAAACACGCGAAACTAAAAACAATAATTGAATTCAAATGTATGTTAGATTTATAACAGAAAATTTACTTTTGTGAGAGTTAATTTTGACATATATAGTAATAAAAGAGTTGATTATAATCGGCTATGCATAGTTTTTCGCAAGAAAGCTAAAAGTTCGCCAACTTGCTATGCAGCTATACATTGGCAATATTTGTGGCTATTGCTATGCGCGTTTGCAGCAGTATTCAGCTCTTACTGCTATGCTATTGGTATTGCTGTGGTTATTTCGATTGTATCACGGCCTTAACGATGCCATGTAACTGATCACGATATTCAGGCGCCGTTTAAGTAAACGTGACATTGTTAGCAAAATAAATATTTTACTAATATGCTATTTTTTATACTAAAACCTGGATAAATAAACAGAAATTTAATTAACCATTAAAAATATTATCTCGATTATACTCGTTCACGTATGCCGTGTTGCAAAATAGATAAAATCACGGTCATCGATGTACAACGTCAGACGCTATTGCCAATACAGACGGCGTCTTTTTCTTGGTGAAAGCTGTCAGCTGCTGTTGGTTCACCGCACTTTCGTTATTGGTTATTGCCGGTGCCATTAACCAAAATAAATTATGTTCATATGTTCCATCGTGTAGGTCAATACAAGGCATTCGTAAATACTTGTCAGACCAAAAATATTCCATTTTGCAACACCTGGACAGAAAAATTAAAGTGTTAATTAAGGGGTTAAACAAATTCAGCGTCTTTAAATATAAACGTTACACTTTTGATAGTACTATACAATTAGTCACGGAACTAATTTTCCTGCAAAGTTGCCAACTCTACTGGAAGAATGTCACTAAATATGTCCATTAATATGCAGGCATTAAGGGGCGATATTTTTTTAGAAGTTGATTTCAGAAGTGCTGAATTGACCGCGAAACAGCTTTATAATACTTAGAAATTGATATAGTTGGAACAGCTNAAGTTGATTTCAGAAGTGCTGAATTGACCGCGAAACAGCTTTATAATACTTAGAAATTGATATAGTTGGAACAGCTAATTATTTATGGCATAACTGATTATCTTAAAACCATCTACATTACTCTGCATGCTACGGCACGTCGCAAGGCTACTGTGCTTTGTGGTGGATTTAGATAAGGTTAAGTTTGAGCTGTAGTCACAACATTTTAACATAAGGGAAGAAAACATTGTTTACACAACATGTAATGAGAAAGACATGGCGTGGCAGTTCTTACTCCGATACAAACCATTTAGGAATGAAAAATATTTAAAGGAATGCAAACATACATTGAAAAAACCGTTGTTCACTGGTTACATAAGAAGGCGGCCCATTGCTATAGAGAAAGGCTCATGACAACTTCCTTTGAGCGTGCCTTTAGAACGTTTGAAGCCTCCCATCGAACTTCACCAAATATCACAAACACCTACTACCGGTTAAGGACAACCGAATTTCCTACTTCCGATTGCTTCGAGGCAGTCAGAGTGGGGCAGAGAAGGACACTTGCAAACAACCCTTACTAAAGAGAAGATATACATTATGGTACTCATAAAGTAAACACCAGATTTATTATATTATACATTCCATAAATACAGTAATCCTCACTCCGTATTTATTTTATGAAAATTTATCCTATAAGCTAGCCAAGAAATCCGTTTAACTTAATCGACTCCCTCCAAATGTGGGTTTTAACTAGTGTGATGGTAGGTAATCTACAAATGTGAAATTGTAATATATCAGGCACTAGTTTCATAACGGGATCTCATGTAAGAAATTACTCGATGTATTCTAAGTCTATTTGACGTTTTGATAGAAACTAATGNGTTTCATAACGGGATCTCATGTAAGAAATTACTCGATGTATTCTAAGTCTATTTGACGTTTTGATAGAAACTAATGAATGGGATAAATTCACATTCTGTTAAAATCTTTTATCTGCCATTTTAGGAGACAGCATCACCTGAAATAAAATAAAGCTCAGATTCTGTACTTCGGAAATGATTCAACTGAGTCTCACCAAATCTGGTTTAGCAGTTGGCTGCGACTGCTATCACAATTTAAAAGGACTGTGTCTATTGAGAAACGCAACTCGAAAAATCGAATGGAAATATACACCACAAACAAATAACAACCACAAAACAAGACTGCAAAGTACTAGGAAGCCACGGGGACCCTAATAGTGATTATAACATTGACAACAGACAATAAGGAACCTGGCAGGAATGGAAAATACAACCGCAACAGAGAACAAGAACGATAGACACCGGTTAATAGTCTATTGTGGTTGTATTTTTGTATCTGAATGAAATTGCTTTTTGAAGTTTGGCGTTGTTGTCTCTGTTATGTGTATTTTTATTTCCTAAGTGTGGCTTTTTTCGCACCTTAATTTAATTTTTCATGGTATATTTGTTTTAATGTTCCATTAATTATTTTCTGCGTGGCTGTTTTATTTAATTACTTTTTCTACGATTTTAATATTACCAATTTAATGAAGTGAAAATATTTTCATTTTATTGACAAGGACATTATATTGTCCCGCTTAGCTTTCATTGTCCTTGTTATTTGTCGTGTTTGTTTTCTGTTCATTATTTTCCATTATTGTCAGATCTCTTTTTGCCTGTTATCAATTTTTTTCTGAGCTGTGGTCCCTATTTGTCCCCTATCAGTTTGACGTCTTGTTCTGTGGTTGTTATTTATTTGTTTATGGTGTTTATACTTCTGTTAAATATTTTGACTTACGTTTTTCAGCTGAAACGGTACATTGAAACTTTAAGAGTTCTCATATTATCTCATTGCCATTTAACTCCAAAGATAGAATTATGGATGACTTATCGCAAAGACACGTGACTAGTAATCAAAGGAGACATGCAGGCAAGTGCGCAGCTTATCTATAAATACATGCGGTGTGACCTACAATCCTCCCTCACGATAACGAATTACGGTCTATATATACTCTTAACACACCTTTGATATCCTTTCGTAAAATATATAAAATTATATATCACTTATTTACAGTTTTATATTGTGCAATTGACGCGCTTGTGTACAACACTAAGCTTATTTTCACGGTTGAGTTACTCACCTGCTGACCGCAAAGCGTTTGCAACAGAAGGTTTTTGCTTACAGGAAATCGAGGAGACAGGAAAGGCGGGCTTTGAGGGAGCTTTGTGAATATCTTGCTGCCACTTTGTTATAAACAGATAATCACGTTGTCCTATCCACGTGCAGAAACAAGCATTAGTTTGCACTTTGCAACACTTCTTGTGACGAGTGACCTAGAACGATTGTTGGGTGGAGCTTGGAAACTGGATTGCCGTCTGCCAATAAACACAAACTGGCTCCTGCCTGTCCCAATCCCATGCTTGCCACGTGACCGCTTGTTCCTGCATCACCACTGGCCCGCTACTTACATCATATTCACGGTTACGTGAACACTATTAAAAGTCCTGCTTAAGAGCTACTTGTATGCACTTCGCGTATTCTTCCATCATAATTGAAGTTAACATTGACATGGGCCTGATCATTTTATTCATGCGACGGTTAAGTTTAATGGAGAGATGTGGGCGGCTCTTAACATTGAGATCTTGAGGGCCGATGATGGTGAAGAGAGGTGAGTATAAAGCAGCGCTGGAATGCAAGGCCGGGGGAAACGGGAGATCCCCGAGGAAACCCGCCCACCAGCGGCATCGTCCAGCACGATTCCCAAATGCGAAAATCCGGGAGCGACCCCGCTGGGAATCGAACCCGGTTCACCTAGGTGGGAGGCGAATAGTCTGACCACTACACCACTGCGGCCCCTGCGATGGTCAAGTGTTACTGGAATTATTATAAAAGTAAATGTATTACAAATTCCGACACTTAATTTGCACTAAAAAGTGAAAGCAGGATTCATTATTTCAGTATTCACAAATGTTTACCTAATACTAAAACCCAACGTTAAGACAAGGAATTACTATGTCTCGGTCGTTACTGGGCGCACGCCAGTCAACGTGGTCGGTCAAACACACGCAAGTAAGGGCAGTGGCATTTTCTACGGTTGGTTTCAAAAGTGCTTAGTGAACCGCATGAAGCTGCAAGAATATCACGCAGCAAGGAAATCCTTGAGTGGNTGGCGGGACCGTAGTTGAGGTGCTGGGCGGCGCCTACACTCCGGGATTATAGCAACTCGTATCCGTGAACTGGACGCGGGTTTACCGTCGAACTCGGAGAACAAGTCAAATAAAACCAGGATCGCTGTGAGAGTAGTCAGTCTATCTCCACGCACTCTCTCGCTCTCTCGCTCTCTCACTGCTAGCTACAGCTGTTTGCAGACTGGTGCGTCGTTTGTTCTGAAAGCTACTTCCTCGCTTCGGAGGCACAAACCGACATTTGCCCCGACATACATAGCACAAACACTAGTGTCAATAACACAATCACGACTGTAGATGCTATCTATAAACTCAATACTGTATTTCAGCTGTAGGTAACGTTCCAAAGCCAACAAGATAAGGATTTCAAAACATTATTAGAGTCAGAATAATGGTCACTAAAAGCATTTGCGCTAAACTGTCATTTCTTCTCACAAGAGTCAACTTCGGCGTTTGCTTTAAAGGCGTTTGCCCTAACTTATAGGGCAAACTATTAGTACTCGTTCACGACCAACCCTTTCATGTCATTAACTTGTAGTTTCAAGTGTCTGCAAATAATAAATATTTTGATACGTGCTGTGTACAAGTTCAAACTTATGTCATTATCGCATCCATGGAGCAGCGGGTTTTGTGTAATGTGTTATTGTTAGAGATCTGCACAATTCGCGTTATTATTTCGGGACTCGTTAAACTTAAAACATGCGTACCTTTGCAATATGTTTGTCATTGGACCACACTCTATTTGACACGCCCCGGGTAACTCTGCGCCAATAAATGAACACTTCACAATGGTGTACTCCAATAACGTGCAGTTCGGTCAGAAAGAGAGACACTTCACATCTATGCAGCAGCCAATGGGGAAACGGCGTCGGCTCGAATATAAACTGCCCTGTGAAGTTTAGCCTGATGCCTAATAACAACGCGAGTTTTTCAGGTCGCTAGCTATTGATGTAGTACATTCACGATTACTTCCAACTTTTCTGAAGTCTCGCTAGACATCTATTTCCAGGTTATTCCACCGCCTAGTGCAAACAAAGCTTAACTAAGGCTAGGAAATTACACCAAAAGGACAACCACTGCATGTGTACGAATTCATTTTATTAATATTTTGCATTGGAACTATATCTTACTAGACATTACCAACACGCCTACTTTCTCTGTTTTTATTAACATTATAAATGTAATATTTTTAATGTAATATTATAATTTATGGATAAAATATAACTAAACGTTTAGTTGGACAAAAAATAAAGTACTTTAATGTTAACACAAGTATAAAAGGATCGTGATACATGAGGCATTTACGANTAGTCGGTTCACGACTGAAAGAAACTTTTGAAAATCAACCTTTGAAAAAACATCCTAGCCGTTAGCTACATGCATATAACATTACAAACAGCGGCGAGCGCGGATACAGTTATGCCGTTAGGTTGCCAGCACAAAGAGAGGAAATAGTTCCAAAGTTTTAACGAAATTGTTAATTTATCGCTTACAAATGGGTTTCGAAAAGACTTGTATCTTATTATGCCAATTATTAATGACGTGATGCTAACGTACTTTGATTTCA
>NQII01001739.1:409163-431594 GCA_002778355.1 Clitarchus hookeri
GGGGGGGGGGAACTCACCACGACCAGCCACCGCTACGACATTACTGGAGGAGTCTGTGGTGGAATATTGCACGAACAATCGGGTCATTACCCCCCTCGGCGCAACCCGACATGTGAAGAAGGTTCTGGGCCAGGGCACTGACAATATAACTATGACCGAAGCCAGAGGTCGGCAGTGTGTGATAGCCATCTGGCGAAGTGTGGCGACGGCGTGAGAGACTGCGGTGGACGAGTGTGTGTATGTGTACAGTGTGGACGGACGAGAGAACATGAGTGCTGCGGAGGGCGAGGTATCTGAGTAGAAGTTGCTGTGTAAGGGAGCAATCAGGGTACTCCAGAACATTCCAGACAGTAAAGACGGGTTATATCTGAACCGAAACAAGGCGAAACCGAAGGGACGAGCGATGCAGACTTGATTGTAAATATAGGAAATGTCAAATATTAAAAATATAAATTTTAATTGTGTTAATAAAATTTTTATAGAGACTGATTTAAACTATCGGATTTTATTACTTTCTGTTAGTTGACGGTCTTTTATGTAAATATTAGCTGTAAATAGCAAGCGATAGACATTATTGAAGTTCAAATTATTTCCTTTGTGGATTGTTTATAAATAAAGTGGCGACCGAATTTAGAACATTTCACAAAACATTCTCCCTTATACATTGTTCTACTTGTAGCTGCTACTCGTAATGTCATTCCTCAATAGTAACAAAGTTATCACACATATTTTTTTTTGCGCAGTAATTTATCACAGGGGAATTTTTACTGTCGACGAAATACACAAGTAAAAAATATTTGCAAAAAATTTTGAAACAATAATGCTGAAAGGCATTGTCAGGTTCAAGGAACATGGTCTAGATTCTTTTAAGAAGCGCTTCACGAAAAATAATACATCAAAAATATTCGAAAGTGGACTTACGCACAATAATTTTTAATGCAGAACTTATGTGTTTTTATCTGTATGTATTCAGGTAGCTAATGACTTTACCTCAACGTTAAGTATTCTGATTCCGAAAATTAGTCATTATCATCATTCATATTACAAAAAAAATTAAGCCATGGTTTCGACAAATGCATAAACTATTGAATTAATTTTTTACTCAAATTGCATGAGTTGAACAGATTTTGGCACAAATGTAAAATTTGGTGTGTGTGTGTGTGTATACATACACACACACACACACACGAGTGCGTGTGTGTAAACGCTCTTAGTGTGAACCTTCTTGGCCACCTGTTCGTAACCTTAAAATTAAGGATCTTAAAAGTAAATAACGGTTAATAAAGCAGTGTATCCACTAATTCGCAGTCGCAGTTGGTCGACTGGGAGCAGATCGCACCGTTTACATTGTAGAGCACGGTGAGTTACCCAGTATAGGTGGAGAGACCATGTCATTTGGCTTACTCATCAGTATGACTCGACTAATTACGTGACATGGGCCGAATTAAGCGTAATTAAGTGGGAAGCAGATATGGAAGTCGCGTAGATTGTAAGAAACTGTCTCATGAATTAGTGCGCAGGCGATTAAACACGTACACTGACATTTTCACTTGGCAGTGTAGGGCTTTGCTCATAGCCGCGGTCGTAGCGAAACAGTGACACGTTTTTGAAGTTAATTTATTGTATCTGGTGTTGCAAATAATACATCTTTTGATGCATGCTGTACTTAAGCTGGCAAAGAATTTGTTTAGTTATCACAACCATTGAGCTGTAGTCTTTCTGTTCGGTGTTCACTGATATGAACCAGTCATACCGTAGCGCTGTAGCACGGTTTACTCGCAGTGAACATCGTTGGACACTAGGCGGTGCAGTGCACAGTTCCGGTCAAATGTAGCCTTCGTATGCAACATGTAGACAATTGTCTACGATGGGAACGAAAGTGTTGAGTGGAAATGGTTAAAGACAAGTTAATTTTGCAAATTCACTCNACTTAAGCTGGCAAAGAATTTGTTTAGTTATCACAACCATTGAGCTGTAGTCTTTCTGTTCGGTGTTCACTGATAAGAACCAGTCATACCGTAGCGCTGTAGCACGGTTTACTCGCAGTGAACATCGTTGGACACTAGGCGGTGCAGTGCACAGTTCCGGTCAAATGTAGCCTTCGTATGCAACATATAGACAATTGTCTACGATGGGAACGAAAGTGTTGAGTGGAAATGGTTAAAGACAAGTTAATTTTGCAAATTCACTCGCTGGCTGGACTTGAAGCACTTTTCTCATGCATCGGCGTTACGGTAGTTATAACCGATAGTTTATCGCGGGGACAGCTGACCGACTGTTTAATTGGATTAAACATAGTGTACATATACCCGGCAGGTTACTTTCGTTTGTTACTGTCGTGCTTTTATGAAGCTACTATCTCATTTAATTGGACCAATGATCTAAAGCAGACAGTTTGTTACTGTCCATTTCATATGAGTGGGATAAANCTACTATCTCATTTAATTGGACCAATGATCTAAAGCAGACAGTTTGTTACTGTCCATTTCATATGAGTGGGATAAATGTTGACAGGCAATGTGAACAACCTACGCCGTATGTAAACAGTAAATACTCTCGTATGCAAAGTATTGTATCAGCTGATGAATTGCTGGGGGATGTATGTTGTTATGCTGGCGGTATTGGATGACTATGGAAGGAGGTAGTGCTCGGAACTAAAGGTTGTAATTCAAAACTGTAATTACACTAAAAACATTTAGGTTTTAAATGAAGTTCACGTGGGCACGTTCGTTCAGTGAAACGTCTCCAGCGCGGTGAACGCCATTGCGCATGTGATGTTTCTCGTCGTGTCCATGCAAGTAGCTTGCTGGTGTTGTCACAATACAATATCGGCAGTTAATCATTTTTGTATTTGCTTCCATTAAACATAGTTGGTTGTAGGTACAGTATGTTTTATTGATTAAAATGTAATATTATCGGCACATGTTTACCGCTTCGTAAAACGGCTTGTTTCACCATTTTTTAACGGCGTCCGCTATGAAACTCAGCAAATATAATTTACGTTCCGAAGTTCATGTTTGTTGGTTTCAGAAAAAAGGGCGAAGTGTTGATTTTACTAAATGATTCTGCAGCTAAATTATTTCATATAAGTGACGAATAAACGTGCCAGAAAAACACGTGTTCAAGACGAGAAACACGTGTTCAAGAGNTAAATTATTTCATATAAGTGACGAATAAACGTGCCAGAAAAACACGTGTTCAAGACGAGAAACACGTGTTCAAGAGGTTGCGAATTAAAGTTATGTGAATAGCGTATTTATGAACAGTTACTAAAATGTTTGAATTGCAAGTGGCCTAAAATAGCCGCACTTTCAATTGTTTGTAGTGTAAAAATAATATTTGTTTATTTGGCCTATTTTGTGAATCCAGCGAGTGCAAGGTTAACTTAGGCGAGTGTGCGCTTATTTCTGCATTCGTACCAACAGCAAGGTATGTATCGCGTTTTATCCTTTAATTGAAGTTAAAACTTCCAACGTTATAATAATTTTAATGTTGTTTCCACGCGAGCAAAGTTTTTNTAAATTATTTCATATAAGTGACGAATAAACGTGCCAGAAAAACACGTGTTCAAGACGAGAAACACGTGTTCAAGACGAGAAACACGTGTTCAAGAGGTTGCGAATTAAAGTTCTGTGAATAGCGTATTTATAAACAGTTACTAAAATGTTTGAATTGCAAGTGGCCTAAAATAGCCGCACTTTCAATTGTTTGTAGTGTAAAAATAATATTTGTTTATTTGGCCTATTTTGTGAATCCAACGAGTGCAAGGTTAACTTAGGCTAGTGTGTGCGCTTATTTCTGCATTCGTACGAACAGCAAGGTNAGGCGAGTGTGCGCTTATTTCTGCATTCGTACCAACAGCAAGGTATGTATCGCATTTTATCCTTTAATTGAAGTTAAAACTTCCAACGTTATAATAATTTTAATGTTGTTTCCACGCGGGCAAAGTTTTTCACTGCTCCATCAAAACAATATGCAATTCAAAATTTNGTTTTATCCTTTAATTGAAGTTAAAACTTCCAACGTTATAATAATTTTAATGTTGTTTCCACGCGAGCAAAGTTTTTCACTGCTCCATCAAAACAATATGCAATTCAAAATTTCACTGTCTCGTAAGAATAATCTCAAAACAATACTGCCTCACGAAAGACGTTAAACTAAAGACCAACCTTCCCTCAATTTCACCCACGGAATAAATAAACAGAGCCCCAGCAAACTTACTTGGCCATTACAAAAATAAAACAGTTTGGAATGGCAACCTAGCTATAATATCTTAAGTTGATTACTGGGCGGAAGTTAGCTAACGTCAGTCTTTCAGTGTCTGCCATGTCAGGAAACACGAGGAAAATGTAAGTGTGGATTGGCGTCAAAACATTCGTTTACGAACGTTCTCTTCACTGACAGAACAGCTGTGGTGGAAGGATACATTGTGGCCGTACTACTTTACTAGAACTGTCAAAATTTACTCCAATTACAAGAAATGGACAAAATCGGTCTGCAAGGAACATAGTCGAGTCAAAAACTTTATCTTCCGATAACAAAAGGATAAACTACTCAGTGTTATCGGAGATATGTTGGCTCAAAAAATGTTTGCGATATTGCAATGTCTGTAAGTACTGCAGTAGTAGACACACGGCCTTGGGTGTAAGATTCAGTAATAAACAAGAACAACAGTGTTGCCGAGTCATGAACAACATTGCACAGAGGCTTCTCACTACAGCAGCACGCAACAAACAAACCACACTATTCACAGTACTATAGAGTTTAACCTGCTGACAAATTAACTAACGAAATTTATGCGTCTGTAGTTGACCAGGTTGTTGGAAAATAGGTGGCAGAAATGCACGCTGTCTACACTCAGCTCTCCGTGCCTCTTGTTGTAGAGACTTATCGAACCACAATACGCGTTTAAGTAAACAGCAACAGGAAATATTCCAGTCTAATGTTCTACAGTGTAGCTGCAGGTTTCAGGAGCCTGTGTGACATGTTGGGATATCGTGAATTACGGATAGTTTTTGTTCCACGAGTCAGACTGGCTATGCGGTAATAAACATATATCGTAATTTGGCGATCACGTGGGCCAGAGATCTGGTTTGAAAATGTTGAGCCGGTTACCAGACTCTCCAAAATGAGGATGACAGAGAATCAGACACGCAGCCAAGGAGGGAGTTCAGGTGGCTGAAGCTCCCCCCACCCCCCGAAATATGAAGAAAAATAGGAAGTTTTATTTCATGAAAATTGATACTTCAAGCCTGTAATTACTGCTCAATTCTAATACGGTACTTCATTATATGTCAGGAATATACGAAGGTGTCTATTCATTCTTCCACGAAAATTTATCTGCTCGTGACTTATATTCCGATCCCGATAGCTCGTCGTACTGTTACGTCAGACGTTCCGCCCCATATTTTGTTGTATCCGTCATTGTATGTTTTTAACCTACAATCATTAAATGGGCTCCTATCACACGCATTCTTCATAATGAATTTTGTTGGCATTTCTCTGAATTGGCAGTGACAGTGCGGCCGCCTCGATGGCTTTATATTTATCTTTTTCCAGTTTTCCGTTGTTCGCTTGCCTCCACGAGTGCCCCTGCTGAGAATCGTTTACACGCCCACTTTATCTTGCTGCTTCCATCGCCTTTTGACGTCTTACGTCTTACTATGCAGTGGATTCAGGTGACAATGTCCGCCTTTTCTTATGTTCATTTAAGTTTCTTAGCCCCGTTAAATATTGTGGTATACGCCTCTTATATTTAATTTCTGGCCTTTCAATGACCACTTCCGAAGTAAGTCCGAGAAATCAGTCCCTCCCGAAACAAAATTATGGCTGCGTCCCTACAGAGAATACAGGATAAGAGTGGATAACAATGCTTTAACTCTTTCAGTCTTGGTGATCTGTATATTGAAAGTCGCACACGAATTGTATTTACTGATGTACGCTGTACACGGCAGAAAACAGCGTACAATAAGGAAAATCTCTCATGTTGTACAATACATCCTTCGTTGTTGATACTATTCCGTAGTTCCATAAACAACTGCTGCCAGTAACATCAAACGCGAGCATGTTTCTAGTGGTTCTGACATATGAAGGAGCGTTGTCCTGATGTCTATAAAGTTTCAAAAAATAATTTGTTGCAACACCTAAAATAATATATTGATCTGTGACGGATAGAGTTAACGAGATGTGCGAATACAAATCAGCGCATTAAAATCAGGGAACATTGAATTCAAGGTTTCCAGTTCATCCACTTGCAACCACCTACACCAAATTGGGCAAGTGAAACAAGCGAACATTTGGGAACTGCGTGGGCTGATGGAGCAACATAAAGAGCAGGGACGGGATATCCACAGTCACTTGTAGGTCCATCAACACAGTGAGCTTCTACTCCACAGTGTCGTGAGGTGTGAGGAGAAGTGGACCCTGTTCGACNGGGCTGATGGAGCAACATAAAGAGCAGGGACGGGATATCCACAGTCACTTGTAGGTCCATCAACACAGTGAGCTTCTACTCCACAGTGTCGTGAGGTGTGAGGAGAAGTGGACCCTGTTCGACAATCGCAAGTGAGAAGGACAATGTTGGGGCATTGGCGAAACCCACTTGCCCTTCCCAAAACTACGCTCGATGTCACACGGGTTTCTGCTGTCAGTGTGAAACAACATTGAATGTTATCGATTACAGATTTTTTCATCTTGTTCAAATCATTACTGCTCCTACCACTGTATAGAAACTTATTAAATGCACCGGAATTGTGTAAAAATCTATCATCACTGATCAGTAGGTCTATTATCTTNGGGCTGATGGAGCAACATAAAGAGCAGGGACGGGATATCCACAGTCACTTGTAGGTCCATCAACACAGTGAGCTTGTACTCCACAGTGTCGTGAGGTGTGAGGAGAAGTGGACCCTGTTCGACAATCGCAAGTGAGAAGGACAATGTTGGGGCATTGGCGAAACCCACTTGCCCTTCCCAAAACTACGCTCGACGTCACACGGGTTTCTGCTGTCAGCGTGGAGACAACATTGAATGTATTCCATTACAGATTTGTTCATCTTGTTCAAATCATCACTGCTCCTACCACTGCACTGTATAGAAACTTATTAAATGCACCGGAATTGTGTAAAAATCTATCATCACTGATCAGTAGGTCTATTATCTTGGCAGACAGTGCCAAACCTAATGTGTAATCCCTTACCATCTGTATTCCCTGAACTTACCACTACTAAGCTAACACATGTTAATGCATCCAAGGAAGGTCAGACTTAAAGCATCGTTGAAATCGAGGTCATTAGATAACTAGCAAGTTACAGAGAGAAGTAAAAGTTGGGAAGAAATCGGCCATAACCTGTAGTAAGGAACCATTCCAGTATTGGCCTGCAGAGTGTTTATGGAAAACCATGGAAGACCAAAATCAGGATGGCCGGATCGGGAATGGAACTCGGGCCCTCCCGAATAAGATTCCCAATGTTTACTACTGCTCCACCTCACTCAGTTTTTTTTCCCACCTAATCCACTTCCGGACAGGCAGGGTGCTCGAAAATAGGGATAGTGCAAGAAGTACCTTCCAGGAGTTCTTTGCCATCGAGAGCCACTATTTTTCATTTATAGGTTTGAGAGACTTGTGAATCGTTGGCAGAGACATGTCAATGCACACTGAGACTATTTTTTTATGTCACATATATCTTTACTCTATTACAAATCTCAGTCTTGTGTGAGGTATAGAAACGGCTATGTGATGTTAGCGAAATGCTATATTGGCGATACACGATATTTGCGATGCCGTTGTTTGCGATATCGATACAAGCAACATTTTCGGTATATCACCATAGATTTTCAATACTCTTAGGAGAGATATATCGCACCGATGCTTATATGGTCGACGTGTTTCGAAACGATATAGGAGAGTGGATATCGCACAGCCCTAGTCAACAACTACTAGCAGGCAGTGGGAGGTGTCGGAGAAGCAGGCAGAGACTGCAGCCAACTCGCGTCGTGCTAGTGCGAGGAGTGAAGGCACAACTGCAGTGTCTGCCCGGAGCTGGGAGGAGGGAGAGGAGCGGAGTCCTTGGAGATGCACCGTGGAGAATCGCGTTGCGCAAGGGAAGATGAAGCCAGGGGCCGCTCACGGAAGGCGGCCAAGGCCGTGCGAACCAGAGGACACCGCCGCCCCCCCCCCTTTTACACCCGCCAGCTACACTAGCATCTCTCTCCAGTCCTTACACAAGTTGTGGTTGTGTGTACCTAGCATGTTAGCTGTCATCTGAACACTCATGCTTACCTCCCACTTCCTACCAATATCTTGGCCTTCCATAAGTACGTGTACTATGTTGACTCTGCTGTGAACCTTGTGACTTGACTAGTATCCACGTTTCATCAAGTGACTGAGAGATCGCCAGTACCTCACTCAGTTGTGCGTGAAGATGACGCGCGGACAACTGTCTGACACTAGCCGCAGCTCAAGATAGCTATTCGACTCCCAAGTCAGGAACACCCACACAACACTACCTGACCCCTGCTGAGTTCAACCTTCGTAAGTCTTCCTGACTGCAAGAGCTAAGACATGCTCAGTCAGTGCAGGCACTTCATGCGACACTACAGTTGACCAGACACAAGCTCCAAGCTGGTACTGTAGTGCTACTTCAGTGCCCTCCCACATGGCCAGTGAGAACCTCGCAGGAGAGCTCTGAAAGACCTAGTAACTCGGCAGGTGAAGTGGCCTGCCGTTGCCTTCCGCAGACTGTGTGTGTAGGGGGCCGGGAAGGGCAAGCGGTGGGCCCGCTAGTCACTCGGAATACCCAATTGCCGTTGCCGGGAAATGAAGCCGGCTCCTTGGGAGACAGTCAACAACGAGGTTGTCACTCTAGTGCACGTGCAGCAGAAGGTAAATCATCATCTACGGCTGCGAAACTAAACATCACTCTTTCAGTTCTTCATTTACGATTCAACCTCTCATCTACCGTGTGTCAGTGGAGACTGTGCCAGTTGCTCGGGCAGTGAGGAGCGGGGAAGGAAGCGGCCAAGAGGAGTCATCCTGGAGTGATTACGAGGAGCCGTGTTAAGACTCGGCTTCAATCTCTGTATCGTATTATTTCATTTCCTTCTTATATAAGTTTTGTGAGTTAAAATTTTACATAATGCCACAATAGAAGTTCGCCTTACTCTGAAGTACACACATGACATCCGAACTATCAACACAAATCGAAACATTTTCGTATCCACTGCAAAACATGTTTGATGAACACTGCGCTTATATTTCATTAAAATTCGTGATGAGGAGAATACATATTTATTTTATTAACACTATAAATCAGCATGCCAAAAAAAAATTGGGTGCTTTCATTTGATTTACGCATTTATTAANGCTTATATTTCATTAAAATTCGTGATGAGGAGAATACTTATTTATTTTATTAACACTATAAATCAGCATGCCAAAAAAAATTGGGTGCTTTCATTTTATTTACGCATTTATTAATTAAATAATGAGAGTAATGCCTATAGGTGCCAACACTCGTGGCATTCTTGGATCTTTGCAGCGTGTGTTCTCACGCACGTTTTACGCTACTGTCACAAGAAGATTTAAGCACCCTGGTAGGTAGATAAGTAGGTAGATAGTTAGGACATAACGTCTCGTCGACAAAGATCTCATTAGAGACGGGGAAAGTTGCTCAGAGGCGCAGGAATGGGGGAGGGGTCGGCCATAGCCTGGGGTAAGCAACCGCGTGGAGTTATTTGGGGAAAACATGGAAAATCGAATTGCGTGAGTGAGAGTGAAAGAGATTTGGGCGGCTCTTAACATCGAGGTCTTGAGAGCCGATGAGGGTGAAGCAAAGTGAGTATGGAGCAGCACCAGAATGCAAGGGCGGGAGAAACGGGAGATCTCGAGAAAACCCGCCGAATAGCGGCCTCGTCCAGTACGATTCCCACATGCAAAAATCCGGGAGCGGCTCTGCCAGGAATCGAACCTGGTTCACCTAGGTGGGAAGCGTGTAGTCTGGCCACTACACCACCGCGGCCCCCACCGAATTGAGGATGGCCGGGCTAGGATTCGGGCCCAAGTCCACCCGAATGCTAGTCCAGTGTATTACCACTCCACTACCTCGCTCGCATAGGGAGAAGAGTCAGCAGTGGCTGGACACATCAGGCAACCGGCAAGCAGGTCGTCATCACGAGGTGCCCGTTATGTAAGGAAGTTGCCAGCTTCCACGTGGGAAAACTTGTCTGACTGCACGACCAATAAGTATTCAGGAATAAACATATTCCCGCTGACAGCTGTGACTTTGCGAAATGTCACGGAGTGACAGGAATAACCCTGAGCAAAACGTTGCTGTCCTCTGGTGCTCACATGACGCGTTTCCGGCTAAAAGAAAAACACCCAGTTATATCACTAAGGACGTTTGAGTATTGCGAAAAGGCCAATTGCAAATGTTAACTCTAAAAATAACATAATTTCGATTGGCCTAGTCTTCTTAATAAAGACACGCGCCCAACACCCAAAAGGAACCGGAATGTTTGCGCATATGATATTCAAATCTAGCAGAAATATTTTAGCAAAAATCCGATGTTACTTCATATTTATTTAGTATAAGGTCATTTAAGTGACGCTGAACGGCAACAAGGCCTTAGTAGAGGGACGCTACTAATTCAAAAGGAATCGGCTAAGGCCTGTAGTATAGTAACACCCCAGTATTCGCTTGGAGTGATTTTGAAAATTATGGAAAACAGAAATTAGGATGACGGGGCCGTGAATCGAACCCGGGTCCTCCCGAATGTTCTCCGTGCCTCCCGATACAAACGTGTATTATCCTGTATACATACTGAATATTTGATGAAATGAAGCATTAATATCTCTCAAAAGGAAATCTTACGCGGTGCTTCGTAATACAGGCAGTAACAACAAACGCAGCTGATGACTTGACTTTGACATCAACCACCACCAAATGACATTGATTACATTACACAACAAACATTTTCTTAGATTTGTTGATATTTTATGTTTTCGTAAATTGATATCGATGGTAACTTGATAAACACACGAAATAATTTATATTTGTATTGTTTTTAAGTGTAAATATAAGCATTTTAACTTGAAATGTTAATTCATACAATTTTCAAACAGTTGTTATGTTTCCGTTTCTATGAAATCTGACTCTTGGTTCATCTGCGGAAAAGGATTTAACTTCTGGCTAATTTGAGTTTAAAAGTACCGCAGTGACATATGTGCCAATTGATGGTTCAGTCAACCGCTCCCATTGCAAGAATCATTAAAATGCCACTCCAAAATAATATATCTAATCTGCGACATGCGCTGAAGACTCTCATTCCTTACTCGTCTGAAGCAATACTTGTTTTTGTAGCTGTGTTGTGGACGTGTATTTCCAGACATGTTGCAACGTAATTCAAGCGCCAGGTATGATGACATTGACATTTTACTTATTGATGAAAGGGAAGATACCTGTTGTCGCTACGTCAGTTCGACAGTTCCTGTTTCGCGAACATGATTAAAAACGCGTACTTGACAAGTTACCTATTTAAGAAGTCAGATGTTAGTATGAGCTGAAGTCACTGGAAGAAGATACTTATTGGAAGAGTCGTTCCAGAGAGTGTGATAACCTTCTCACGTTCTCCGCTGCTTCAAGGACAGTCACGTTTCCTAGAAAGCCGTGTATAGAGCCGCACTCCAAGTCGTCAATCCTCTCCTGCTCAAGATCATCACGGAAAGGAGAAAGTCTGGTTGCATGTGGAAATACGCCTCTCTCTCTTTCTCGCTCTCTCTCTCTCTCTCTCTCTCTCTCTCACACGTGCTCAGTTTCTTAAAGACGCTCGTCTGCTTGCCCCTTCCACCCCATTGCAACGTGACCAATAGATAGTCCAGTCACGGTTACTTACAACTTTTCTGAAGCCTTGGTAAATTTTTTCTACTTCCAGGATATTCTTCCGCCTCATGCAAACAATCTTAACAGAGTCTAGAAAATTTCACCAATGAATAACGCGCCACGTTCGTGAGCACTCAGTTTATTAATATTCTGCAAGATAACCATTTATTACTAGGCATTACCAACACACCTATCTTATCCCTGTTTTTATTCACATTAATCATAAGTGAAATATTATAATTTATAGATATAATAAAAGGAAAAGTTCAGTTTCACCAGAAATAATATTTTTTGTCAACACAAGTATAAAACGCCTCTGATAAATAACATATTTGGAACACGACCAGACACGCCACACGTGGGTGATTTTTCGAAGGTTTGATCAAAAAAGGGCGATGAAACCGCATATAGACTATACACGCTTCTGCAAGAGGGCAATTAATTACTGCTGCTGGTGACCACAGCATTGATTTATTTTTATATTACTTTTCAACTTATAGACATTACTTACAAGTATTATTTCCTGCCAGGAAGAAAATTTCGACAGCAAATTTTTTATACGATGGCATGTCAGAAACATAATTGTAGTGTTTTTGGGACTTAACTCACTTGCCGAAATTAGATAATTCACACTGAAACATGATACCACGAGTTACTTCAATATATGATTAAATTCATGCTACCAAATGTATTCGCAAATGTTTAAAAATTGCTTAAGTTGTAAACCTGTGTTTGATTTAGGGATTATTTCTTCTTTGGAACGTTACTTTTGTACGGATTTGTTTGAGAGTGGTAAACTTGTAAANTTTAGGGATTATTTCTTCTTTGGAACGTTACTTTTGTACGGATTTGTTTGAGAGTGGTAAACTTGTAAACTAGACCACACGGCTTCAAAATAAACAAATAGTGGAGTGGTTATATTGTAATAAGTTTGGAGCTCCTCAGATAGCAAAAATAGNTAGTGTTTTTGGGACTTAACTCACTTGCCGAAATTAGATAATTCACACTGAAACATGATACCACGAGTTACTTCATTATATGATTAAATTCATGCTACCAAATGTATTCGCAAATGTTTAAAAATTGCTTAAGTTGTAAACCTATGTTTGATTTAGGGATTATTTCTTCTTTGGAACGTTACTTTTGTACGGATTTGTTTGAGAGTGGTAAACTTGTAAANTTTAGGGATTATTTCTTCTTTGGAACGTTACTTTTGTACGGATTTGTTTGAGAGTGGTAAACTTGTAAACTAGACTACACGGCTTCAAAATAAACAAATAGTGGAGTGGTTATATTGTAATAAGTTTGGAGCTCCCCAGATAGCAAAAATAGNACACGGCTTCAAAATAAACAAATAGTGGAGTGGTTATATTGTAATAAGTTTGGAGCTCCCCAGATAGCAAAAATAGAAAATGCGCATTGTTTTATCTGAGAACACAAAAACTTAATAATATGCGAAACTTACATGGGAGGCTACACTGAACTTCATACACACTTTACACAAATGAAACGTCAGTCTCGTGCTGAGTGTATTGCACGTAGAAACGTTGTTTACTTGGCGCACATACCAGTTTCGCTCTTATCGTTCCTGCTCTTGAGAGCCTCAAACACGCAACATACGTGCAGGTGGAGCAGCAGTTGGCGTAGAGGCTAGAGGCCACCGAGGCGATACGGGTTCGATTCCCGGCGGGGNATACGTGCAGGTGGAGCAGCAGTTGGCGTAGAGGCTAGAGGCCACCGAGGCGATACGGGTTCGATTCCCGGCGGGGTTGGTCCCGGATCTTCACACGTGGGAGTCGTGCTGGACGATGCCGCTGATTGACGGATTTTCTCGGAGATATCACGNTTGGTCCCGGATCTTCACACGTGGGAGTCGTGCTGGACGATGCCGCTGATTGACGGATTATCTCGGAGATATCACGTTTCCCCCGACCTTGCATTCCGGCGCTGCTCCATACTCACCTCACTTCATCCTCATCGAGTTTCAAAATCTCGTTATTAAGGGGGTGGCATCCCTTTCACCGTGGCTTACTTTTCATATCAAATATTTGAAAACGATGGTTGTCAGGGTATAGGGCATATCTTAACAGATATTTTTTAATCCATAATATTTTACTCACTTTGTGTGTGTTGAATATGTAAGCGTAATATATATTATCTCGTTATTCACTCTTTCTCCGTCTCCCGTGAGAGAGAAAATGCAGATCATTCTGGATTCAGGGGCAGCGGTGGTGCAGTGGCCAGGGCGCTCGCCTCCCACCACGGCGATCCGGGTTCGATCCCCGGCGGGTTCACTCCCGGATTTTCGCATGTGAGAATCGTGCTGGACGATGCCGCTTGCCGGCGGGTTTTCTCGGGGTACTCCCGTTTCCCCGCCCTTGAATTCCAGCGCCGCTCCATTCTAGGGTCTCATTTCTGTCATGCCCAGGGATGACGGTCACCTACGGGTCCCAATTGGAAAGACCGTCNATCCGGGTTCGATCCCCGGCGGGTTCACTCCCGGATTTTCGCATGTGAGAATCGTGCTGGACGATGCCGCTTGCCAGCGGGTTTTCTCGGGGTACTCCCGTTTCCCCGCCCTTGAATTCCAGCGTCGCTCCATTCTAGGGTCTCATTTCTGTCATGCCCAGGGATGACGGTCACCTACGGGTCCCAATTGGAAAGACCGTCACTCGGAAGGTGTTGCCTTGCCCTGGGTGCACTCCCCACACGCCATTATTATTATTATTATTCTGGATTCAGCAATTCTGTAAAGTAGGCGTATATGTAATATTAAGGTTATAATCCTAATATGAAGTCTTAAAATTAAGTTATAAAGAGAAATAAACAAAAACAATATGGCGATAATACCAGCACTAAGTGCAGCCTAAAGCTCTCCTCTGAATACTTCCAGTTCGGAGGATGCAGTAAGGTCGAAGAATGTCGGCGCAGAAATATTCTCAGCACAAGAACAGTTACATCTCGTAACACGCCAGTAACGCGCTGCGTCCTTGGAGGACACGCGCTGCGTCTCAGCTGGCCAAGCCTCCCGTCAAACCTCGTTTACAAACAAAAAAATAAAAAATCACACGTTACGCAATAAGACAAGTTACCTAGCAGCCATGTTGACGAGATTCCAATAGCCAGTGTAGGCCCTACTTGTGAGCAAGGCTACTTTGTAGCTGGTCACCTGGATGTAGTGAAACACGCGTAGCTAGACTAGAGTAAATTAACACACAGATATATGTTACGGGTTCAGCGGCCTGTGACAGTGCTCTGTATAAGTATTGTAAAGGAGACTGGCCAGAGTACGGCATCCCGTACTTGTTTCATTGCACGCTCATTGCTGTCTGAGAGTCGTGTAGTATACTTATAAATAATTTTGATCGAGCTGCAACTGAAATATAGCTTGTACACATAGTCTGTAACGAGATATTCTGGTCCGTAAGAACTGTTCGTCCGCATGGAGGTTTTCCTGCGTATGAGACCGAGAAGCGCGGGAGCGATAAGGGCGACTCTGCCATGCGTATCAAGTGCGCCATCGCCGCTAAGCGCAAGGCTCTGAACTGGCGCGCAGTGTTCTCGTCGCGCTGCCTCTAGCTATGGGACTTTCTGCTGAGACCCTATTATTTTATTTAGGGAAGTCTGTAGGAAGGTTCGAAGCAGGGCCCTTGAGTAGTTTTGTATGTATCTCATGCGTATATATTTTGAGATACAATGCTTTGAAAAAGCCTTTTTTTTTAAAGCTATTTTGGAGAAGTCTTAAATGGTGTTTGTAATGTGCGTGAGTCTTGAAAGCACTCAACAGCCCTCGTCTGAAGTGCGTGTTCTTTTCGGAGATCATCATATTGGATGCACATGTAATAATTTCCTATAGAATCGTCTACTTCAAACACTCTGTAACGTAATGAAAGTGCCAAGTAGGTGGGCTCCTCTTAAGCACTTTAGTGAGACTTGATCAGTGCCTCCTTGCTGGACTTAGTATATCATTCCACCATATGCCATTATTTAATGTAAACATTAATGAATAAAAACAAAATTCCAATTTTTACGCCTGTCTTTGTGCAACGACACCATACAATACACGTAAAGGTCACAAACTGATAAGTGCCATCCATTGTTATTGTTAGTGTTACAGGTATACTTATGTGTGGTTAATATATATGAAGACATTGCGAGAGGAAAGTGCGATATTGAAGGAAGTGTTCAACATTTCACTGCCGCATACAGACGTTCTGTGTTTACCGTTTTGGAAGCGATGATTTCGCAACACAGTTTTGCCAAATATTGCGTCTGTAAAATTTTTTTTCATAGTGGTAACGAAATCATTTAACTAATGGTTTTTTTTTGCTTAAATTCAAAGCAAAAATACTATTTTTTTTTACTCGTAGTGCACATAGCATCAGAATGTGTGAAGGGCTGGTGGCAGTGAACTGTGACGTCTGTCTTCTGTTTGCAGGGGAGANACAGACGTTCTGTGTTTACCGTTTTGGAAGCGATGATTTCGCAACACAGTTTTGCCAAATATTGCGTCTGTAAAAATTTTTTTTCATAGTGGTAACGAAATCATTTAACTAATGGTTTTTTTTGCTTAAATTCAAAGCAAAAATACTATTTTTTTTCACTGGCAGTGCACATAGCATCAGAATGTGTGAAGGGCTGGTGGCAGTGAACTGTGACGTCTGTCTTCTGTTTGCAGGGGAGATGGCGGTGATGTACCTGTTCACCAGGTACAGGTTCAACTGGAACGAAGTAGACTTCAGCATCTTCTCTACGTACAGCATGGTCACCAACCTCATAGGTAACCGCAGGCTACTTACCTACACACACACACACACAAACACGCACACGCACACACACACACACACACACATATATATAGCTTGACTTATCGTGAAAATGTCGGAGAGATTGGTTTAGTTTCAGTGGCCTGAGACTGCGATCATGTTAAAAAAAAATTAAAGATTATGTGAAGAAATGTCAAACTACTCTTTTTTCTACAAAATGTATCGTTTTTTCTTCAAAAATCACAGTTTAAGCCATAAAAATATTCTTTCTTCGCAACTCCCAAAATTCACTAAAATGCGCAAAAATTTGGAAATCGCCACACCTTCGGTATTAAGATGGCAACCCCTACTGGTGGTCATAATAATGCCAAGTGGTACTCGATGACGAAGAAGTTGGGAACCCTCGGCCAGAGCATATGTTTGCACAATACTTTCGTTCTGGCTGATGAGCGTGTGATAAACTGTATTAATTATTCGTTTTATTGGCAATATGAGATCTATGCTTCTCTGATACCGACGACTAGTAATTCACCTGTAAACAGATACGCTATGACCAAAAAGGTTTANATGAGATCTATGCTTCTCTGATACCGACGACTAGTAATTCACCTGTAAACAGATACGCTATGACCAAAAAGGTTTATCTGAACACAAAACATATAATTTTAACACGGAAATTTTTGCGTGTCAAATTACCTATACGCTAGACTGCACAGTGCTGTGTGTACTGCTTCCACAGTGAGTAGTCATTCCAGGTAGCTCTTCATTCCGTCATTGTTTCCTTGCAGACTTCTTACTGACTCACAGTACTCCAGGGCGTGTGTCGTCATCTGCTATCCAACTGCAGCAGTAACTCAGATGCATGTATGTTTGAAGATAGTTTCGCTTGTCCTCAAGTCAGCGGGGAAAAACTTCCCATTCCATGCCAATGGCAGAAGAAGCCAAGTATAGCTTCAAAGTTGCTAAGCTAATTAATTGCAAACCGGTTCAAGTTGGCTTCCTGCCATCCAGTATTCTCCACAGGAACACTCTAAACTCGAAACCATAAAAAATTACTTTAGAAAAATATAATTTAATCAATTAAGTCCGCGATTGAGGTTATATTGAACCAGAAGGATGCCTATGGCAGGTACAGTGTCTCGTGCAATCAGTGTCTTCCTTGGCGATATACACAGTCTCTGAGCTGTTTATGCACTTGTGGTGTGCGAGTGGTTGGTGCTAATATCATTTTATCACATATCACCCTGCAAGTTATGTCCTGGTTGTAAGATACAAACTCCACACAAGGTACACGAAAATATCACATTATTGCAACCCGAGGTCGTAAGTGAATGCGTGACTGAATGTGTTAAGCCAGTGAATGTGCTCGACTAGAAATACGAGTGGGAGATTGATCATTAGATTACTGAATCTCACTGATACGATGGCGATTTCTGCTGAATTCCAGTGTACATCGTTTCTCCTTCTCGTCAGTTCCCAGTCGGTAGAAGCTGGTTACCTATGAAAGACATCCCCGTGTGGCGTACAACCAATCAGATGTTGATATTGCCTCGCGTGTAAAACTTCCCACAGCCATCCATTCAATTTGTTGTGGTGTGGTCAGTAAGGAGGATGCGATGACAAGTTACCTCGCAGCAGGCAAAATACTCAGCCATAAAAGAGTGACTTAGCATTATGACATTATAATCCATATTTATTATTATCTCCATTGTTACAAGTGCAAGTGCACGTGGCTACGTCCTCGAACACAGCGTAACATTAACAAACATGTGTCGATACACCTGCTAGTTTTGTGTAGGCAATCGATAACGAAGGCACGATGAAAACGAAGAGCAACATCAGACGAAATATTCGATAGAGTGCACTGCGGCAGTCACTGCCATGTCACGGGAGGGACGTGGGGATGATCCTGTCTACTCTTCTGTCCAGCACTGCCTCGCCCCNCCTGTCTACTCTTCTGTCCAGCACTGCCTCGCCCCTCAGACCTGCCAGAACAACAAGTGTGTACCTCGTTGTCTGCCCTAATCTTCTCTCGAGCTGAGAAAGCAGTACCCATTCGGAGTTTGCATAAACAGTACTTTAATAAAATTAAAACACGTAATATTTGGTCGCTTAAATGTAACTAAGAAGTGTGAGTTTGCCGGAAACATTGCATTAGCATCCGTTGAAGACATGGGCGAAGAAATATTACTTCACCTTTACTTCATAAAGTTATCTGCAAAACAATATTACGTCACTGATACCCAAACTGTAAATTACTCAAATGAACAGGACGGATAGCCTATTATTCTAAGTAGGAAGGAAAATTTTATTTGTATACTTTCAACTCGACATGATATAGGCAGAGAACGCAGTATATTATAATAAGTGTGTCCTGTGTTGTGTTAACCAATAACACCAGTCGCGGCTCGTGGGTTTCAGCACAGGTAGGGCTGCACAGTGATACCTGATATTTGAGAGTGGGAGAGAGATGACTTTAACGAACTACATATTATTTTTACTTTTAAGTTTGAAAATAAGCTTTGAAATATTCTAGGTTGAGCGAAAGTGACTTTTTATTTAACACAACAAAAAGGAAAAATGTATTGTTGGAATTCATGAAACTGAAAAGAAAATGAAAAATAATTTCATTAGAACACAGCTTTAACGAATGTTTCACGAAAATCTGAAAATTGCATTATTGTAAACTAAATACTTTCACATAATCAACTAAAGTAAATTAAAATTGTGAAATCAAACTTGCCTAGTGTCATAAATGGCCATATAGTATAACAATATGCTCCTAAAAATGTCCTTAACGTATCTGTAGAAAACCTAGACATGAATGGATTGCATAAAGAAGGAATACATATTGTAATACAATTTAACTTAACAAAATAGCTTCTGCTAACATTTCAAGTCAAGTTTCAAGTAATTATTACAGTAACATTTTAGAAATAAACAAAGACAAATTGATAGACAAAAAAAAATTTTCATTGTTATTCACCTAAACGAACATTTGACAAGCACTAAATATTTAGTGAACTTGAAATTCCCATTTCGCTTAGATTTTCGTAAGTACTTAGGAGTATTAAAAAATGATGGCCCATGGGTAAATCAGCTCTTATTTTTGCATCATCCTTTTTGAATATTATGTTGATAAAATATTATTTTAACATGGTAATTTCCTTCCTCGTCCCATATTTTATGCTGTACCAATAAAACATTCCCGCCATTTTATTTTGTGATTTTTAAACCACAGATACTTGACACATTACAAATAAGCAAATTAATGAAATAAGTTAAAACTATTTTTAACATTATTTTCATATAAACAAAATGGACCCTTTTTTTTATTCACATCATTACGGTCATTTGTGCTTATCATACACATCACGATTACAATTTCTTTTATTTCTGTGCTGCCTACTTGATGAAGGCTGATCAATTATTAAGCCATGTGTTTTTAATTTATTTTTTCTCCTCTAGTGATAACTGAGAAAAAAAATAGCTTGTAAACCCGCCACATTTATTCTGTACATGTTACATTAAATTCAAATATAGTGCAAATAGCACAGCTACAAACATCTCATTGCCTCACTCCACACCTGAAGTAATCACCAGCCTGACGACAGCAAAGTGATATAAACGCGCGCACCAGTTGCTCGTCCCACGACTGCCTGTACGGGTTGGTAGCCGTGCAGCCCATGTGCACGCGACGGGCGAGACACCCCTCTTACCCTGCTAACCACATTCTTAGATCCTGCCACCGGCGTGCGCATGCGCTAGCGAGGCAGGAAGGGCTGCATCCACCGCAGCTCAGCCGCGCCACCCAGCCTAGCGCTGTACAAGCTTCATAAACCCGCCTTGCTCAGTCGAGGGGATCTGCTTATGGTTGTTGGCAGAGCAGAAAGCTCTAAGCAATCATAATAAGGTTTGTTCTAAATTGAGAGCAGCTACGACATTACAAATTGTTTACTGTAATTCACAAACTATTGTTTGTGAGGAGGGGGGGATGGCAGCTCTGCAGCCCTATAGCACAAACCTCCGTGTTAACAGCTTCGCATTTTTCTTTAGTTATATCGATACTACGATATTTGAATGATTCTTGCAGCAGGCAAATTATTGAATTGATTTTTATGAACGTCGTAGAAAACCCAGTGTATAACATAGCAAGATGGAGGAAATAAATGAAATAAAAGCAAGCCAAGGTCAGCTGTCAACATGTCGTCAACACAGAATCCTCTACACGTTAATTACGTGTTTGTTGACATGTATAACCTTGTTTTTTGTCTGCTTTTTAAATGACAGCTTCTGTGTTTTTCTACCACATGCAATACATTTCTGAAATTAGGTCTTTGTGAAAAAAAGTTTATTCCCTCACGTCGATGTTTTCAATTTATCTCATACATCCTCTGTGGACTGTCAGCTTTTACACCCCCAAGATTCATATGGGATACTTCCAAAATAGCTGAAGCTTTTAGCTAATAAGTAACTTCTGATTGGCTGGGCTGTTTGGCTTATCAGGGACGCTATTTCGTGATTGACCGGAGCTGTTGGCTAATCAGTGGCTACTATCTCCTCATTGGCTGGGTTCTTGTACCAGTCAGGAGCTATCTCTCTCCTGTTATCTACTCAGTTTAGTGCGCATGCTTTCGAAGGGTGAGGCTCAGAAGTTGATAAATCCCCTCACCTGGTTGTCATAGTGGTTCTTACTGAGTGTTATATGTGGTTGTTTTTTAATGGAGTGTGTGATTGTTTGTGAGTGCAGAGCGTGTTGGTGTTTGTTACAGGCACTATGATCTCTGTGGGTCTGTTCAGCCACGTTCTGAAGATAGACGACGCTCTGATCGGAGTCATGTCGTGCACCAGCAAGATCCTCTCCTGCTTCATGTACGCCTTCGCCACCACCGACTGGATGATCTACTTAGGTAAGTGCCTCCTCCATACACCGCCACGCTGCATGGCAGCTGGATTAAACGCAGACCAGTACATTCCATGATTGACACTTTTACTTCTATCTTCATTTTTCACTTAAACTTTTGCAGCTGAAGGGATTTTGGGTGTAACACATTGTAAACCCCTGACAGTACCTTGCACGCTACAAACCATGGACAGTGTTTCTGTTGTCACATTCCTCAAGCAGGAGCCAGTTGTAATGTTTCGGTGTGTCAACAGCGGCCGGCATGAGTGTGTACAGAAAGGTTACGGTTGAAATGACGTTAATTTCTGGCCACTTACGGAACCGGCATTATTATTACTATTTTATGGAGTATGCTTTACAAATTAAAGTTTTAGAATATTAATCTTCCTTAGCACATTATACAAGAAGAATATAATTTGATATTCCCATCGAGGTATATGTCTATGATTAATTTAGATTTATAAACAAGATAAAATTGGGAATCACCCCAAAACAGTAACAAATGTTATGTTTTTTTTAATTTCTTCCCTTTCTAGTTTTCAAGTGATCAAATTTCTATGCATGGATGGTAGTACTGAGGTAGTAGATAAACATATACATAAAGGAGTCAAATAATGAGAAAAGTAATTAGTGTACTACTGGAGACAACGTAATTCTTGGAATGTTTCTGTGAAAGCTATAAATCTACCCAAGGAACTTCTTGTGCCAAAGTTTTGATTATGTGCTGCACTTTTTTGCATGCAAACTGAGAACGATGACACTACTGGTCCTGCCATACGAGTGCGACACATTAGCGAATACCTCCACAGAGGACTTCACATATCACATGCTACATGTGTTCACATGCACGTGCCTCAGTGGAAGTGCCGAAGAGGGGGGGGGG
>NQII01001740.1:0-125275 GCA_002778355.1 Clitarchus hookeri
CTTCGACGAGCCCGTCTGCGAGAAGGAAGTACTCGGCTGCCCCAGCCCTAAGGCGAGTACAATGAACAGTGAAGATATTTATTTGGCCGGCTCTTAACAGCGAGGTTTTAAGAGCCGACGAGAGTGAAGTGAGGTTAGTCTGGAGCAGCACCGGAATGAAAGGGCGGGGGAAACGGGAGATCCCATAGAAAACCCGCCGACCAGTGGCATCGTCAGGCACGATTTTCACTTGCGAAAATCCTGAGTCAACCGGCCGGGGATTGAACCACAGACGATACGAGAAAGTGTAGCATTAGCCATGAATTACTGACATTTTCGACATTAAGTGATATTGTTTGTTCGTGGTAAAGAATGCACTTCTGAAACAAACATTTAAACAATAATCTCTTTAGTCTATTCGCGGTATGTGCACAGTTCGCGAATCACAGCTTTTAAAATCACCCCATATATAACGTGTTTGGTTGTTTCCTTAATATGTCACGCATCACAAGCGTTATATATTTCTGTTAACAAAAAAATACCTTATATTTATTAAATTAATTTTTTCTTATATTTTAACATTACCTTATATTAATTAATAAATAATTAATATGGATAGAAGCAGGGAGAGAAAAGGCGTGTTGCTAATACCCAGTAATAAATAATTATCATGCAAAATGCTATTGAATAGAGTGCGTAGGAATTCGGTGCGTTGTCCCATTGGTGTGATTTTCTGGACTTGGTTAACGCTTTGTTCGCATGAGCTGGAGGAATAGCCTGGAAGTAGAACTTATCCGGGGTTTCAGAAAAGTTGGAAGTAACCGTGAATGAAACGTACTCTTAACTAAGGGCACGTCAATTCCTTAATTATAAGGTCAGCAGACTATACTATTAAGTTTTCTAAATGCTCGGGTCGCAATTGTTCATTCGTTGGCCACGGCGAGAGGCTTCTTTTGTTATTTGACTTGGTCGCACGTGACGCGGTCACGACATGTCTTCCTGTTTATTACCGACTGAGAAGTCGTCTAGGGCGTGTCCGAACAGATGTGGTCCAATCGAGAATGAAACACGAAAGTATACGCTCTTTAAATTTGTGAAATTCACGGACCTTTGCTCATAACTACGTATAAACTGCATTATACACTAGCACGCAAGCTGTTAGTTAAGTTGGCAGCGAGTTAAAAAAATAGTTCTTAACATGTAACGTTTAATTGCACATGTAACGCTAAAATTTATGGCCACTGAATTTAGTATTTATTATTCTGTACATATCAGAGTATGCATTTGCATATTAGTAAGCATTCACATTCCTAACAGTTCCATGGCTTTACTTCGATGGTGGATGGATCAAGTGATCAGGCCAATGGCAATGTTAATTTTACATATTCCAGAAGGATAATAAATTTAAATTAAAGGAAACGCTCTCGAAAGTGCTCACTTAACCACAAAGAAACTTTAATTCGATAGTTTCCACTTACAGTGCTCATTTGGGAGGACGTGGTTTGATTCTTGAATCAGCCATCTTGAATTAAATTTTAAATGATTTTCCGAAATCCCTGGGATGGCTAATTAACGCAGGTAATGACCGATTCCTTTCTTCTTCGTTCCTTTTCGTGCTTCAACTTGCTCCAACTAATCTATAATTAACATGAGTGGTCCAGAAAGGAAATAGGTTTGTTGGTAATGCCTAGTTATACATAGTCCTCATACAAAATATTATTAACTGAATCACACAAATGCGATGTGTTGTCTGCCCGAGGCGGAGGAATATCCTGAAAGTAGAACTTTAGCATGGCTTAAGTAAAGTTGGAAGTAGTCATGAATAGACTGTATAAATTTCGTTACATTCATTTATTTTCCATTTCCCAAAGAAAATATTACTCGTTAACGCAGACAGACGTATTTACGTGAAACCCACGGACTTGTCCCCGACACCGCCAAACCTCCATTAGTTGTATCTATATACTAAAGGTGAGTGAGTGAAGAGATTTGGGCGGCTCTTAACAGTGAGGTCTTGAGAGTCGATGAGGGTGATTGAGATGAGTATGGAGCAGCGCCTGATTGAAAGGGCAGGGGAAAGGGGAGATCCCCGAGAAAACCCGCTGACCAGAAGCATCGTCCGGCACGATTACCACATGCGAAAATCCGGGAGCGACCCAGCCGGGGATTGAACCCGGTTCGCCTTGGTGGGAGGCGAGCACTAAAGATGAGGTAAACCGCATATTCGTCTTCTGCGCATGTACGCAACATTGGCCTACCCCAAAGGAACACAACTGTCAAAGTCTCAAGGTCAACAGTGATTAACGTGTTTAGTTACTTCTCAATTTTTAAATGACGAGCACCACTATATGAATAAAATACTTTTACCAATTTGAATTTAATCTAACTACATTAAAAATTGGTTAGAGGAAGTATACATACATCTCAAATCACTTGTTTACTAAACACTATTATAACTTCAAATCCAATCCACGCCATTTTAGCTGTAGTCTTTCCGCAGTTTCTTCACACTTTAGAATCAAACCTTTGAAAAATCTTCCCATGGATGACGTGTTTAATTATTTCCTAAATATGCCACGTATCACAAGTATTTTCTACTTGTGTTCATAAAACTCACTATTTTTGGATTGAAATGTTGTTTATATTTTATGTATAAATGATAATGCTTTATTTATAAATAATACAAATAAAAACAGTGAGAAAACACATGTGTTAGTAACGCCTAATAAGGAATAGTTCTCATGCAAAATTTTATTACAACTGAATGCGCACGAATTGGGCGCGGCGTCTCTTTGGTTTAATTTTCCATACTTTGTTAAGCTTAGTTTGAACGACGCAGATGAATATCCTGGAAGTAGAACTTTAGGAGGACTTCAGAAAAGTGTGAAGTAACCGTGAATGGTTTATAGCCGTATTGGCTAGAAAAGCAGTTCAATGTTGGGACACGGGGATTGGTTGTGCTAAGGTTTATTCTAGTCAGATTGGGAAGCTCGATGCTTTTTATTTGGCAACCAAAATTTTTCGCCACTAGGTAAGCGCTAGTGTCGCATGTGTACCGTATTTTATATATTTTCAAAGTTAAAAATAAAATAATTTCATTAATATTAAGTTTAATATAATATAATTACGTAACTAAGTAAAATATTTTTCTTTTTTATTATTCACTTAGGTTAAAATTTTAATTAAAAGTGACATCTTTGGAACACTGCGCAACTAGCGGCGGAAATTTTCTCTATGCCAAACTCTCTCATTAGAAAACTTGTTTTGTTCCTAACCTGAGTAGAACTAACCTTAGTTGTGCGCAGCCAGCGAGATAGGTCTACCTCATCTTCAGTCCACGGTTGTATTTCGGCAAGGGGTTCGCCGGGGGTTTGTCCTCCGTAAGCATGTGGGTGCGAGGCCCGTGCGTGTCCAGGTGCCGGACAACGCCTACCTGGCCAAGGAGCTGTCTGCGGAGCAGCAGCTGCTGGACATCGGCACCGCGGTCTCTGTGAAGTGTCGCCTCGGCTACAAGCTCGTCGGCACGGACCTGTGGAAGTGCGCCCGCGACGGACGCTGGAGCGGCAACACGTCGTGCAACCGTGAGTGTGCATGGCCCCTCGTGCCGACCGTCACTCTAGTCTGCTCGCGGTTTATTCACACTTTTTGAATCGAACCTTTGGAAAATTACCCCATGTATAACGTGTTTAGTTGTTTCCTAAATATGCCACGTGTCAAAAGCGTTTTATATATGTGTTAACACAAAAATACGTTATTTTAAGTTAATTTGAACTTTCACTTATGTTCTATCTATAAATCATAACATTCAACTTATAATTAATATAAAAACAGGGAGAAAATAGGTGTGTTGGTAATGCCTAGAAATAAATATTTCTTATGCTAAATACTATTGCGTTGAGTGCGCACGAATCCGGTGCGTTGCCCCATTGGTGTATTGTCTACACTTAGTTAAACTTTGTTTGCATGGAGCGGATGACTATCCTGAAAGTAGAACTTTAGCAGGGTTTAAGAAAAGTTGGAAGTTACCGTGAACAGTCTATATAGTATGTTCGCGATTTCTTTACACTTTTTGAATCAAACCTTTGAAAAATCACTCTATTTATGACGTGTTTGGATGTTTCTTAAATATTCCGTTTATCAAAAGCGTTCTATACTTATGTCAACATAAAACTACCTGCATTTTGGTTAAATTGAACATAAATTTATATTTTATCTTTAATTTTAATATTTATTTTATAATAATATAAATCATATGGAGTTACTAACAACAGGTGTGCCTAATTTCCTCTACATGGGTGCAAATACATTTTAGTGAAGGTCTTAAAAGCTTAGATGGTAGGTAGACGCTGACGTCTTATTGACAGCAACATCATTAAGAGATGAAACCAGAAAAAATATGTGCAACAGTACAAAGAAAATTAAAATACAAGAGTGACTTACCCGCGATTGGAATTCAGAAAAAAAACTCGTAAAATTAAGCTAGTTTGCAGTTAACTGCATCATGGAGGTAGGATTTGGAGCATGAACTTCGGATGTAATCAGTCTAATGTTTCACCACTAAAACACATAAGTTTACATGGCCTACCGTAACGTCATTTGTGTGAAAAATTGGGTGGAAATCGGTTGAGTGGTCTCCGAATTATGGCATAAAAACATTATTTTCTTAAAAGGGGCTATCTTACAAAATTGTTTAAAAAGAGGTTCTATACACGATGTTTCTAATAGATACCGCCAGCATAAAAAGTTTTATTGTAATTGTGAAATTGTTAAACAGATATGCCAAATATATCAAATTTTTATATGGCCGCCAGTTTGAAAATCATTGTTGGACCTCATTTAAATCACGTAACTTTACATGACCTTCTGTAGGTTTGCAAAATTTTGTGGTAATTAGTTGAATTATTCTCAAAATGTGGCAAAATGTTCAATTTACTCACCTGACACAACTTTGCAAAAAATTCCGACAAAAGAGGATTTCTGTATGCATAAATTATGCTTCTAATTAATACTGTTCGCGTACAAAATTTGGTTGAATTTTGTTGAAACGTTTCAGAGATATAACAAATTAATCTACATTATTTATATTAACCACATTAAAACATGCCTTCCGCACATAACACATGTTAATTTACGTACCATACTGTAGCAATACGCGTGACATTTTGGCGCGAATAAGTCGATTGACCCTCGAGATTTGGCAAAAAATTTCCATTGTTAATTTGACGAACTTCATAAATGGAGAACAAAAAGTTTGTGTATCAGCACATTCGATAATTGTCATAGATACAATATACAAAGTTAAATTTAAATTTTTTTATATAGTTTCGTAGATATATTACACTAAGATAAAACGTTTGTATAGGCGTCATTCAGAAAAAGAGAGACTTATATACATTAATATGGCCTATCACTGTACAACTTCTTACCCAAATTTGGAAGAACTGGGTTGATTATTCCCGGAGATACGGCATAAAAACGGTACTATTTCATGTGGGGCTATCTNCCAAATTTGGAAGAACTGGGTTGATTATTCCCGGAGATACGGCATAAAAACGGTACTATTTCATGTGGGGCTATCTTACAAAATTGCGGAGAAATGGAGCTTTGCATAGACAATTTTGATGGATATAACATATACTGTCAGCATACAAAGCTAAGTTTTGAAAATAAGTGTCTGATATACTTGAAATATATTTGTACATATCAATTGCCACAATACTACTTATTCGCCAAATTTGGTAAAAATCTGTCAACTGTTTATCGAGATTTTATACAAAAACTTTATTAATTCACATAGCACTATCTTACAAAATGGCGACAGAAAGTGGTTGTTATATATCATGCTTGTATTAGATACCGTCAACGTACAAAATTTGGTTGAAATTGGTCAAATAGTGTGTTAGTTATACCAAATAAACCTATAATTTTGTATGGCCGTCATTTTGAAAATAAGTGTCTAATAAAGTTTAATTACGTATATTTTCTTGGCCTATCATAGTATTACGTGCGTGCCAAATTTGGCGAAATTTGGTTGTGTGGTTATAGAGATATAACATAAAAGCTTTATTTATTCATGTAACGCTATCTTCCAAAATGGCGGACTAACAACAATATTCAACTCTGAATTCAATGTTTACACCTTGCGCTGTGAGCATACAAAATTTGGTTTATATCTGTTGAATGGTTTTCGAGATATGACATACCACCCTACGTCTTAAAATGGCCGCCATTTTAAAAGTAAGTGCCCAGCGTGGTAAAAACNTTTCGAGATATGACATACCACCCTACGTCTTAAAATGGCCGCCATTTTAAAAGTAAGTGCCCAGCGTGGTAAAAACTATAAAAGTCAGGTTTTCTTACTTAGTTCTGTATGTGTACTGAGTTGGGTGGAATTCGGTTCAGGCGTTCAAAAATTGAAAGGGGGGACACACACACACACACGCACAGACGCACAGACAGGAAAGTGATCTCATAAGCCTTTCTTTCCTTCGGTAAGTCGGCNACACACACACACACACGCACAGACGCACAGACAGGAAAGTGATCTCATAAGCCTTTCTTTCCTTCGGTAAGTCGGCTTAAAACAGAGAGAAGACAGGGGTGTTGATAATGTCTAGTACGAAATAGTTCTTAGGCAAAATATAATTAAACTGAGTGCACACGGCGCACAAATGCGGTGCTAGACATAGTTAAGCTTTGTTTGCATGAGGCGGATGAATATCCTGTAAGTAGACCTTAAGCAGGGCTTCAGAAAAATTCTAAGTAACCGCGAATGGACTATATACGCTGTTCACGGTTATATGAGCACTTTTGATATCTACCTTTAAAAAATGTCATAGCTCCACCTGCATATATTTTAACAGACACACTGACTAGTATGCGCCCAGTAAAGTTGGTAACGTCGGAGGGAAAGTAGTTCCACATCTTAACGTTGAATTAAATATTGTGGGATAATGCACAATCATAATGTGCATGCATACAAGTCGATCTTAACAAGGGCTATTAAAAGTGCTCAGTTTACAATGAATTACCCATACTAGCACTATGTTACGTGTATGGAGTGCTGCAACTCGAAGCGGAATAATATCCTCCTAGAGACCAGATTTCGTTGTGGGGCACATAGGTATCCGTCGTATCTGTAGGGCGACGTAGAGTGAGACCTTAAAATGGAATTTAGGTAGAAGGTAAACTTAGGGGAAACACGAGGAACCCGATAGAAATCCATCGGCTAACGTCAACGTTCGTCATATTTCCCCCACCCGCATCTAAATGTGATCTAACCAGGAATCTAACCCGGATGGCCATATCTTAGTTTAGTGCACTAGCCACACACTCAGAGGTCATCCAAACCTACGTAAGAATGTCACATCGAAAATAAAAAAAATTAAATAAAATTAAAAGAAAAAATTGTGCATCGAAAATATAAACTAATTGACAAAAAAATATTNAAGAAAAAATTGTGCATCGAAAATATAAACTAATTGACAAAAAAATATTCCAAATAAATTTTAAGTGATTCAGGTATACGTAATGTGCAAAGTTCTAATTAGAAAATGTTGACCTATTTTGGCAAGTTTATACATTCTTAATTGTAGATTTTTACCTCACGAAAATGTTTTACATCATCGTAATGTTTTATTGCTTAAGCTATAAGTCTTACCTAACACAACCTACGTGCTTTAAGCAATGATATTTGTAGCCAAAACAGGTTAATAAAGTTTACGTCAGCTGTGTACAGTTTTGATATAGCGCAACCCTCAGCAAATGTATTAATATGTAATACCTTCTAAGGGGCTTCAACTACTTCTTGTGTAAAACGATCAACACCGGCAACCTCCGGTCGCATGTCTATTACAAAAAAATATCCAAAAACATATGCTTTAAATTAGTGCTGAAGGACGATATGTGCATCTGAAGCTGAATCTAAAACACAAGCTGGAGCCAGTTGCGACAATCATTGATTGTCGGCGACGTGCGAGACCAGGTAGCTCAGCGATTTTCTGACATCATAGCTAGATGAGAGCCGCTCCTCAGGGTGATGGGTGACNCGTGCGAGACCAGGTAGCTCAGCGATTTTCTGACATCATAGCTAGATGAGAGCCGCTCCTCAGGGTGATGGGTGATAGAGTCCTTGTAGAGATTTGACGAAATTGTATTGTGAGGAAATGTATTTGGTGGGGTGTGTAAGAAGAGTTACGAGGCCCTGTTGTTAATAGATACGAAGCGTGGAAGTAACATGTTTCAGAGACAGAGAGGATTAGGCAAGATAAATCATCCTTGAGCGTTTTAGGACTGCTTCCACAAGATCCTGCGGATATTCTCTTTTCGGCTCGTAGGCTCAGGCGAGGAGTTAGTGATTCGGAGCTTTATATGNCGTGCGAGACCAGGTAGCTCAGCGATTTTCTGACATCATAGCTAGATGAGAGCCGCTCCTCAGGGTGATGGGTGACAGAGTCCTTGTAGAGATTTGACGAAATTGTATTGTGAGGAAATGTATTTGGTGGGGTGTGTAAGAAGAGTTACGAGGCCCTGTTGTTAATAGATACGAAGCGTGGAAGTAATATGTTTTAGAGACAGAGAGGATTAGGCAAGATAAATCATCCTTGAGCGTTTTAGGACTGCCTCCACAAGATCCTGCGGATATTCTCTTTTCGGCTCGTAGGCTCAGGCGAGGAGTTAGTGATTCGGAGCTTTATATGNTCCACAAGATCCTGCGGATATTCTCTTTTCGGCTCGTAGGCTCAGGCGAGGAGTTAGTGATTCGGAGCTTTATATGCTATTTTGTTTGTCGAAGTCAAGCACGCGGTCAATATATAATCATTGGGTCCTTGTTATTGCATGTTATGCAATGGATGTGAATGCTGTAACTCAGCCCATCTTGCAGCACACACGCGAGCCTTGCGAGCCCAGAGTCACTTTCGGACTATCTCCTGGATAGTATTCTCTCATCTGTTCCTTCACCTTATCTACGCACTGCTCTTCAGGGAAGGTGTTGGCCTAAGAGAAGTCGAAGATGGTGCAGTGGATTGACGTCTGCATAATTGAGTCTGTATTTGAATTTTAATGCTCCTTGATGCAGAAGGAACTTTGAGCGGTCCTATGCCGAATGTGGGCGTGAAAAGAATTTTCGTAGCTCTGCAGTTTGGTGGAATTGGTCGACTTGCTTATTCAGAGTTTCTTTGTCACATGTAAGAAAAGTTGTTCCAGTGTGACCTGGCAGAATATTTTTGTGGATCTTGTCTTCGGTTAAGTCATTTTCGTAGTACTTCCTGTTGTGTGACAGGGGAAGATGGGAGTGGAAATGCTTCGTGCAAGAACTGGCGAACTCTTTGTGAGGAGACCTTGCATATCGTAGTCTGGTATGAAGTCGATGGATGTCCTGGTGGATGGAGGTTTAAGCACATATAGTGCATAATTGTTCCGAATGGAGTGTGTCCCCGATGCTGATCGCGAAATTTCGCGATTATTCAACGCCGTGTGGTTTTATTGGTTTGTCTTTGTGCAACTGTCTTTGTCTAAGTGTTCCTTTATCTGTGATTGAAATTTTGGGCATTTCTGAAAATGATACCACGACACACACTGATGAATTTGAAGAAGTCTCATCTCCATTTGGAAAACATTGTTGCCTGTGTAATTTATTGGTACATACCAGAATGCCAAATTCCGGCAAGGAATGAGGATGACAATTTAAGTTTTACCTAAGCCAGCGTCAATTAAGCATATTATCAGAATTTTTTCATGTCGTTTCTACTTCAAATCAGTGAAGAAGTTGGATGGTATTGTTTTATGATTACGATAACGGAAACCATATTTATTACCTCGAAATGATTGACTCATAAAATAACCAGCGGTTTTTCCACTGACGTCGATCATTTCTTCTTCAGAATCTTCAATACTGTTCTTCTTTTGTTTCCTTGGAGTTGATGGAGGTATAATTGCAGGATAATTCTTAGGATTTATTTTGGGACTGTCTTGAAACTCAAGCATCCCGAATCCCCGAGATTAAGTACTGATGTTAAAGCTACTCTGGTAGTTAATTGTTAGTGTTTTACATAATGGAAGTCCACTGCCTTTTGTGTAGTTGGTTTGAAGATCTCTGCCGCGCTGTTTTGGTGTGTGTTAGCAAGTTTATCGTTTATTACTTAAAAAATGAGTGGCCCTGTGATGATAATTGTGTTTTTTGTTGAAAATGATGGGTAAACGTTCGATTTAATTATGCCGATACTTCGAATTGTGATGTTTGACATGCGTGGTAAACCTAAGGGGGAAAAAATTTCATTTGCAACGATTGTTTCTTCACGTTCTCGTACGTTTAATATAACGACGTACTTGTTATGAATGCGGGAATTATTGTACTCAATTATTTGTCCTGATGTTTTATATCTGCATATTTGATGGTTGCTTCTAAATNATATCTGCATATTTGATGGTTGCTTCTAAATGTAATTTCCAAGTTCCCACATTCGTGTTTTCGATGAAGGGTTCTTCGAACAACACACTTGTAAGTACCAGGACGTTAATCGAATAGACAGCGCTGCGATTACGTCCACGCGAATGTAGCGTGGGCTGAGTGTTTTCAGTTAATAATATTGTTACCTTACTCTTTGCTGTGTTGGTGTGTCTCTCAACTACAAAACTTTTCATTTTCTTTAGCATCGTGCTTTGTATTTAAATGAACGGCAAATAAATTTTTTAGATATAAAATTTTATTTGCCTGTAGAAAATATTTACCCATTCTATTGCTAAAAGGCCGTAGTGATTTCAGTTTCGTCGGAAGAAGATTTCTGCGTTGTTGAACTGTATAATTATCCTAACGTATGACACCATACTCGTACCACGATGGCCCTAGTTGAAATTTTACACTCCAGAATCGAAACAGTTAAAACTGCTCCAAATCAGAAAATTTGACTGTAAATCCATTAGAATCACTTAGTTCTGCTGATCATTTTAGTTGCTGGTATTCACTGATTAAACAGTGATTTCTACTTATTTCTAGTGAAGCTCACTGGCCTAACAGTAAAACCTCAGTGCATTCAACTGATTCGCCAGTAGATAACAGCTCATTAACTGAACATACGCTTTAATAATGCTACGGATTGAAAACACTGATTCATATTTAGAATGTGTTTTATCTCAAGCACTATTTTTGCCGAAAATTGTTAAAGGTTTTGTCATTATCTCCCTCCTCCCCCCTCATTAAAAGTGCAATTGATTGGTTAGATTGTGATAGTTTTTCAGTGTATTTCACTGAAATAATATACAGGTGAAGCAAATGGAGTTATATCAGTCAATAGTCGAAAATAAAATTTGACGCTCTTAACTTAAATATTAGCGTCTATATCTTCGTATTCTTGGTGATTATAGAAAGCGCTGCGTTTCCAACAGCCGAAGCACGTACAATCTGGAAGCCTGTGCAAGCATTATATGTGTTGCACATTTGAAGAGGCATATGACGCTTGATAAGCTATGCTGTTGAGGACATAGATTTGGACCTTTATCTGCTACTTTTTTTTTTGTCGAAGTCAAGCGCACGGTCAATAGATATTCGTAGGGTCTTTGTTTTTGCGTGTTATGCAATGGATGTGAATGCTGTAGGTCGGCCTATCTTGCAGCGCGCACGCGAGCCTTGCGAGCCCAGAGTCACTTTCGTACTAATTGAGGTGTATTACCACATTGATAATCTAATTGTTATTTGATAAGTNTTTTTTTTTTTTCGCCTAGTAAGTTCACTCCACCCTACTGTGCAAGCATTATATGTGTTGCACATTTGAAGAGTCATATGACGCTTGATAAGCTATGCTGTTGAGGACATAGATTTGGACCTTTATCTGCTACTTTTTTTTTGTCGAAGTCAAGCGCACGGTCAATAGATATTCGTAGGGTCTTTGTTTTTGCGTGTTATGCAATGGATGTGAATGCTGTAGGTCGGCCTATCTTGCAGCGCGCACGCGAGTCTTGCGAGCCCAGAGTCACTTTCGTACTAATTGAGGTGTATTACCACATTGATAATCTAATTGTTATTTGATAAGTNCTTGCGAGCCCAGAGTCACTTTCGTACTAATTGAGGTGTATTACCACATTGATAATCTAATTGTTATTTGATAAGTGCCTTTGCTGACTACACGATATATAAAACACCAGGGTAGTTGGAACAGTGTCGCGTGGTGAACTGTTGCAAGGTAAGCTGGCGTTAGCTCTGTGCTGTACTCTGTTGCTTGCTAGTTTACACTTCCGCCAATAAAAATGAACTCGGCAGCTGATGCCACAGGACGTGTGTAACGGGTCCCTTGCTGTTTCACTCGTGAGTGGTCGGAATGCATTCAGTTTCTCCAGGCAGCACGGTGGTTACTGGATCCTGTTGCGGACACCGAGAATGTACAGAAGTGAGCAAGCACCAGCTTACCTTACATTAGTTCATCACACGCCACTGAGTCGGAACTGGTTTGCTGTTTTAAATCCCTATTTCTCATTGTCGTTATTTGTTCCAGCTGTGCGGTGTCCGAGGCCGGCGATCCAGTCCCACGCGCAGCTGGCGGCGGGCGCCGACAACTCCACGGCCTTCGTGTACGNGAGCCGGGCTACCAGTCCTACGGCGACATGACGTCGCGCTGCCAGGCCAGCGGCAAGTGGTCGCGCGTGCGCGGCAAGTGCTCCCGTGAGTACCGCTGTGCCGCCTCCCACGCGCATGCGCGGAGCACGCGTGCGCGCACCCGCTGCGCACCAACCACTTTCCATCTTGCAAAACTGCGCTGCTTATTATTATTATTTTTTGGCCAGTAGTACAATCGAAACCACACGGGTTGGGTTATATAGACTGTTCACGGTTAACAGAATACTTTTGAAAGCACTGCACAGAATATACTTTCCTCCTCATTTTATATTCTTCTACCACATGCAAATTTAACATTATAAAGTGAATGGTCACTTCATTTATGCGTCGGTCAAGTGAAACTGTGAAATTATTAGGAAAGTAAATATTTTACAACAAATTTGTTGACTCTTAACCTTATATTCATTAAAAAAATATGAAAACGAAAGAANAGGAAAGTAAATATTTTACAACAAATTTGTTGACTCTTAACCTTATATTCATTAAAAAAATATGAAAACGAAAGATAGAATTCCAATATCTTTCAAGACTTTCAACTCAACGTTAAGACATGAAATTACTTTTCCTCCGTCATTACCAACTTTACTGGATGCATGCCAGTCAGCGTACCCGTTAAAATATATGGAGGTANAATTACTTTTCCTCCGTCATTACCAACTTTACTGGATGCATGCCAGTCAGCGTACCCGTTAAAATATATGGAGGTAGGAGCAGTGATATTTTTAAAAGGTTGGTTCTAAAAGTGTCCAAGTAACGATAAACAGCCTATAAGTGCAAGCCAGCTGCCTAGCGCTGTCAAACACGTCACAGCACCGGGCACACTGCCTGTTTAGCATGACGAATCTTGAAATCATTTCTACTATAACTATTTCGTATGAATTGTTTGATATCATGGCTGGAACTGTTATTTCGTATGTCTCCTACTGAAAATTAGCCTGATTCATTAATAATTCCGAGGCCACGGTAGGGTCAGTGGTGGACTACTCACCTTCCACCTAGGCGAACCGGNAGCCTGATTCATTAATAATTCCGAGGCCACGGTAGGGTCAGTGGTGGACTACTCACCTTCCACCTAGGCGAACCGGGTTCGATTCCCGGTGGGGTCACTTCTGTATTTTCCGACGTTTCCCCCGTTCTTGCATTCCGGCGCCACTCCATACTNGTTCGATTCCCGGTGGGGTCACTTCTGTATTTTCCGACGTTTCCCCCGTTCTTGCATTCCGGCGCCACTCCATACTCGTCTCACTTCACCCCTATCGGCTCTCAAGACCTCGGTGTTAATAGCCACTCAAATGTCTCCACCACTACTCTGAAGCTACCGTGTTGTAATGGTCCTACAATTCACCTCTCACCACGGTGAACCTCATTCTATTCATTCACGCTGGCCCTTGAATTTCTCGAGCAGTTAGTAGGAAGTGTTCTAGGCTACTTGGACCTCCTGATCACAGTAGGCTCCAAACCACTATTTCCTGACTCAGCACTCGTAAATAAATGAGTCCTGCCGGTAACTGGGCTCGATCAGAGCTCCTTTGCAATGTGCATTCGTCAATTAGACTTAAATCTAGAAGCTTAAAATGTAGCCTAAACGATTTGGATAAGATTTACATCAAGACTAAAATGTCCGTAAATCTTACATAAAATATGTAGGCTAAGCGACAATTATGTAAAATTATCTCATGCTAAATGCACATAGCCAAAATCCTTAAGAAGCTGAACGATACGTGTCTTGATAGGACAATAAATTATTANTCTCATGCTAAATGCACATAGCCAAAATCCTTAAGAAGCTGAACGATACGTGTCTTGATAGGACAATAAATTATTATAAAGCAAACTGAGGAACACTTTTGAGATGATGGCCATCGAAAATTGTTATGATTTAGCAAAGGATACGTAAAGTGGCGAATAAGAAATCATATACCACAGTGCTAATATGATGGCATTCGAGGATCGATNTTAGCAAAGGATACGTAAAGTGGCGAATAAGAAATCATATACCACAGTGCTAATATGATGGCATTCGAGGATCGATATACACTGCAGAGCCAAACAAACTGGTACACCTGCCTAAAATAGTGTAAAGCCCCTGCGAGCACGCAGAAGTGCCGCTTCTGCTGCACCGTACCTGAGCTGATTACAGACTTCCATACGTCCTCGCATTTCACATCATGAATCCTGCAGGGCTGTCCACAAATCCATAGGAGTGCGAGGCGGTGGAGATCTCTTCTGAACAGCACGTTGCAAGACATCCCAGATATGCTCAATAATGTTCATGTCTTGTGATTTAGGTGGCCAATGGAAGTGTAAAAAGTCATAAGAGTGTTCCTGGAGTCACTCTGTACCAACTCTCGACGTGTGGGGGTGTCGCATTGTCCTGCTGAAATTGTCCACGTAAGTCAGAATGCACAATGGACATGAATGGGTGCAGGTGATCACACAGGATGCTTACGTATCTGTCACCTGTCAGAGTCGTATCTAGACGTATCAGGGGTCCCATTTCACGCCAACTGCACACGCCCCATACCATGACAGAGCCTCCACCATCTTGAACAGTCCCCTGTTGACATGTACGGTCCATGGATTGGTGAGTATGTCTCCATACCCGTACACGTCCATCAGCCCGATACAATTGAAAACGAGACTCGTCAGAACAGGCAACGTGTTTCAAGTCATCAACAGTCCAATAGCGGTGTTGGTGGGCCCAGACGAGGCGTAAAGCTTTGTGTCATGCAGTCAACAATGGTACACGAGTGGGCCTTCGGCTCCGAAAGCCCATATCAGTGATGGTCCGTGGAATAGTTCGCACGCTGGCACTAGTTGATGCCCCAGCATTGAAATCTGCGCCAATTCGAGAAAGGGTTGCATGTCTGTCACGTTTAATGATTCTCGTCAGTCGTCGTTTGTCCCGTTCGTTCACGATCTTTTTCCGGCCGCAGCGATGTCGAAGATTTGATGTTTTACCGGATTCCCGATATTCACGGTACACTCGTGAAATAGTTGTACGCGAAAATACAAATGTTATCGCTACCTCGGAGATGATATGTCCCATCTCTCGTGCGCCGACTATAACACCACGCTCAAACTCACTTAAATCTTGATAACCTACCACTGTAACAGCAGTAACCGATCTAGCAACTTCGCCAGATGCTTGTTGTCTTATATAGGCACTGCCGACCTCATCGCGTTACTCTGATTGGTTCCATACCTCTGTTATTGGCATACGCACGCCTAAACCAGTTTTTTTATACTTTCCAGTTAACATAAACAACTTAGCTCTTGCTTATGCAGTTTCCTTAAGTTTTCCACCGCCAGAATTAAATGTGATCAATCGAAATTATTCACCGAGTGCACCTAAGTGTTACACTAAATCAATTTTAAAACAAATTTAATTCGCACATATTTACACTTTGTTATGCGAAAGTTAGCGAAAAATGATAAAATCCTTTTAATAATGAGTTTAAGTTTAAACACATTTAGAGGCTATCAAAACCAGCGTTAACAAGNAAAAATGATAAAATCCTTTTAATAATGAGTTTAAGTTTAAACACATTTAGAGGCTATCAAAACCAGCGTTAACAAGAGCTGACATTTTTACGAATTATATACACCTGTATTTTTATGAGTCTGAAGTAAAATTTTTACAACCTACTTTAATTTTGCAATATATCGTCAAATTGAGTCACTGAAAACACCACAATAAAGTAATATTTTATAAGCAAATGCAGTTTCAGACAAGATACGATAAACGTACCTATAAAAAACCAGAAAATACAAATCGGTAAAAGGTGGGTTGTAATAAGACTTTGTAAACTGACAGTAAGACTTTTAGTAGAATGAAATTAACGGGATGGATAAACGAAACCGTTTGTCGAAAATTACAAAAACCATGAACTCTTTATCTGTGTGATTGAGTATGAAAGGAAATATCAGAAAAAAATTTGGCCGGCAGAGGAACGAATAGACGAAATGTTAAATTTACTGTCATCAATTTTATGAGAGCATAATTAAACACATGAAGCACGATTTCACGTCTTGATGAACGGGTAAGGGTACTAAACTCATACTAACTTTTGGTATTCAGTTTTGTTTCGTAAACTGTACTGTTTGTATAACTTGTGTAAGTCACACACCATTTAAGCAATATATTTCTTGCTCACTCTTTCTCTCAGCTTANCTACTGTTTGTATAACTTGTGTAAGTCACACACCATTTAAGCAATATATTTCTTGCTCACTCTTTCTCTCAGCTTTTTAAGTTTCAAACTCTTCCTAGGGTATTGTTTTTTATTTTCACGAGGATTTCAGGTCGATGTACCGCTCGATTTTTAACGCCATGATACCAGCAAGACTACGCGACAGCTTTCATTTTACCGAAGTTCGAAAGCAAACTAAACAACAAAGAAGGACGGGCCGTGGATTGTTTACTCCGGGAGCATCAATGACACTTGTATGCTTTGCTCAATTTGCTCAATTTTGCTAAATTCTTCGTATGCTTTGCTCTCACCAGGTGTACACACAGTCTCAGAGGTGCCCAGTTCTGTTACTTAATAGCTACTCCTTGTCCGCGTGACTGCTAGAAACAGAAGAACCGGCAGTGAAGCAACTGAGGTCATGCTTGTGTGAAATGCAAAGCACTGAACCCGTTTCCGACAAATATAAAACGCTTTTACGTGTTAAGCTTGATTTACATCGACGCCGATCACGGGAGCGATCCGTAATGACGCAAAAGGAAGCTGAGCTCCGTAAATACAAAATATAGAGCCTCTCTGTAATTTTCTATAACTTAATGTTTCGGGAACCAACATTGCCGAGTCTACACAGAGCCTTCTTCGCTACTGAAACTAGACAATTANCTATAACTTAATGTTTCGGGAACCAACATTGCCGAGTCTACACAGAGCCTTCTTCGCTACTGAAACTAGACAATTATGGTCTCTGCTGCAGTTTAGGATATCCACGGCACTTAGATTTATTCCTTAAAATATAAAAAATAGCAAGAGGCACCTGTGACAGCAGCATTTAAAACAATCAGACATGAGTATAAACTTGAAAAAAGTAACATAGTTTTACATGTCGCTGGTCTGCATCGCTGCCCTTGACCCGTTCGGTGCGAGCGAAGGAGTGCGTGAAGGCCACGCCGTAATTTGAGGAACATCGGGCAGCGTTTTCAAACGGCCAGCGGCCGCGTGCCGCCGCGATAAGCCTAAGTATCTTGCGCGCTACTGACCATCGGATAGAATTTCTAAGTTCATCTGGAGGAATGTCCTGGTTTAATGCCCTAGTTCCTCACAGCGAGGCCAGGGGTGCGGGGAAACTTCCAGATCAGGGCGACGGGCCTCCGAGCCGAGAGTTTTTGGAGAGTGGAGAGTTTGGATGATTGTACTACCTTAAGCGACGGGCGTGTGAAGACCGGAGAAACGACGAGTCAGCAGAGCGTCGAGTGGCGTTAAGAGAGATCAGCGGGAGTGGAGTCTGTGAACTGCAAGCGTCGGTGTAGTGGAGAGAGAGAGAGAGAGAGGGAGAGAGAGATAGAGAGATAGAGTGAGAGATCGGCAGGCGGGACTGTTGAACTGTATACGTGAGAGTAAAACATTTAAAATGAGGCAACCGATAGACTGGCCATGTGTTAATAATGAGCGTGAATTATGTATATATAATCAATTTAGAGACATTTAGAAGGAATTTAATTGGAATTAAGATAGACATTAAATTTTGCGCTCACTGAGAACAATTAGAATAGTAGCGGAGACAGATATTTTAATTTTGTTAATAGTAGCTGTGTCGATAAATTAAAAATAAAATTCAGTTTTTTATTTTTATTAAGACCTCCATCCCTCACTAACTTGGACACGCCCCGCTGGCGTATAGTAGCATTATGTTACATTTTTACAAATACCTCATTTGCACCAATCATTGTAACGAGGATGTCGTAGTTAAGTGGTAAGATTCACGGGCTCGAAACTTTCGATTAGTGTTCAAATATCTCTCCAAAATAAAATACTTTAACTTTATAGCATTTATTTATAAACAGTGAAACACCCGAATAACGAAAATTAAATATTTTTTCGTTATCTCTTTTTTAAATTAGAAAAAAATATTGCAAAATACATAGGTTTCATTAATTTACGAAAAGTTCTGTGAAATTCATGCAACGTCCATTGTTGTAAAAGNATATTGCAAAATACATAGGTTTCATTAATTTACGAAAAGTTCTGTGAAATTCATGCAACGTCCATTGTTGTAAAAGTAATGTGTGAGTATTTTACGGGAAGTTGCGGATAATTTTTTTACCAGCACTTTCCATAACATTAAGGCAAAAGTATTGTAAACAACATTTAATAGTGTTCTTTGTATTCTGTGGCGTTATGTATTTAACACAGTTCACGTATGTTGCTTCCCTGGGCTAATTGGCATTTCACAGGTGATGTTACAGAGGCTGCCGCGTGTTGCAGGTCTGTCTTGCGGCAAGCCAGCTGTGGGGTCTGGAGCCACCATACTGGGTCGCTCGTACCTCTTCACGGACAAAGTGACCATCAAGTGCCCTGCAGGTCAGTGCACTCACGTACTTTGTTGCGCTAGCACTCAAATGTACTTAAACTCCGTGTCCGACGTCGCTTAGTCACCTTCGCACCACAGGTTAAAGCTGTTCAAGACCCTAATTTGTTTCTATATTTTCAGAAGATTCTATAGTTCGGTGGCATGATATCGACGATAACTTGATAAAATTATAAAAATTTTCCAAAATAAAGTTAATAATTTTTTTTTACCTTAAATATGATAATTTAACTAAGAATCTCGAAACTTACAAATCAATTATTTGAACACAAAATTTAGTTTCAGCTTTTGTTGAAATCACAGGAATTACGTGTAGCAATTTCTTTGAAATTAGACACTTTGTAAAGGCTTAACTTTGGTGTATTTTGACTTTAAAATTTTATCTCAAAAGCTAAACTTGAAATACGGGTGAACCGCAAAACGAATTAGGTACCAAGATATATTCGTCACCCCATTATAATAACATGTCCTAATATTTTGAGCTGCATTTTAACTTATTACTTTATGACCATTAAGATACTTCCACGAAAAAAGACGGTAATTTGAAAACTGTTATAACACATTTCATTATTTTTTGAAATTTCATTTTCTTCATCATACCTTTTTCCAGACTGTTATTGCATATGACAACATATGCCTAAAAGGATGTCAAATACTAAAAATGTAGAAAATAATGTTGACCTCTCGAACNTTATTGCATATGACAACATATGCCTAAAAGGATGTCAAATACTAAAAATGTAGAAAATAATGTTGACCTCTCGAAAGCCAAGGCCGTGCTACAATCTAAATAACCACAACGATACCAATAACACTAAGATTTTAAAACTTTCTGTAGACTGGTCATTGCCACAACTGTGCGTAACAATCTCATGAACATTGCCAACGTATAGCTGCGTAGAAAGTTGGCGAACTTGCAACTTTCTTGTACAACCTACACGTTCATTTATTGAAACACGTGTATAATGTTTACACTAAGACCCCGCGGTTTCATGCATTTAGATTGCTGGCCTATTGGCTAAATTATAAATTCGCCATGAGCTTAAAATAAAACACTCCAAATGTTTTAAAACATTTACTGTTATCAAGATTATTCTCTAATTAAAAACCTTCATCTTTCTACATTACCATCAAAAGCTCTGATGAATCCGAATCACACTACTAAGATACATTAGCAAGGGGCTGTGATCAACTGTTAATACATTAGCTATATCAAAGCCCTTTTTACAAAGCAAGTAACCAAGCGCTGATTAAATTTGTTCTTAAAACAAGCAAAGTTAGTAATAAAATCAGTTCTTAAACGCGAAATGGCAGGTTCATCGTCGTACATAAAAAATAGGATATAAAATACCTGAATCACTTCTAAGGGGCACACTGCCCACGTCTCTAGCTCACCTCCGCAGCAATTCCACAGGAAAACGGCGTAGGTCACTTCATTCCGGTTCCGGTCAGCTGTTTATCGCTCACCAACTTTATGAAGGAAACAGCTGCTGTTTGCCCAACGCCACATGCCAGCAGTTCTGCCGTCGGTTGCTCCCCGATGTGTGAGTTTGTTTCCTTCCCTTTGTTTGTTGCAGTAAACCCGTCCTCTTTGAGCCGTCCAATACACTCACACTTGAGTGAATTTGCTGCAGATGTGAGTAACTGAGTCAATAATAAGCGCCGGTGGCATTCGCAAACTTCCATTCGCGCGGTTCATTCATAAAAGGTCCAAGCACAATAGCTTTTCCCAACACTTACTTGACCATAAAATTGTTTATAAGGGACATAGTTAAGTCATATATATTTAGAGAATTTTAAAACTATTTAATCTAGTTCAATTCACATACTCTGGTCCTGTATACAGCCAATTCCAGCGTTTAACTGAAAAATATTCAACTGGAACTAGCGCGCGTGGTTTAACCGTAGTTACTTCTACCACGTAACGGCTGCCCCACATGAATCGCAAATGGATTTACCGTACAACGAAACGAATGTTTAAAGACTGCCCACTCAGTTAATGTATACAGTTACACAAATTGTTCAAAATATATAATTATTTCTCTGAAAATATGCTGTGAATAAAAACTGAATTTTTAAGACAAATAATTATTACAGTCATATCCCTATTTGCCGAATTAGTTTGGGACAAACTTGCTTAATTCATTTTATCTACAGAGGCTCATGTAATTGTGTGGTCACGGCCTTGTGTACTGTAAGACCTTATAATATTGTAGTGCTGCGTAGTCACTAGTAAACCAATCTGTTTTCAGACATCAGAAGTATTATACACCATCACAAATGTTAACAAAAACGATTTCTCATACCGAAAAATAATTGCATATGCCTTCTGAATAGTTTCAAATGAGTGATATGCATCTCACGTGAATATTTGGTCACCACAATAATATTCGGTCATCCATAAGCACCACGGCCTCAGCACGTCAGTAACTCGTTGGATACCCTTTTCATCTGATCACTTCTATCAAACGAGTTTGCATGTTGCCAATTATTTTCTTGGCGTAATCTTGGTCTATGTGATTCAATTATTCCGTCAGCCTCCTCTTCAACTCTTCTTTCAANTACAGAGGCTCATGTAATTGTGTGGTCACGGCCTTGTGTACTGTAAGACCTTATAATATTGTAGTGCTGCGTAGTTACTAGTAAACCAATCTGTTTTAAGACATCAGAAATATTATACACCATCACAAATGTTAACAATAACGATTTCTCATACCAAAAAATAATTGCATATGCCTTCTGAATAGTTTCAAATGAGTGATATGCATCTCACGTGAATATTTGGTCACCACAATAATATTTGGTCATCCATAAGCACCACGGCCTCAGCACTTCAGTAACTCGTTGAATACCCTTTTTATCTGATCACTTCTATCAAACGAGTTTGCAAGTTTGCATGTTGGCAATTATTTTCTTGGCGTAATCTTGGTCTATGTGATTCAATTATTCCGTCAGCCTCCTCTTCAACTCTTCTTTCAANCAATTATTTTCTTGGCGTAATCTTGGTCTATGTGATTCAATTATTCCGTCAGCCTCCTCTTCAACTCTTCTTTCAAGGTAACCGGTGTTCTCCTGACTCTGGTGTTACGTTCATCCCACAGATTCTCATTAGGGTTTAAATCAGGTGGTTGGGGTCGCGTTTCGATAACCTTTGGCCAGTTATATAGAAGCCATTCCCGCACCAGACGCGACTTGTGTTTCAGATCGTTGCCTTGATAGAATTTGAAAGTCTGTAGAATACCTAAGTTGTCAGCACTTCTATGCAAACTGCCTTTAAGCATTGCTAAGTAGTCTTCCTTCTTCATTGTATCCACGGCAAACACCAACTCACCCACTCCAACTCAGGATAAGCAGCCCCAGACCATAATGTGGCCGCCGCTGTGTTTTACTGTTAGCTGCAAATTCATCTGTTGGTGCTCCTCGTCCTGTTTCCTCAACACCATAACTCTATCATCTGACTGAAATATGTTGAGCTTGCTTTCGTCCACGAATATCACGTCATTCCACCACACCTGTTCCTTCCTGACGTAGTCTTTGGCACAGGCAAGTCTTCTATTTCTGTAAACTTTGCTCACATATGGGGTTTCTCCCTGGTAAATCTGTCATTATATCCATTCTCTCTGATTACCATTCGAACTGTTTCTGGGTTCACATGTGTTCCACATTCCTGAAGTAACTCTGCAGTAATTTTCGGTGCACATAATCTTAGATTGTATGTTATTTTACGTAGTATAGACAGTCTCTGTAGTTCGTTAAGCTTTCTTGATCGCCCTTTCTGTGGTAGAGATTCAGTTCTGTCCTCCTTTACATATCGTTTTATAATGTCACACCTGTACTTTGAGGAATATTCACTATTGACGAAATATCCCTCTGAGATAAGCCCATAGCATGATGGAAGATGACGAGTCGCTGTTCCAATGTTGTATTGCACCTCTTACGCCCCATCTGAAGGCAGTAACTAGCAACACAGAATGATGCGTGAGGTGTACTTACGCCATCTATCGATCTTGGCTATGGTAGAATGTGCGGCCACATTGCAGTACCTACTGATGGCGAGTTTGATCGAATACTAAAGTGGCATGATATAGCACAGCCTTAAAGCAAATAATGGCCACGCGCCATCGTTTTTCGTTTATATCATATACCACTAATGCATTACTGCACATCAGGCATTCCTGTCTACAGCTGTGTCACGTAATATTCCTACGGCAATAATGCAATGACGATATTAGCTTACAACGTACATACACGTATTCTACCGAATAATATAGTGTTAATGAAAAGTTATAAAAAACCACGACATCTTGTAACCGCAAGCTACAACCGGACAACAAAACTTTAAAGTCTATATTTTACAACCCTTTCGCCGGCTACCAAGCTGATTTTCACAGGCGACGTTTCAATTTGGTTCATTGCCACTCTATGAGCACTCATAACTTCAGGCAAAGTGGACTCTTGCCACAATTCCTGCTAACAGCGGCATGTATAGTCTATTCGCGGTTGCTTCACACTTTTTGAATAAAACTTTCGAAAAATTACCCCATGCATGACGTGTTTGGTTTTGCCCTTAATATGCCATGTATCACGAGAGTTTTGTATTTATGAAAACATAAAAGTACCTTATATTTTGTTAAACTGAACGTTTATTTATATTTTATTTAAAATTTATAAGATTTCATATATAATTATTATGAATAAAAACAGATAGAAAATAGGCGTGTTGGTAATGCCTAGTAAGAAATAGCTCTTTTGTAAAATATTTTTTAATTGAGCGTGCTCGTATGTGGTGCGTTGTACCTTTTTGTGTTATTTGGTAGAATTTGTTAAGCTTTGTTAGCACGAGGCGGAGGAATATCCTGAAAGGAGAACTTTTGCAGGGCTCCAGAAAAGTTGGAAGTAACCGTGAATGGACTATACTCCTAACGCCGTGTAAAACACTTTCGGTAACTTGCAGCTGCCATTTACACTACACCGCAGTTCGGCACGTCTTACTTCAGCAGCGGTTACGACTCAAGTCCTCTCCGCCGACTCGCAATGCACGTCTAAAAGAACCACATGCAGTAGGTGCGCATGCGCTAATTCCCAGCGCTACTTGCGGCTCCTACCGTAACGATTATTCAACTCTGCGTGCATCACCATAAAGCAAAGTCTTGCGTTAACCATATGCCAACACCGTTCATGTGTATGCAGTATTCAGTACACATATCACCAACCAGACTATTTACATTACATCTTATCCTATCATACTAATATTATAAATGTGAAAGACTGCGTGTGTATGTTTGTTAAAACTCAACTCCATAACGGCTGAACGGATTTTGATGAAATTTTGTATGTAGGTACTTTAAGTCCTGGAATAGGACATAGGATACTTTTATCTCGGAAAATTGTACGGTTCCTGTGGAATAACAACAAAACCTAATTCTGCAACGGCTGGGAAATTGACCGAAATATTTATTTGCTCTGATGTCAGAGTTTATCAGGCCGCCCAAGGACCTCTGAAATGGCTTAACGACTGCTATCCATCGATAACAACCGGGACCGAATATTTAACGTGCTCTCCGAAGCCCGGAAGCGCTCAGATGTTATGCCACTAAACGGTCACCCATCCAAATGTGTGCCGCTGGGAACGTTTCTTAACTTTGGAGATAGATTAAGATCCCTCAGCCAAGCGCAAAAAGTAGTACGTACGCANTCCCTCAGCCAAGCGCAAAAAGTAGTACGTACGCACACTTATTTTTAAAGCTACAACTTGATGAAACTCACGTTTTGATTTTCATACATCGACGCTGGAAAGCGAAAATGAGGTAACTACGCGATAGTTGCACAGATACACTCCAAAAACAATACCCTACTTTTTGGCTATCGGGTAAAAAATGTTTCCTTCCTTTCAGGTTGCCGTAATCAGTTGAAAACCTAGGCCAACATAGTATAATAATTTATAATTCTTTTTTCACATAAATAAAATGTATTTTCCCAATTTATTTATTAGTGTATCACTGTAAAACTCAATTGTACCCGGGCGAAGACGGGCCGGTTCGCTAGTTAAAACATAAAAACAACATTACTTATGTTAAGCAACCTGGGCATCACTTTATTTCATACGTCAAATTCACTTTCATAAAAGTTCACATCGGGTCACGTAAATAAACGTATATTTCACGCCAATTATTTTGTTTCTTTTTGCGCTTTAGTTAGCTTAATTAGCATGTTGTATAATAAATGAGAGCTGCAGCAGTTCCAATAAATATTCCGTAGTCTTCGCGACTATTTGCTACTGAGATGTCGACATATTATGATATAGGGAAAGTCATAAATAGGACAATGTAACCAAATTACACGAGAAAAATTCAAATAACTAATTTTAAAAAGTTCACACATGTTCATTGAATTCCATTTGATCGGCAAACGAAAATATCCGGTTTTATTATATAAGTTGTTGAAGAGGACTTTTATTACGGCAATGGTTATGCTTATGGATGTGGTTATGGCGACGGTTATTTCGATGGTAACCCGGAAACACATGCATTGATTTATAACGTGAATTTAGGTTAGTTTAGTCTGTAAGTTACTATCCATCCAGCCCTTTGATATAACAGCGAGGTAGTTCAAAATGAAATTGCATTATCAAAAACATTACTTTGCTGCCCATTCACGTTTGAAGATCTAGTCGTTACTTGATATTTGACTGAATTTAATTTTTCGCTGGAAAACCGGTTATTCTTAAGGCACAATTTTTTGGTTGACTTATTGATTTAATTGCTGTGATGAGAATTTGCAGGGAAAAAGTTTTGATTTTAATGTCACGAGGAGAAAAAAATTGCGCGTGTAAATAATTGTGTCCCGTTTTAAAACAAAAACAACGGAAGAAATAATCCGCACGCGTGTTCAATTGTGATGTACGCGTTGTATAGTTTTTATAGAAATTGAGAACTTTGAAATAAATTTTTGATAAATTTCTTGACCGTAACTCCGAACATGTCAGTGTAAACAATGTTATGGGAGATTAAAGTGCTATTGACAAAGGATCTGGAAGAGTGAGTCTATGACGAAACTTCTAGTAACACTGCAATTTTTAAACTCTCAACAACTTAAACTGATTTGTTTCTTTCTAAAAGTGAGCAAGAAATGTATTAATGGTAGTACATTTCTAACAATCTCGCAGCGTTAGATGATCTACGCTTCAATACCAGTCATAATGTTTATGGAAACGTTAATTTTGAAATGCAGCCGAAAGGTTTGACTACGGGCAGAAAACAGAAACTGGAGCTTTCAAAAGTGTCGAATTAACGTTGAACCAATTATAGCGCAAATCGAAGCGACAACCGAGATAAAAATCGCCCTGCAGTGCAATCAACAGAAAAATAACCGCGATAAAATAAACCGCTCAAAGCGGCGATCACAAACTGCGTGGTCAGGATTGACAAAATATCTCGAATACTACCGTACAACAGATAAACTGCAGGAACAAATTTATGTCAATTGAGCACACTACTTTCCAACTGCTGATATTGAGACTATCATTGTGTGTTGGTCGTGTATCTATTCTTTCCTGGAGTGCAGTCATCGATGTTGACCCTAAAAAAATTCCACGCAATTTGGAGGGGCACCCAGGCTGTCTGAGATCTCGTAAAGGCGTTAAAATACCTCCTGTCTTTAAGGAACTTCGTATGGGCAACCGTGTAATTTACCAGTTACCATATTCGTCCGTGAAATATTTCGTTGTTACAAAAACCAGTCGAATAGTACTGTATTTGTAATGAGTTTAACAATTTTACTTTAGCTAGCGTGTCTCTCTTAAACAAATGAACTACATTTTAAATGAAAACCCACAACTTTCAGAAGGTACACTTAAGCTTTTCGTTATTTCGAAATCGCTAAATATATGAGGCTATATTTTAAATATCAGAGTTAAAATATTTTGCGTCCACTGATAACATGAGATGACCAACAGAACGATTTAAAAAGTGTTATTAATGGGTTTTGTGTAGCCAATTTCTTCTAAGGAGTTAATTTAATATAAATAATTTACCTGTAGATCTTAGACGTTTAATTAATACCTAGTATGAATTCGGCCGACAAAAAGTGGTCGCAGGTTCCTCCAAAAAAATCGCCTGGAAACACAAAACGAATGTACCTTATGATTCCTAATAACAGTATATTCCGCTGGCATTAACGCTGAAGCTACAGTAAATTACACATATTACAGAGAGCATTTAAGATTTGACACACAGAGAGGATTTAAGATTCGACTGCAAGAAGTAGCCTACAAAAATTACCACTTGTTATCCAATTATTTAATGAAAATAACTGAAGTTGCAATAGCGTTTTGGATTAAGAGGCTGGTCCATAGTTTCAGCAACATTCCGCAACTCACACTGACCCCATTTACTTTAATGATGGTTGTAGAAAGAATACAAAGTTGGAAGTTATATTTGTAGTACATTAAATGTGTAGTGGTTTTTGTTTGGAACGCATTCTCCGAAATCAGGCTTATACAAAGTTCTTATTATTCAAGTTTGAGATTAAACTCTCCATTATACTGATATCAGAGAAGGTATTTCAAACAAGAAAGATTACACTTGTGAAATGATAGAAAAATGTGTCTAACTTTGTACGATTTTTATTCATATAATCGTAGTGAAATTTGTCTTGAAAAAAAAAAAGCCATGAACTAGTGCGGTTTAAATAGTGCCTCTTACACTGGAATGGATTTTCAAGTTTCGTGACATGAAATCACATTAAAATTTTTTAATAACAAGTTATTTATAAACATTCAAAAATTAAAAAACTTCGACTTATATTATTGCTTTAGGGCTCAAAGTTTCCAAGGAAATTATACTTTCAATTTGATACTGATGACTGCAATGTCTGGAAGCGTGGCAACACGCACAACAATCTGTATGTCATGGTTGCCTCTCTGCTAGGGGCGATGCCTCCTGAAAAATCATCCTTACGACCACTTTGTTCGTGTTACTGAAAAGTTATATGTACGGTGGAGTAGTGGTTAGACTACTCGCCTCCCATTTAGGCGAACCGGGTTCAATTCCCGGCGAGGTCGCTCCCGGATTTTCGAATTTGGGAATCGTGCCGGACGATGCTGCTGGTCGGCGGGTTTTCTTCGGAATCTTCCGTTTCCCTCCCCCTTTCATTCCAGTGCTGCTCCATACTCACCTCGTTTCATCTACATCGGCTCTCAAGACCTCGATGTTAAGAGGAATATGTACTGAAACATTTTCTGCGAAATCGTCGTTTGCGCGAACATGCGTATCTCGGTAAATACATGTTCTGGAAATACAAATCTTTACCAGAAAAGGTAAAAAAAAAAATAGTTATAATCTTTTTAATGTTATCATATTTAGTGTATTCATGGAAAAAACCGAGAACATTGTCAAATCTCGCATTTTTGAAGCTTGCCTATACAGTTTATTTAAGCTGTAAGAGTAAAGTACGATTACACGAAGGTAGTTTAATCTGTGGATTTCCATCACGTGTAATAAAGTCCCACAGTTACAGATATAATTTTCACGGTACAGCATCACGAAGGAAATACTGCACGCCTTGCGCGTAGGAGCGACGAGGCGCTAGGGGTGCGTGTTAGTGTCGCCCTTATCGCTACCTCGCTTCTTGACCTTGTAGGTGCAGATACATACCGTAGTCCTCTTAAGGGTGGCCCAAATCTCTTCACTCACTGACCCGAGTGATTTCGGGATCGAACAGATTAAAAATTAACGTTGCCTTGGAATAACTTCACTTAACGATAAATTATGTAGTCAAATACAACGCCGTCCGGTGTTGCCATTTACAGCCAGGATTGACGTGGGTGCGAGGAGGCTGGCGGTAATAGCAGCCGGCTGCACTACGGTGCGAGACTGATGGGAGTAACCCTGGATGCGGGGAATGCACGGTTGTGGTGGAACCGGCCAGTTATAGGTAAACCCGGGGTGGTAGGCAGTTGTTAACTTTCAGCCAGAAGTACGTGACTTCATGTGGCGGCAACAAACAGTTTCATGTTTAAAGCTTGTTGCTATCAGTCTAAACCACATTCCTTCTAGGATTTTTTTCCATTAGTCATGCAAAGTTCCTAAGAGTCAGCTCAAAGAATGCATGAGGTGAGATGAGATGGGGATGGATCAGTGATGGAATGAAAACGGAGGAGGAGACGGCAGTGTCCAGAGAAAACCACACCGCCCCACTGTCCGCTATGTGATATCCTCGCCTGAAAAATTCACCGGGCCCCCAACGGTGGGAATCCAGATTCTAAACTATCGAGCCAAGCCGTAGTCATTATGACACTGTGAAATTGTTGAAAATAAATGTTTCTGTCACGGTAGTTATTTTACGTTGCGTAAGAAAAAATTTGCCATATGTAATTATTATAACTACACTCTAAGTAATTTTTCGCAAATGTACATAATTGTGTATGCGTTCTGAGGACACAGAATAATAAAACTATTTCCCTGTACATCCTCGGTCGGTATCAATCCTACTTTTTTTTGTTTTCTTTTTTTCCCCAGGATAGAGTCAAAAACCCGGTGAAGTTCCCAAATATGATTAGTAACTTTTTATATTTGCAGCCTCGTGTATGGAAAATTTTCCGTACTATGTATAGGTTAAACACTTTCATTACAGCAGTTGAGGAAATTAACTGGAAATTTTTTTTTACAGTGTACCCACAGCTCGTTACTGCACCCCACTACGACGCGGCTTCAGCCCGGATGCCATGATAAACTGCGGGTGACCGCGAAAGCGTGGAATCATATTTAAAAATTTGTGATTGTTCGCGTCAACTCTTGACTCCACCTATTATGCAGAAATTCGTCATTTTCGTTTCATAATTTTAGTTCCAGAGGTATTATTTAAAATGTTTGATTATTATGTGCCGTTCTATCAAAAATGCACATAGTTAAAATTATTTTTGTGTGATAAATTTTTTTTTTGGGTTGCTGTTATTTGGAAAGTGAGTTATTTAACTGTAATGAGTATTTGGGAATTGCAACTTAGTGGATTTGTGGTGACTTTGCTATTTTTCTCGGGGGTTTAAAAGTTAGTTTTACGTCCCAGTTAGCTCACAGGCAGGAAAGCAGGCAGACAAGAAGGACTCCATACAGTCCGTCCGTATCTGTGAGAACACCCACGCTTGCAACACACGTATCGGATGCACCGGATGCTGGCATAACTCTTTTAGTTATGGCGTTTCTTATTCCAGCGGTATCTAAACCCTTGAAGTGCTGCTTCCCAGCACGGTAAATTTTCGCTGTGTCCACAGGCTTTAGGCCACGCCACAGAAAAAAAAGTGCCCCTTCCACCGCCCGGAAAAGCATTTGTTCATCTTCGTGCCATCTATCGGCAGCTCTGAAACTAAAATTCTAGTGTATTCTACCCCCGGCTATACTACTCCGCATATGAAGCGCTTCGCCAGGGACACTTGGACACTGAACTCGGAGACTACTAGACGCATCTCTCGGCAGCAGCAACTTTTGTGGTGTCAAGGAAGGATGTAGTCGCAGAGTGCGCGTTTAACTTACAATATATGTAGCTAGCATATTTATTTGGAAATGTAGTTTAGCTCAACGCAGACTACTAGTGTTTATTTTATTTTATTTTGGTGACCGGCAGTGTGCAGGCATGTAAACCCTCAAGTACCGTCGTTTGAACCCTCCTTTATGGACAAGTTTTCATACAATGGAATTTTGAATTTTTTTTTTTTAAGTCTTAGGTTGCGTATCTAATTCCAGTTGGTTTGAATTCTCTGTCTTAAGAGGGTTTTTCATTTTGGATGGTTTTACAGTTAGAGATGTGGTTCGAGTTCCTGTAGTAGTTCCAGTCCATCCGTGACCTCACATCTCATTCCTGTTATTGGTGTGGAATTACTGAATCTCGTCTTCCCGTCTTCTCGAGTCTGGGGGACGGAAGTGCGCAGTTTCATGCAGATTACTGACCAGAGTGGCTCATGTTGGTGTCAGGCTTTTCTCGGACAAGGCACAACAATCACATATCAACATTTTGTAAATAATTGTTGTCATTTTGGAATAATAAATTTTTTTAATAAGTTGCACGACGGACTTTTTTTAACTCAAGTTTAAATGATGTGATTTCGTATTAATTTGGCAAATAGAATATGGTATTTAATATGGTGACCTATGGAATACTAAGATACTGTTTATTTACACCACTAAGGAAATAATGTGAGGTGCCCCATTTCCGTTGTTTTCAATTGCAAATTATGAATTTTGAATTAATTTTTTCTTTAATTTCAAACAAACCAATTTAAAATATTCTAGAGTGAAATGTATTGACGTAATGATTTTTTCTATAAGAAATGCAGTCATGTTTCCATGTTGCAATAGAGTTTATTTTATTTAAATTGAAATAATGGTCACAAATCTGCTGAAATTACGTTATTTTATTTTATTTAACTCCTTTTGGTAGAAAGTGAAGAAAATTTCCTCTGATTAACTTTTATTTATATAAAATATATTTATTTAGTCTGATGGTAATCTGCAGTTATAATGATTTGCGCGACTGTTTTCCAGCACGAAATTTACATGTATTTTATTTACATAACAAATTGCAGTGGTTTTTGTTAATAGTAGTGGCACAATAAAATATTTACAATTCACTAGTTTTTATAATTTCTGTATTTAATTTTCACTGTATGTTGTCTGCTGCTTGCAAAAAGGCAGAAACGTATTAATAAAATATTAATATCTATGTGCCTGACTTTTTACAGTTAGAGCAGATAACCCAAAAGGACAATTATGCCCAAAAATATTAAACAATTCGTAAAATGAAAATTTTCTATTAATCTTACATTGTCAGTAATAAAATTATTCTGAATACGAAATTATGACACAAAAACGAAGAATTTCGGCAAAAGCGGTAAAACCGAGCTTTGGAGTACACGCATCTACGGGCAATAGTTATTTTGCTTTCAGAAGTGCTCCGGCTAACCGGGAACCAGATATACAGTTTGTTCGTGAAGCATGCCCATCAGTAGTGGAGTGACGGTTTGTTACAGGCACGAAGCTGGTTGGGGATGCTGTACTGACATGCCAGAGTAACGGCAAGTGGAGCGGCAAGCCAACCTGCGAGTCTGCTTGAGCGATGGACCGGCAGGAGACAAGCTGCCAAGGACCTTCAAGGCTCCTGCATACAAAAACTTACTCCGCGCAACGCGTACACTCTATGTGTGCTATTTCTTCCAAATAAAACATATTTTATATCCCATAGTTTTTTCGTTATCACCTGTTAAAAGCAAAACTTTGCAGTTCTGAAAGACCCAAAATACACAAAAAAAAAAACTTGGAAGAGTGACTAAAATGTATTTTATTAACTCATTTCAACACATACTTAACAAGCAGATTTTTAAACAAAACATTTAGTGACATCCGCATATAAAAAATATAAAATTATCCAATATGTTTAAAAATTTTTACTAAAGTAAAATCGTTTTTCTGTATGGTTAAAATACATGCCACGAATAATCAGGTATTTAAAGGGCATTTTTAAATTTCTGCAAATAACTAATTTTTTGTGTGTTCCAGATCTTGTGAAATTGTGATTATGACAACATGCTATCAAGCAAATATAATTAATAATTTTTTTAGGGAAATGGCATCCCGCATGTATAATGTGAAAAAAAAACGAATGGCATTTGACTCAAATATAAAGACAAAATAAAATTTTTTAGTCTGAAAAGTCTTTTAAGACATTCTCCAAGATTCATGTGTGACGTATGGCTCTCAAACTGAAGGTGTTCTACATCACACATAGAAGCTGCCGCCTCTTTTCAGCTGAGGAGTGAACTATGTGAAATAGAAATAAATCTGAGTTTTATAAAACGTAACTGCGTACGTTATTAATTCACTTAATCACTTTATCCATACCCAGAGAGAAAGTACTTTGCGAACGAAGTGCGTTTGTTTACCTACGTGTCTATTTACCTACAAGAAAAATTTATTTGTGGAGTGTGCTGTGACACTCATGTAAAATTTTTGTGTGACAAGGGGGGGGGGGGGATGTTGGGTCAACAGGATTCCATTGGTGCCTGTGGAAAGAAGGTGTGATTTCAAAAAAACGAAGGCAGGCGTGTGCATTTGCAAATGAAAGAAAAATGTTTATTGAACGGAAGGCATCGACGCATATATACATGTACTGCGTCCTGTAAAGTTTACATTTGTGCAAAGAGATAAAGTGTTGCTTAGACGACGTGTGTTGCGGAGTTGTTCTCGTCTAATGTGCTGAAGTTGGTTTCTTTCCTGAAGCTGCGGCACTCTGCGTCTTCTTGCTGTCTGCCGCGGGGGATGCCACCTTGCTCCTGTTGCCTGTTGCCACGGAAGCTGGTGCGCTCTTGTTAGAGGTCAGTACGGTGGCTCCTCTTGTCTCCCTGCAAGAAGAGGTAGGCGCCAGGACAGTTCAAACTCTGTAAGCAGCAGGGACCCTTTAAATGGAAACAAAGGCAGTTCACGATAAAGTGAGCACTTTTGAAATCAACCTTTGGGAAATGTCACTGCCCCTATATACGCATATTTTATCGGGGATACTGACTGGCATGCATACAGTTAAGTTGGTAACTACAGAGCGAAAGTAGTTCCACGTTTAACGTTGAATTAAAATAGTTAGATAATCATTTGTAAATAATAAAACTACATATTTTAATTTCTTTTTTTTGTACGTATATATGTAAAAATTAGCGAATTTGTAAAACATTTACTTTTCTAATAATTTCACAGTTTCACTCTATCGACGCATGAATAAAATTGTGAGGCCCATGGCAATGTTAGTTTTACCTATAGCGGAAGAGTACACAATGTGCATACAAGTATAAATCTTAAGCAGAGCTTTCAAAAGTGCTCAGTTTACCATGAACAGCCTATACCTAGTAAAACATTTTAAACGCCCCAAGGGCACATCTAGTTATGAGGAATAACTGCAACGGGCCCTCCCAAGAATGCGATAATACGTAACAGTAGCATTTTATTACACGCAATGTAAGCTAATGGATTTAACTACAGTTTCCAAGGGGCCGCGGTAGTGTACTGGTTAGACTACTCGCGTTCCACCTAGGCGAACCTGATTCTATTCCCGGCGGGGCCACTCCCGGGTTTTCGCACGTGAGAATCGTGCCGGATAATGCCGCTGGTTGGCGGGTTTTCTCGGAAATATACGGTTTCCCCCGCCCTTGCATTCCGACGCCGCTCCATATCACCTCTCTTCACCCTCGTCGGCTCTCAAGACCTCGTTGTTAAGAACCGCCGAAATCTCTCCACTCTCCGACAACAGTTGTCGTTTTGTATATTAACCTTACCCTTACGGAAACTGCGTAGGGAAGCCTTAAAAATGATATTATTTATTATTTTCGCAATGGTTTTATCTTTGTTTATATAATAGCATAAAAGTAAATGTGGTATCTGTATATATGTCCTGAAATACAATTTATATTTACAGAACGTTTATTTACTGAACTACGCGTGCACGCGAACACTTATTTTGCAGACAACCATATTTTACAAGAGAATCATTTTGATTGTCTCCTTTCAGCCTACGATTACGTGCAGTTCCTCTCTGATCATATGGCAATTATAAGTCAAGAACGTGTTAGTTTTATTCTGTATGCAAGTTTTATATTGTATGGCAGCTTCAGTGTATATTTATTCCTAAAAAAAATTTCCAAGAAAACATTGATAAGCTTAAGAAAGAATATTGATAGGAAAAACTGCACATCTGCAGTGGAACAACATTTTTTAATTTTTGTCATATAGCTGCAATCACTAATATATATATATATGCATAACGGTTTATTATAGTCAGACTTGCTTTCGACGTCAACATTCGGGTTGATGTTGAAAAAGTTTGTGTTTGCGTTATAATTGGCCGGGTTACGAACATGAACGACAAAGAAGGCAGGAGCTCCGTGATAAATGTGGACTTGGAACTTGTAAACTGAATGTTGTCGGTGCGAGCGCGCGAAGCCTTCCCGCCATATACGAATCCAGCACTTCATCTCACACGGCCACGAGATACCTCGGGTTAGTAATTTCTATGGCACACACATGTCTGAAATATACCAGTGCGTTTTCCTTTGGTGGCGTATCCTTCGGTGAAATATACTCAAAGCAGTTGTGTATCGTGAAACAAGACTGCGATTTGTTCGCATCTTTACATGCACAGAATATTTTAAGGTACACGTTGTCTAGAAATTATTTTCCCTTCTCTAGCTCCTCAGGTAATTTACGTATAACTACCAAATTCCAGAGGAAACTATTGGATATCATGTTCACGTCTCAGGTAAGTTCCTAAATAAGCAAAATTCGTGTGCTGGTTTCGAAACAGCAACCGTTGAGTTAAGTTTCTATGTCCGTCCCTAATTACTTTATGGTCGAAGCGTCATACAGTCGTGGTCCCTATGAGGTATATACATCAATATATGCAACATATTTTCTAAAAAACTAATGTAATTACATTTTACACATGCTTTACACGTAGTGGAGAAAATTTGCTTGCCGCGTTGGATGCGCTGATGGGATATTTCGCCTATTGACGCACCAGTATAGGCTAGAAAAGCTGTCAGACAGCGTCCAGAATAATCAAATCATAACCACATGAAATAGAAATTGCGACAAATAATTCTTTACTCTGAATTTTTACATGGGATTCTCCGATCCACAAACGTAGTGTGCTTGTCTTGTGAGCTAAGTAAAGTCCAAACAGATTCCAGCCACATAGGAGTGTCTTATAATTTAGTATTCAAGACAAAATGACGTAAATATTCTAAAGTAGTGGATTTTCGCACAAGAATATTACATATTACTGAATTTGCCAAGGAAATTAGTTTACTGAGTCAAATAAACGCACCTCGAAGAAAACAAAAATCGATTCCGGAATTCGTTAGTGATGTGCGTTATATATCAATATTCTAGGTTGTTACTTTAAGTAGACGCACTAAATTTACTTTCCATGTGCTACGGTAGGGCCTCGGAAACTCTAGCACTCGTCATGCTAGTAATGGCTGCATAGAAACTCGCTAAAGTACATAATTTGTTTGCCAACACCAGTGAATCGACACGATAGATGTACACGAGAACAGACATTCACAATTACTGTCAAGTTCAGCTTGGCAAATTAATAAAAGATGCCGCATGAATAATATTAAAAAAAATATTTATGATAAATTACATGTATCGCCGGACAGAAAAATAACTGTTTATCAATAATTAAACCTTTTGAATTCCCTCGAAGAACTCTACAATTTCGTAAGTTTTTGAAATTAAAAAATGCTGATTTCTACGAAACACTTTCTACGGCAGACGCTGTGCTTTANCGGATGACTCGGCGTTTATTGAACACTTTTCAAATTAAACTTAAAAAAATATACCTGCTATTAAACCGCGACTGTACTTACGTAAATAACGTTAGTATTGGATCTGTTGAATTAGTTTCATTAAACAACGTATTTATACGTTGTGCAAAATTATGTGTGTTGCTTTTTATTTTATGCGCGTCAAAGCACAGGCTGGTGTATTACCCCTGTTTCTAATGATTGCACAGTGTGAGGCGATCGACGTATGAACACGCCCATGCGTCGGAAAGATGCGAGAAACACAATGGGGGTTTCAAAAGTGTCCAACAAACGGCGAGCTAATGAGAGTAGGTGATGGTGTTCACCTTTGCAGGGCCCTGGCGCTGGGCCCGTCGTCGGCAGCTGAGGCCGGGCGCATCAGAAACTGGCGGTCTGTGATCCAGGGCGCTCTCGGTACCCAAGCGTCCGAGCCCCTGCGAACCACTCGTTCCTTCAGCATCTCAACTCACCAGCCGCTTCTACAGCTATTTCGTACAGAGAATACTGCAGAAGATACGAAGCCATTACGAAATTTCTCCGCGTTAGAGGAACTGGATTCCTCGCAGAACACCTAGTATAGACTGCTTTACTTGCTCTCGGCCCCTGATGTTCGCTCATAAATACGATAATTTCGTTCATAATGTAATGAAATGTGCTACAGGCATACTCTGGTGTATTAGAAGCATGGTAACGTCACAGCAAGTGCTGGAAGTGAACGCCATCAGCACGCATGCTTGTCTACACACGCCTTTCATGTTACGGAAGGTAGCCACCAACACATAAGGAGTCACAGCGTCAAATTACCGCCGAATTCTGTCATCCAGTTCCGTGATTACCCGTGGCTTGTTGAGATAGACTTTCTCTTTCAGCATTCCTCATAGGAAAACATCCGGTGGGGTAAGGTAAGGGTATCTGGGTGGCCAAAATCCTTTGGAGATGACATGATCCTTAAAGTGGGTTACAATTTCTCCCATACTGGATTTTAAAGTGTGGCAAGTGGCGCCATCCTGCTGAAAATAGCTAGTACGGAGTTCCACGTCATCCAACTGATTCAGAAATTCTTGAAAGATAACCACTTAGACTTTGGTATCCACTGTTGTGTCGAGAAAATTGGCGTTAATAATATGGCGCCTTGCTAAAGCTGATCAAGCAAAGGCATCTAGGAAGGCGATCCGCACTTGTAACGCTTACAGTATTCTGGGAATTAACGACCTCACTGATACCACGTTTCGTTGGAGAACTATAAATAGTCAAGGATTCTCGGATGTACATTGACAAACTTCTTTAATCGATAACAATACCTGACTCTTTTTGCTTTACTTGTGGAAACTTCATTTTCTGTGACAGCTTACGCAATTACTTCTTTGGTGAAGCCAGAAATCTGTTCCTCACTTCCTGCACCATTACATCCAGCAGTTTATGACGTCCTCCTTCATGCACATTCAACAATATTCCTCTTACTTCTAGTTACTTCGCCAAATATTTTGAATGAACGACTCTGCAGGCGGTTTCTGGCCCCCAAACTATGCAATAAATTGTCTCTGTCACGCCGTTTTAGACTTTGTTTTCCAGTAACTGCGGACGATAAACACACGCTGGTCTACTGAGAACAGACTTATACTGTATCGAAACAAACACGAACTACTATCAGGTGCGTAACAACAACAGGGACAGGAACTCAGACTTAACGCACACGTCCGTATGGTTGGCATTTAACGTACTGATCGTCTCGACACACGCACGTGCCGATGTAAAGACTAGAGAGACTCTTGCGTCACCTACAATGGCGTCCCCGCGCTTCTCTTACTCCACGGTATGTCCGTGGCACATTTCTTTACATTATGACCAAAAAATTTATATATATGAGCGAACATTAGTGGCTGAGAATGAGTGAAATATCCTGTAGACGTGTAAACGCTTTTGCATGATCGTGGCGCCATCGTGCGGGCAGGAAAGTCTTCGCACCTTCTCTAAGAGAGTCAAACGCGCTTCATTCTCCCCTTGACAAACTCCAGAGGCGCACGTTTGACTCTCTTAGAAAGAGAAGGAGCGATGACGTGAAGTTCCTTATCTGCTCGCAAAACATAAACGTCTGTGGACTGTTGTACCCATGGCTACTGCGCATGCGCGTATAAACGAGCCATTATTCACCACCTATCTTACGTTAGCTTAAACTGCAAGAACACTTATGCAACTAGCATTATAAGTTAGTTTAGGTCAGTTCAATCTATAAAAGCAGTCACCATAGGTTAGTTTATGGGGTAGTATTAGGTTAGAACTACATGTTGAAAAATTGTAGGTGAAAGCGCGTATACGCAGTAATGATGGCCACCCAAAGCGCATGATCAGTATCCACGACTTCGGCGGTCCACAGACTATCGTCGTAAAACAACGCCACGACTACAGACCTACCTTGCGTGAATCTAGGAAATCTACTTAAAAAAACGCTGAGAATTTCTATTATGGCTTCTCTCCTAAAGTATTCTTTATATTTAATACGTTATTTCAAAACTGAGCAGACGCTCTGTCTGCCAGCTGAATTTCAATGTAACATACATTATAACATTTTATATCGTAATTTATTAAGTATCATTTGCCGGGAGTGAGATGAACTTTCAAAATTTCCACGTTATTCGGAACGAAAAATGTTTGCCCTGTAAGTGTTATCAGTGATGGGCTATACGCAATTTACATTCGTATTTCTTGTGTGCTTCGTTTTACACGAACAACGTTTACAATTTTTAATCGCCAAGAAGCAAACATTAACAGAATTTCTGTGCACATTTTTGATAATTTTGAATTTCCCTGGACGCACGTGAAAACTTTTCTGTATCGCTGCAATGCAGTTAAAGTTGTTTTATGAGTCTATGAAAATTGCATTTGCAGGACTTTGCTAATATCTGCTCATAGAACTGACGGCTCAGAGACACGAGGTTTCGTGTGAGCAAGCCGAACATCGAGTACCACATACGCTATACAAAGAAAACCTGCAACTTCCTTGCAAGCCCGACTGCTTAAAAATATTTCTGTTTGCAATAAGGCATTGTGGCAAGGTTACCACACTTTAAAAAACTGTCTTACTGGCCCTGTGCTGCTCGGACGACTCTAGAGTTCTCAGGTACGGTTGACAGCCTCGTGATCTTCCCTTGGTTCTCATTGGCGGTCGCTGGTACGCTGGGGTTGCCGCCTGCTTTCTTGGATTTGTCTTCCCTCCTGGAACAGTCACGACACGCACTCTAGGCGGTATCTTTGCCAGCTTGCTTTTATATATATTTCTTCATAACTTACTGTCAAGACTTAATTCTAAAATTACATTCTAAATTGGAATAAGTGATTTCAGTCAGTGCAAATATTTTACCGAATCTTCAGTTACTGGCGAATCAGTGGAATGCACCGAGATTTTACTGCGAGATCAGTGCAATTCTCTAGGAATCATTAGAAGTCACAGTTAAATAAGTGAATACCGGTAACTAAAATGAGCAGTAGAATTTAGTTAATTCAAGTGGAGTAGTTTAAACTGATCTGCAGTTGAATTTACTGTTTGGAGCATTTTTTAACTGTTTATAGTTTAAAGTGTACATACAGAATTACTTTACAGAATTTCTGAAATCGGAATGGACTGATTTAAGTCTGCATTTTAGTATGAGAGACTGAAAAATAATAAATAATGAGTTAATCTGTATTATGATTGCATATACAATAACAACGTGAATAAAATATTGTGGACCCGAAAATATATGTTGAGATATGCCCTATGCCCTGGCAGCTCTCATTTACAAATATTTCAGCTGTAAAGTAAGCTATGATGAAACAACAATGAATCCAAGTTAGAAGGGTTACTACTACCTGAAGTGTTACCGTCTTCAGTCGGTGAGAACTAAACGTATGTTCTCGCGATTAATGGGTTATAGTTAGAGACTATCACTTCACGTTATGAAACGGCACCAGACTGGACTTAACAACACGCATTTACACGAGCAGATATATGTATATTATCATTTAAGCTGCTGCCATAGTCAGAGCTCATTATCCTATTATGCTCTCCCACACCGATTTGATCCACGCGAGAGTTGAATACGCACCTTTCGCAAATTCTGCTTAGGTCCTCCTTTCCGCTGGCTGTGTATCGTTAGACATAAGTGAAAAGGAGCATAACTACGAATTTAATGACCATTGCAAAAATGTTAGACACGTTGATGCCGTACTATAATGCCAGACCTTACATAAATAAAATAAAAGGAAACCAATTGTAAATGCTGATAATTTTAAAATTAAATGTTAATTACAATGTCATAATTTATAACTTACTACTCTCCCAAACACTTTGCTGATAATGCTTTAAGAAATTAAGTCGCTGTTACTTTAAAAAATATGTGTAGCTGCAAATATTGATTCATAAAATTTTGTCTAGTCTAGTCGTGAATTATTCATTCTCAACTTGCTGCACGAAAATAAACATTTCCTCTATCATCGTAGATATCCGGGCCCAGTGACGCAGCAATTAGTCACTGGAAAATAACATGGACAAATTCTGGTTGTGGCCCAGCTTGGGCTTGGGCGTTATTTTTAAACTCCGTGCCTTTGGTATTTCTATGAAGTATTTCGCGGATGATGTTATTGATGAGAAGTCGAAGAGAAAGAAATAACACCCATCATCCATTTTAGGTTCTCAGTGTTTGGTTCAGATGGTAAAATGTCCATAGTCAAATATCTAACATGGTACATGTCGTATCATCGGCTTCATACAGCAATCAGATTGTGACAGAAAACTTCTGTGCAATGCGGCTGCCAAAGAGAGGTCAGAGAAATTCCGTGTACATCGTTTGTAGAAGCGCCATTTACGTTTGCATTATTAAAAACCGCTTTATCCAACTCACTGCCAGAGTTAGAGGCAACAGGTAAGAAACGATTAGGCAACGTTCGAGATGGGTTCGAATGCTCTTGAAGTTCGTTTTTAGTAGTGGTAGGCCTCATCAAATTCAAAATCTCCCTGGTCTGAGAACGTACTCAGACTTTGCAGCCTGGGGTTATCTTACTTAACGAGCTACTTATGTGCGCACAGTGATGGAAATTGTTCACGTATCCTAATTCCTTGCTTACAAAGCTAATACACCTCCTCTGCTGACAGGCTTACTTCATGCACTCAAGGAAGTTATCTAAACGTGCACGGCAATCTGACGAGTAATACTGTAACTCAACACGAATATAACATTAAGATTTTAAACTAAAACCCATGAGCTTAAACTGAACAACTAAACTTACTGTCATCATATTTAAATATACCTACTATTGTAAAAGGAAATTTTGGCCAATGATTTCCTATATATCTGCAACATAGGAATGATATATTTCTCTTGAAGTAATCTCGTCTGGTATAATTGGAGTAGTTTTGAAATTTGCTTTTAAAATTAAAGTATCTGCTGGAACTTAAATTGTAGACAAAGGATCTTTCTCCTCAGACTATCTAAACAATGTATGAATAGTCTATCGCAAATAATCCAGAGTATCGAACCCAGTTTTTAGATTTTTCGCCCTTGTCAAATACGATAGCAACTGGACCGCGATGTAACGTTTAAATGCAGAATGCAAACAAAATTTACAGAACAATTCGCCATCTCTATATGTTTCAATTAATTTCTGCTGCTTCCAAAAAAAAGCTAACTTATGTTAGAGACGTAATTGCTAGTCATTACTCACGCTGAGAATATCATTGGTCAGTGTTAGTTAGTGGAAAAATTTTAAAAATAATTTTTCTTTTACTTTTACTTAAAAATGTATTATATTTCAGTGATGAAATCCTGCTAAGGCAGTTGTGTTCAGGATACTAGTTATTATTTCGTGATGTCTCACCTGGTCCTGCTGTGATCTGGCACAGCTGCTGGGGAGGCAACGGCATCCTTCTGGTCGCCTCTGCAAGACACACAACACAACTACATCAGGATCCCTTGTCGTTCAGATTCACCCTGGCCTCCCATCTCGAAATGAAAGTGTCGTGATGGTGTTATAACAGTGTTTTGCCATTTGTATAGCAGTAAAACGTTATGCATTTACACACACTTGGACGTGTGTGCTAGTACCGATACTGTAAATCAACATCACTCTTTTCTTTATCTTGGAATAAAATACTTGTAGGTAAACCACTTATCCCGATATTCATTATTCGTACTCAAGGTCAGCTGATGGCTACAAAAATATTCTGAATACGCCCCTGGTTCAAACCTTCTCTACAGAGTCAAATATAAGTAAAGCTAAGGCATGCCACATTAATCTGCAGTTTTTTTTTTCACAGTACTAAACGGAAATTACAAGAAATGTACCAACATACCACGTAACGGAAATTTCACGGGGTAAATTAAACTCTACAACAGTTGTCCTTTAGGCTGGTTCTGGGAAAAAGAATACTTTTCACATTATTCAGCGAGACAGTTTTTTTTTCATACTCTCTTGATAAGGGACGATGATCTCTCTTTTTGATAATTAAACAAAGCATACAATGAAGACACATAAAAGATTTAATCACGCAAACATAAGTCAGGACAACTGAAATAATAATTAAAAATTACCCCGCGCCTGTTTTAAATTTTAAGCAAATTTTTACATGCGAAAATTTATTTGCCATGCACCAAGTATTTTAGATTGATTGATTGGATAGGTCTTATTAACGTTCCCAGGTGTTATGCATATTATCAGCTGACGCCTTACAAACTAACTTATGTCCTAAATTAAACTAACACACATGAATTACATAGGATTCGAACCCAGAACCCCCCTTACCACAAAACCGGTGCCGTACCAACCGAATGCGCCCCACGGGAGGTCGGCCAAATACTCTTAGTGAGTGCAATAATACTTATGGCCAAAACCGTTAACTATTAACACAAATTAATTTAAAGTACAGTTTAGTAAGCATTTTTATGGAAATATGACGATTTTTCAAAATTTATCTTATGAATCGTCTGAAATAATCTCAACTTACAGTTGTAAATGGAAATGGCGGGTGCGAGAGGGCACGAGGGAGCGTGGCGAGTGTACAACTTTGTGCACTCACTCTTTCACGCTCTCTCTGACAAAGTGAGACTATCTGGGCCAATTCAGACGTGGCCTAAGTATCAATTTCCCCCTCCCTTCAGGTATCGTTCCATGAAACCTCCTGACAATGAATACGACTTACTGAGGACACATGAATTATATTTTTTTCTATCTCAAGACAAAAATTTGAAGAGTTAAACCTCGTGTTCTAGTGGTGCGAGTTTTGAATTGTAACACCGGTGACAAACAGGCTTACTTTGACTATATTACAGATGTGTTGAACTTACATGTAGGTACTGTTAGCAGCCGCTGTCTTCAGACTGTCGACGCCACCGGCACTGCGCCTGTAGGAAATTTACGTCAATTATACGTATCTAGTTACGAATGACATTACAGAAATTGACGATCACTCCAGTCGACATTTAAATACAACGAAGCGCCAGTAGCTTATTCCAGTAGCACACAACGGATACACGTGCTGCCAATTTTACGTGCGATATACGATCCGCTTCCTCGCACTTATAGATATTAGATAATTTTCACTAAAGGAAGTGAATGAATCACATCAACATATTTGTATAATAAAATATTTACATTTTTAAAATGAAATAATGTATGAAATATTTGCCTGTCTCTGAAATGTTTTAAAATAACTTCTTATAAAAAGTCTAGCGATGAATTAACACATCGCCTTTCAACTATTTCTGTAAATTGTTTTATTTATATTTTGTGATTTACAAATTAATGAAATTTTACTTTGAGACGTAATCATGCCAATATCTCTTATAACAGCAAATTAATTTTTTTTATGAGTGGCGTGAAATGTTTTCATGCTTTACGAGTATTTGGAAGGTACACAATTTATTGAATACTTATTTTGTTATCCAACAAAGACCTTATTGTTACAGAAAAATTTGCGATTTGTCAACAGCACGACACCAATAAACGTTACAGTACACCTGCCACGCAATGTTAAGAGGAAAGGAAACAGAATTCAACTTTTTGTTCACCAACCTATATTAGACCTTGTCACGCACGATGCCATAAGTACCTCAAAAATGTGTTAAATATGCAGATCCCTTTTTACATCACACACGCACGTTCAGTCTAGAGCACGAGCAAATGTTTAATTACTGTTATTTTACAACTGGTTTTAAAGTGTATATTAAAAATATCTTGAAACATATGAAGTGATACATATTTGTATTTTATATAAAAAAGAAAACTTGGGGTTTGTATTTTTTTACTGAAATATATAGTTATTAAAATGTGACTAGTATTATTCTGATCATGTACCGTTTTCTGAGCTATTTACTCGATAATAAAACTTGCATCGTTTTTGCTAACGATATTCTAATATATATGCTGTTCCTGTGTTATAATCACAGTAATGACAAATTTCTTTCATTACTAACATTTGATTAATAATTCTTCATAGCTCGAACTGCACCGTACTACACAATGCACCTAAATAAAAGTTGAACTAAAATCCTTCTCTCATTTATTCACTGAACTCCTTCGTCACAAAGGAGCTCTGTGTAATGTACTGACGTCCCGTCATTTTGGACGCAGCGGCGAGGTACTATGCTACAAGCAAATCCATCCAAGCACAACTTCAGTTTGCAGTTAGCAACACGCGTGAGCTATCGTACCCCTACAGATATTTGTCGCCTTTCCGGAACTCCTTTAAGTAGCCGCATATGAGGTCGTGAACAAATTAACTGAATGACGTATCAGACTTACAGGATAAATAACCACGCAGTTGTTAAAGCAATACCGGAAAAAATTACGCCCAATTTTATTAGAAAAATAAGGTTTGTTCTATTGTAGAACTGTGTAAGATGTCCGGAACCTATTTCCGTAACTATACGAGGTTTACTACACATAAATCAGCAATTATTATTGTTTTGGCATTAAATGAAAAAATTGCATTTCTATTGAATAAAATACGCCTACAAAGACACTCGCAGAACTAAATGTTTCTGAAAATGGTCTATAGTTAGAAACATTATATTTGGCCTCCAAGTTATTGAGAATGCAATGCTGTATGGTATATATACTGGTCGTTGCAAAGGTAGTGACTATTATGATATGCACCGTACAAAACAAAAAAGAGCAACCAACGAGNGGGGGGGGGGGGGGACATTAAGCTCAGTTCACGATGAAAAACGTGTTCATAACGAACGGGCACGTATCAAAATAAAAGCAGGCATGCTTTGTGGCATGGCTTATGGTCATTCTGTATGTAAACAACCCTGGCGTACACAATGACCATGAACAATGCCATAAAGAATACCTACTTTCATTTCGATACGTATACGTCCGTTATGTGCACATTTTTAACCGTAAACCGGTCTTTATTCGTCGTTTAGATAGTGTTCCGTAGTTGTATAAACAGCTGCTGCCAATATCATCAAAGACAAAAAAAAAACATTATTATTGGTCCCGAGATTATGACAGAGTGTTATATGTATGGCCAGTGACTTTTCGCGTAAAAATCGGAGCACACAATAGACTTCAATACTATATACACACTTCAGCTGTTGTTATACTTTCATTGGCTACTGGTGCCGTGTTCGTATTTAACCAAGCCACTCAGGACTAAGTAACTCGAACACTGAACCTTCGTGATTCGTGCGCAAACTGTTAACACGGACCAGAACATTTTTTAGCCAATCAAATAAGCTGGACGACCCTTCAGTACTTCGGACTGTATCTTGTCTCGAAATCTTTTCGCGGAATATCACTGCCCCTAGTTGTATGTATTGATACCAATAGTTCCAACAAGCTAAACTTCGTTCGTTGCAACGTCTAAAAACTACACTTTTATGAATGCCTGAAACACTTATGCGGTTGTGTGTCCGGAGTTCGTGAAGGAGGTTCCGAAAAGGCTCCGAGCTAAGTACTAGTTAGTACCAGAGAGCTAAGTACTAGTTAGTACCAGCAGCGAACTCTCATAACCAGTACCATCACGTACTTGCGCCTGAACCCTAGCTCGTCGAGGAAGTACTCGTCGGGAGCTTCCGTAGACTCGTCGCTGACGACGGAAGTGGTAGGAGCGTCGGTCTCCGACTCGCTGTTCAACAAAAAAAACACACACACACGGGTTGACGGAAGGGAAATGCTCAGTCGCGATTGTAAAAGGGTTGACGCTGCGTTTCCGTTCACAACGGTGGCCCCCACCACTGGGCACTTACTACCAGGAAAACTATCACAAGACTTCTTATTTATAACACCGAACACTTTTTATAATCCAGTAATATGCTGATCCTTGACTTACTTCCGAAACCTCGTAATTCCGTTTGAAGAAATGCCACACGAAAGCAAAATAACTTCACGGGGCAGGGGGAATACAATGTTTCATAACTCTTATTCAGTAGAGGAATTAAGTGGTTCTACTACCAGCAGTTATGCACTTAAAACATACAAAAATTCAACCCATAACTAGACTTAGGGAAGTAATAAATTTACGAGGTTTTAGAAGTAAGCCGACCTTCAAGGAAGTTATACGGAAAGGTAGTGTTGGTATTTCGCGGAGTTAATTTAGAACTTTCGAGAGACCTGGTTAGCTACTTCTTTCAATTTTTTATCCTTCCACCACCTTCAGTATTAACAATGCCTATACCTACTATCTGGCATTCGTACGTCGGTTAGTCCACACTCACTATTTTCACAAAAAATTGCGATTACGTCAATTATTACTCTATTATCTATAAAATAAAAAATTTTTATCGCCACTTGTTCGAGGAAAAAACATCTAGTGATACAATAAGCTGTTCGCGGTTAACTGTGCATATCTGAAGTTCCTGCTTTGGATCTACACACTAGTTTGTATTATTGCGCTTTACGTAATTTTAACATTGCCATGGTCCTGTTCACTTTATTCATGCGCTGATCACGCGAAAGCTCAAACTTATTAAGAACGCTGTCACACAAATTTAAAAATCACACTCTCAAAGAGACGTTACGACATGGAACTATATTCCTAATTCGCTGCCAATTTTACCATGATCATTCCAGCCAGAGCTTATGTTAACATCTATGCAGTCATGGGTAGTGACGTTGTTTCAAAGGTTGATAAAAAAAATTTCCAACTAACCGCGAACAGTCTATTCAATACATGAACAACGTTTCATAATTCAGAGCCAACATTACTGGACTGGGTGATGTGTAGGGCGATTAATTACTAGGCATTTAAGCGCATTGTCTGTCTCATATAAGTTAGCGAGATTTTGACAATCAGTGAGTGGCAATTTGACGCATACGAAACAAACAAAGTGCCATTTACAAAATCCTGTATCAGCTGATGTATGAACGAACAAAAGTTCATATTATGTTGGCTATTCTAAGTGCACTGCCGACACACACCAGACAAGCAGAAAATACACTATAAGAAAGAGTTCCTAGATTAATTAATACGTTTTATTTCACGTGGTCACAAAACAGTGGTTGTTAGTGTTACAAACTAAACTTGGTGATAAAGTAGTAATGTATAGGCGTTGAAAATTAAATGTACAATAATATGATACGTATCCAAATGAAACGCAACTTCAAAACCTTTTTCACGTCGTATCCTCACTCTCCATTCATGCTTTTCATACGTGTTTGATATTAATTCCAAAAGCGTACAAACATATTGCATAATATTGCTGAATTATTTTTTCTAATAGTTTGACGAAATATATCTTAAATTCGTGTCGTTCCGAGCCAGTAATAGAAGAAAAGTCAACTTTTAAAAAGACGAGATAAAGAGCGGACCAACGTGCTGCTACCTGTTGAGCAACGTAAACGGCTTACACCTCGCCCTGTCATGCCATGCGCGCCATCTGTCAGCTCTTCCCGAAGTATTACCAGTCAGAAAAGAATAGCTTTCGTGTGTAATATATAACAAATTTACGAACCTATAGATACCAATATACCAACAGTTTTATTTTTCTGCGAACTCTGCCAAAATTTTAATGTAACATATATTTCGTGTACAGTGATTTTGAGTACTAGTAATTTCTATTTGGCTGGTAATCGTTCGTATACGTAAATTAAACGTCATATTGTTCTCCCGAAAACCCATTTCCTTGTTTCCATGTTGTTACTTTATTGTGTTAATAAAACGAAGAAAGTGGGACCCATGTGAATAGTTTTTAAGCAATTCTTACGTTATTCCACGTCACATATTTCCAACTCGAACTGTTTAGTATCAATAATAGCAGAATTACTGCTTTGCAATCAAAAGTCGTTGGTGAGCTGTTGGCGAATAAAAATGAGTTGTCAATCAAGTTTTCCGAATTATTTTAGTTCCAGTTATATTAGCTATGACGTCCAAAGTGTGATAATAGTTACAACTACCGTCTCGCAAACGTTAACCCAAATTCGCTGTCTCGGATAAATTAAAAGAGACTTAGCAAATATTTAATTTTTAGCAAGGTTTTAGATTGTTACTTTTATAACCTACCAATTTTTTTAGACATACGTCAGTCTATAAATACCTTAAAACTGGTTTAGCAATACAGTACAATGGCAACTGGATTAGATGACAGCGTGTTGATAAAATATACAGCCTCTACTTGACGCACCAGCTGATGGCGAAAGTATACATAAACGGAAAGTAAACATTTGGCGCTACTTTCGTCGAACTGTCACAATATTGCCAAGTTACACGAGACAGAGAGTAACTGGAAGTCACATGAGATGAATATGTAACAGCGATGGAATACAATTTGGGGGTGTACGAAATTCCCCGTGAAACGTCTGCCACATTACCCTTATTTAAAAATCGGATGTGGCGCCCACCAGGACTCGAACCGGCATCGCTTTGTTGATGGGAGGCGAGTACGGTAGTCGCATGACCACGCCACCTTGCCAATATTACCTGAGAAACCACGCCAGCAAGTATTTACATTCTCCGGTAAGTATTTACGGGCGGAAAGTATTTTTCCAATGTCCATTTAAAATGTGTTCAGTTAAACCGCGAAACAGTTGTATCGACGATATAGTCGACGTAGGTTTCCTCAGAGAATACCTTGGTTTTATTCATAAGTGCTCTGCTATTCTTATAGTCAACCTACGCGCATTGAACTGCATAAATGAATTAATTACAATCGGCTGAACTGCACTCACTTAAAACAAGTTTCGCAGTTCGAAAAGTGATTCACGATGGTTTCGGAGAGCCACTGTTCCTCGCCAAAGACATTAATTCGCTAGTCTCGAGCTTATAAGATGGTAAATTCAGTTCAATTTGTATTGCTTCACGTTTTAAGAAGAAATACGCTGGCACCTGTAAAATGCTAGAACGTTGGAAAAGAGTAGTACTCTAAAAAAAAAAAAAAAAAACCACATGCCCATCACGTTAAGTTAGTGAGAACGTCTGTTAAATTTGGAAAACATCATGCGTATGGACGCCAAAGGCTTAGATATTTCGTATCTTGTAAATGCATTTATTTGTTTCAAAAGTCCACGCGTCTTTTAGAAGTTAAAACTATTTAATTTCCTCTCGCATTGGCTCGATAAGTATGTGGACCAAGTATGTATGTGTTACTGATCCCAAGAAGCATGTTTAGTGACCATCACTACGTTCTACCAATATGTAGACAGGGAAGTGAAGGGTAAACGGTTGTCATTTTATTACGTACAATGTAAAATGCCGGTGACTGTACTATAGAATTCACGCCTTCAAATACGAACTGAAGCGATTCCCAGATTGCGGTCCCTAAGTTGTGGATTACAATGTTCTGGGTTCGTATTCCGGATAAGCCGTGGCGGGTAAGTTTGTATGTTCTTTTTATTTAGATGCAAGTTCGTGTTAGCTTATGCTAGCCGTCTCCCGATTAGCCTACCGACATAAAGTAGGAACACAACAAAATTTATAATTAAAAGAGCGACTTGCGGATGAATATTTCTTTATAAGAAGTAAAATTCCATTGACTCATATACAACTACTTTGTAATTACCAACTCAAGGACCATGTAAATACACTGGAAATAAATGTTTCGAAAATTTCAGCTCACTATGAAATAGGAATCGCTTATACATTAGTGAAATGAAGTAAACCAAATAAGTAATGACTACTTCTCGCCGACTGAAACAGAAAAATTCACATTAACTTTTCTGAAATTTCCACTGATATAAAGTAATTTTCTTTGATTTTCAGTCAGTTTACGCTGACTTTGAAGAAAATTTGACTCGATATCGGGTAAATTCTAAGTAGTTGTGAACAATTTAAGTTTATTTAACAGTAGGTCGTGAACTACAATGTGCAGCAGGATGCCAAGACGTGTTTATATCGAGAGTGACGGATGAACCGCAAGTGAACCTCGCAGTAGCGCATGAAACACAGGTAAGTTTTCTGAAACGGAAACAGCTTGTGTGAGCGAAGTGACTTACTTGTCGTCATCGCTGATGACTCCTGCGTGAAGCAATGTCGCAGCGCAGAGGACAGCAATCAGACAACACACCACCTGTAACATATTGCACTCTTGTGTGTGACAGTCCAAGTATCAAGCTCCGAGATCCTTCTTGCACGAGGAAACCATTGCTGAAGTTGAAAACCTTTGCATATCAGATGAAGCACAGACTTCCGTGCAAGGCAAACAAATTTAATTCTTCGTTGGTGTGCTTGCAAGCGACTGAAGTCACTGAAAATAGTTAACATTTAGTTGAATAATGCATAGACATTTACAATTAAAATATCAATTAATTTCTTTTCTCATTATTTTTTTTACGAAGTTCTGTTACTTTGGTTAGTTACTTTCATGACTTGGCTTTTTGTACGTGTTAACAATTAATTACTACAAACATTGCTATTACGTGTCTCAATATTAAGTAATCTTTACTTTTACCATTGCGTCTCAGAGAAGGTGACCTCTGTTTCTAAATAGCGTAAAACACGAAGACAAAGTTCCAAATTACAGTGATATGTAGTAATAAAACTTTTACAACTTAAAAATCGTTGATGCCCTGAAAATATTGCGGCACGTTGCGGTTACAGCACAGTTAGTGTGATCGAAAGCAATAAAATTTTTAGCTTTGCGACTAGCGAAAAGACGAATATCATGTGACCTGTAACGTCTATTTTACACTAGATAGACTTAAAAAAAATACAGTTCTAAAAGTATTACTCCTCATCATGGTAAGTAAAACATCTGTTGCTTAGTTTGCCGTAATTTCAGTTTTTTAAGTTTTTAGTTTCGTATTCGTGCAAGATCGAATTACCTTCAAAAACAATTTTACTTCCACTTCGGTAACGCCTTTATTCACTCTCCATGAATATACAGATTTGGACGTTCTCTCGTTTCCCAAGACACGCGGAAGAAAAGGGAGATGCACTGAATAATACTATATAAATACGCTACTAGGTTACAACATTTTAAAATGAGTTCTTCTTCACAGAGTGACGTGTCGACAGGGGATCATCACAGACGGAACCAGTGGCGTAATTGGTCACCAGGGGCGAGAAAGGAAAAGGCTTTTGCATCTTTTAAGGGCCGTATACAGTTACGCTGCCCCAGGATTAATTACAAGGCTACGCTGATTGGTAGGGGCCACGGTGGCTGAGGGGTTAGACTGCTCGCATCCCACCAAGGCGAAACGGGTTCAATCTCCAGCCGGTTCACTCCGAATTTCCGCAAGTGGGAATCGTGCCGGACGATGCCGCTGGTTGGTGGATTTTCTCGGGGACCTCCAGTTTCCCGCCACCCTTTCATTCCGGCGCTGCCCCATACTCACCTCAATCGCCCTCATCGGCTCTCGAGACCTCGCTGTTAAGAGCCACCCAAACCTCTTCACTTACGCTGATTGGTGCGCGAGACCCTAATACGTCACACGGCGCTGTCGAAAGTAGCCGTGGCTTAACACAAGCCATCTCCCGAGACATTCACCCACTTAAAAACTTTGTCCCAAACTGTGCTCTAAGATGATAGAAAAATATTTCAGTTCTTTACACATTTTGGCGCACCAATACCAAAATATAATATAAACACAGAAAGTATACGCCAACAAACTGGAATAAAAATTTATATTTGAATTCAAAACCTACGCTACCAACAACTAATAAATATCGTAATAAATTTTCATTACGCCAAAAAAATTACACTCATCTGAATATGTATATAAAAAAACTTATAATATCAAAATTTTAATCAATGCATTACGTTTAAATTACAATGTGTGTCGCATGAAAATCGGTTAAATACAAACATCGTATACGGGAATAGCTATAACAAAAGAATAACTGCCAAAGTACTGCAGTTACGGGGATTTGGTGGCAGTTTATGAAAACTATTCTTCAGACATACGCAATTTGTAGACCATGATTCCAAATGCGCTAATATGACCACAGACTAAAGAGAAGGTGGACCGATTTTCGTCTTCTGCGTCTTTACCCAACACTGACCTACCCCACACCAATACAAATGTCAAAGTCACATGGCCAACAGTGATAAACATGTTCGTTTATACCTCAGTTTTAAAAAAAAAGTCTTTTGATGTGAATAAAACACTTTTACCAATCTTAATTTAATCAAATTGCACACAAAATTGGTTGGATAAAGTTTAGAAAAATCTCAGAGCAGTTGTTTACATTAAAAGTATTTTAACCTCAAATACTTTACACGTCGTTTATGATAGTCATTGGCAGAAAAGCAGTCCAATGTTGGGACTAGGAGTGACTACTGCGCAACTCCCTATACGGATGTGACGCCATTTAAGTTGTGATAGGGATACGAACACGTCCATGGGTACACCCAATTGTAGATGGCCCTTAAGGTATCGTCCCAGCATTTGCTTTGAGGGTGTATGAATTTCGTGGAAAACTGAAATCAGGATGACCAGACCAGAAATAAAACCCACATTCTCCCGAATTGGAGCTCCCTTGTCTTAAGAGCATTCAGCAGTTTTCTGTACTTGGGGTATAATTCAGAATTCCTGGCAATGTGAAACACCGGAAATATTTTTTCTCTGTGCACTTAGTGGGAAAAAAAAAAAAAAAAAAAAAAAAAAAAACAGACAACATTAAATTGGTAAATTTCATTCACTCAAAATGTTTAGTTACTTTCTGGGTAGTAAGCCGAAAACCCTTCTCGGCTTTTTTTACCTTTCATGTCACGCTTTGTTAGTTATTTGATTATAACGTATTGCGAAACATTACTAACAACACTAAAAGCTTTACAGGTATTGAAAAAATAAATCGAGCGGTAAATGTTCGTATTAAATTCCGAACGATATAATAGTAAAACTAATGGAGGACGGAGACAATGGAAACCTGTAGTGCCACTGAAGACATGGTGGAGTTTAAATTTCACTGTTGTCAGGTGAAGGGCAACCCAGCCGAGCAGGCTAGCCAACTCACCCTGAAAGCCATGTTTGCCAGATCGTGCGGAAGACGCGCTGTGCGAGTGGAGAAGCCGGAGTACAACTGTGTGCTCTCCGCCAGGCCCGCCGTGCTTATAAAGGCCGGCTGTCGCTAAAAGCTCTTCTCGTGGTGTGACGAGGCGTCCATTGTTGGCGTGCGAGTCTCACGTTGGCAGGCGGGTGCGAGGCCCCAGCGTGCTAATTGTCCTGCTCGGCCACTCCCGCTGTCGGACGGCGTTGACGCGGGCTGCTGCTACTGCGTAGTTCTTCGCGCCTTTTCCACGGCCTCCGGCTCGCTTTGCATGCGCAGCCCGCGCAACGAAATTCGCTAATGGCGGCGACATGTATTTAGCAGCGTGGGACGTGGCAGGCGAGTGGCCGGCCGGCTCTCCGGAATAAAAAACATCCTTTCCAGACGTGGCTTGAAATTTGCATTTCGGCTTGTTCCCATTACTTATTACACATTCCTCGCCATCTATTTGCTGAAAATATTGAAGTTATACAAAATTAATGCAGTTTCGAATAAGTACCATTTATTGAGAAGCTAATAATAATGTGCATAAAGAATGCTCACTAAGGTGGTTCAACATCTGTTGATCTACGCCTTTTCAAGGTGAAACTCATATACGGAAATACCGATTGCAGCTACCCACACCAAAATTCAAACGGAGTGCTGAGAACTACTTCCCTTGAAGTGTAATGAAAATAAAACAATAAACTTTATTATTACGCTCAAAGTGCGTATTAAACATTTACTACTACTTCCATTCATCTTTACTGAGCACAAGTCATCAATAAAGACGCTAATTTACACACTTAATTACATTATGACTTGTTTGTGTATTAACGCACTTGGGAAATAAGTGATAGCGAAAAAGAAACGCGTGTTGTTTCAGAACTCATGTCACTGACGATGTATCTAATTCTGATTCGTTTCTGACACAAGTTAAGTATGTTAATACATTTTTCTAACTTTATTTCGGATAGAAATATTTGTAAGAATGCTTTTTTGTTATATGCCAGTATCTTTAAAAAAGAACATGGCACTTAACCCGTTATTTAAATGCTTATCGTTTGTAATTTTTAAATACCAAAAAAGTCCTCAAATGCGGAAAAAAAAAATTACATGAACTCAAAACTGTACACTTACTTCGAAATACGAACATTAACACGAGATTTGATTAAATGAGCCCTTATAATATTTTCACCACTCATTTGCTTAATTGTTCATTTCTTCACAATCCTCTTTCCTTTTTTTGGAGGTATTTTTCTTTGCATGATGCGCTTCTTCTTAACGTTGTCTTGGGTCCGTTGCATTACCTCCGTGTAGGAAATGTTTCAGGCAGTCACTAGCTTCAAAGTGGATGTATTTAAAATATCATTTTCCTCCGCTTTTCACAAGCTCGATACATACGGATCAAATTAAACCATATGCCCCAGGAACAAACATCACAGATTGTTTAGACGTGCTTAATTTCACAACAGTGAGTTCTGAAAATTTCCAACGTCTTCCTTAGACGTTGGAAATTTTCAGAACACACTATTTCTTCCAATCCTTGTGTTAGATCTTCCACTGTTGAAAGAAACTCGTCAATCACTACAGTTCCAAGAATCAACATTTTGTACACAGCGTGCAGAATAAGATTCTATACGTATTTTTCTACGTACATCTTCGCTGTTTTCTGGGAAAGCCGACCGTTAGTATTTCCATTATTAATCATTCCGCGCCCTTGTTTATTTATATATCTACTTTAAGCTCAAGAATTACTTTCACGTTGCTTCCACACTACCTTGCGTTTTACTCCCAAACGGATTCGATATGAATTATTGAGAAACATGTATATAGCGCGAGTGCAGCATGGGTGTACCAAAATGTAGTTTTGTGCAGTATTCTGATTTATTAATATTAAAATTTTTACTTGATGATATTTTGACATCACACGAATCAGTTTTACCGTCAACCACTGTCAGCAGCAGTTCACAAAAACACCACATACAAATAATTAAAATAATCATTTAGCTGAGTAGTGCATACATATAGCGTTGAGTAAAACATAAAAAAAACCCTACAAGAATATAAAAATTATTTGAACTTAAACTTTAAATTTTGCTTTGGAATAAAAGTAAAATTTACATAAAAATTATTTTTATTTTAACGATGAAGAGGAATATTTTATATACGTAGTGTCAGGTTATTAAAACTTATTTATTAGTTATGTTCCGTATACTTCGAAACGCTTACAGTTCATGTCGTATAACCTCCACGTTCTTAAACACTGGACATTTTTATTTCACCTAATTAGAAAGTTAACGCTGCTAGAATCATCTCATTCGTTCCGTGCTCTTGATCGTGACAAACCAGCATTATAAATTTCCTTCAGTGATGATATTAGCCCGAAATACTTAATGGTAATCCTAGACTCATAACTGGAAGTTGTCTTCCTTCATTCAAATTGTATCAAATTTACATAAATTCATTTCCTTTATACATAAATTTACTGAAATCGCAATGACAAGATACTCACGAAATATACTTCCGCTGATTATTACAATGTCTAATTCCGTAACTGTTTTAGTGCAAATGTAAATAAGAAATCGGGTAGATGAAACAAACAATTTCTGGGACGTGTCACTTGCCAAAAATAGCTGTTGGTAAATTGTTTCATATATTCATGAGAGGATAAGCAAGACTAACCCGTCACCAACAATCCAAATACTCTCTAGGCACGTCACTGAATGCCGTTTTTGGACAACGCGCTTACAAAATTTAACAGAATTTTCCTGCGCACACCAGGACGCGCAGATGAAATATTGAACACTATTTACCTGCGTTCAGAGCTACATTTCTGGTGGTACTATCGCTCTTATCGCTCTTCGTACGCCGTGTTTTTTTGGTTAGGGTATTCCATTGCAAGAATTCAGGAAATAAGTTATAACATCCTATGTTTATTTGGCGACTCCTTAAGGCGAAAACAATGAATGTATTTAGTAAACATTTTGTGGACGTCTGTAGGAGATGCTCTCCGAGATAAAAAAAAGGTGATTTATTTTTAAGTCTTCTTCCATCTAGGCGAACCGAGGCTGCTCCCGGATTTGCGCGTGTGGGAATAGTGCCAGACGATGCCACTGGTTGGCGGGTTTTCTCGGGGATCTTCTGTTTCCCTGGCCCATTAATCCCGGCGCTGCTCCATCCTCACCTCGCTTCACCCTCATCTCAAGACCTCGATGTTAAGAGCCCCCAAATCCTTTGACCCACCCTTCATTCTTAAGTCACCTCAGATAAAGTAAATTTGTTTTTGTAATGTGGGAAACTTGGCGGACGCTGCCGTTGGCCGGAGGTTTTTTCGAGGTACTCTCGTCTTCTTAGCGCTTGCATTTCATCTCATCGTCTTAGAGAGCTAGAGCTGCGGAATTGAATGACTGGGGAAACGGGACTATTCGAGAAAACCCGTCAGCCAGCGGCAATACCCGCCTCGTTTCGGTCCCGACGTTGGTCGAACCCGGATCGGCGAGGTCGGGAGGCGGGTGCGCTTTCCACATACGAGGGCTATTCGGAAAGTAAGGTCCGTATCGCCGTAGCTAATCGAATGTCGCGCGAACATTGTAACGCGCATGCGCACCGACTCCCGGCATGCATTGCTCGTCAAACGACGCCATTTGCATTGGTATTGGTATTGTTGCAGTGTGCTGTTACCAGTGTCAGTTCAAAACAATTGATCAGCCCGCCTACTGTGAAATACGGTCAGTGATTCGGTTTTTGACAGCAAGGAACGTTTCAGCAGCGGAAGCTCATCGACAGATAAGTCAAGTGTATGGCCCCAATGCGATGAGTGACAGCAAAGTGCGTAAGTGGGTGAGAGCTTTCAAGGACGGAGGGGAAAATGTCCATGATCAACCGCGATCAGGCCAACCATCAGTGATCACAGAAGATTTGGTCAAAGCCTTTTGGACGAAAAGATTCGTAAAGACCGGCGATTCACAATTACANAAAACAACTTTGCACAAAATTGTCTCTGAAAATTTGCAATTTCACAAATTGTGCGCACGTTGGGTTCCCAGGCTGCTTACTGAGGAACACCAAATGAAAAGAATGGCTTGTACTCTTGATATTTTGGACCGATATCATAAGGAAGGTGATCAATTTTTAGAGAAGATTGCCACAGGGGACGAGACGTGGGTTTCTCATGTGACCCCAGAGTCAAAACGTCAGTCAATGGAATGGCGTCACCCAACATCATCAGTCAAAGTCAAGGTCAAGCGGACAATCTCAACACGCAAGGTTATGGCAACCGTGTTTTGCGATAGACATGGAGTCTTGTTAGTGGAATTTATGCATCAAGGGACAACAATCAATGCAGCCGCTTACTGCGCTACCCTGACTAAACTTCGACGTGCAATACGAAATAAGCGACGTGGCCTTCTGACGTCTGGAGTTTTGTTGCTGCATGACAATGCCAGACCCCATTCTGCCGTTCACACCCAAAATCTGAACAGATCTTTTGGATGGGACCAGATTGACCACCCACCGTACAGTCCAGACTTGGCGCCGAGCGATTTTCACTTGTTCCGCTACCTAAACGCAAAAACCTTAAGGTAGGCAAGCGCTTCGCCAGAGATGACGAGGTGAAAGAAGCAGTTACAGACTGGTTATCCTCACAGGCGGCAGACGTCTATGTCTTAGGAGTACAAAAGCTTGTAGAACGTTATTACAAATGTTAAACAAATATGGAAACTATGTAGAAAAATAGAGAAACACGTAAGGAATTAAATAAAAAACGTTTTTAAAAAGAATTTCCAAGGTTTATGTTTTATAAGAAATCGGACCTTACTTTTCGAATAACCCTCGTATATACCGCAACCACGCAGGGAGAAGTAAATATTCAACAGATTAAAGGGAATTACAACTTAAAACTTCTTTACGCATCGCTATTTTGATAGTTTTACAAGGTATCAAACTGAGCACGTTTCAAATAACAACAATCGTTCCTTTTACAGTATCAAAGAACGTGTTCAATTTGCTATCTTCTCCGTAAAACAGTTAAAACGTGACGTTATTTTTTACTGAAAAACAGTAAAAATAAAAGTAGTTTTTGGCATTTCAAAGACATTAATTTTATTAAAGATATATTCTACGCGATCACTGCTGGAACACCGTATCTTTCGTTTCTTGGTAACCCTGGGAAGTTTTTATTAGAAGTAATTTGCATGCTCTGTGAAATAGCACTTCTCTCTGTTGACTTTCTTCAAGCAATTTGTTTGTCTTTCCTCCGCAGACCGGAACGGAAGCCCGAAGTTTCGGAAGAAATTATAGTTTAAATGAGATTGTTAACAACAAGTTCGAAGAAACTCGGTCTTTGCAACAATACGTGCAAACTAAGAACAATAAAAATACATTTTAACGATATTTTGTTTATTTTTAATTATAATTGTGGACTAAAATAAAAATTATAACCATGTACTGTAAAATACTGTGCGAGGAAAAACACTTCAATTGTTTTAGATGTGACATTCATTACAGCGATCGAGTGTATCATTATCTCAGTGATAGGTTAGTACATACAGATAGTTTTTTCCCCTTAACTGCTCAATCAAGTCAAACATTAAGTAAAAGTATTTTTAACAGTTGTTTGAAATACATTAGTGATATATGGGCCGTGAACTTGGACCAGGTAATTGACGTAATGGGACGTTTTCAAAAACAAAAATTTTTAAAGTAAAAACTTATGAAACCAGCGAGTTCTGAATTGCATTTTTGACGCAGTATGATGCCATCATATATAATTAATTTTTATGCTAGGAACACGCAGAAACAGTTTTAAAATCTATTTTCTCCTTTTTGTCATTTACCAAAACTGATGTTACTTCCTTATTTTATATAATTATTAATAAAAATTGTTACATTTTTTTATTATACATTTTATTGTAAAAAGTTTTTCATGTACAGTTAAATTATTATTATTACACACAACGCGTATATGAAAGTAAGTTATAAACTTCGAGACGTGATTCAATATGGAAAACAAATTTAAACGATAATTGTGACTTAAAGCTATTAAGGGAAATGAGAAAATAAAATTCTTCTGTGTAAAATTTATTAAAAATACTTGAGATTAAACAACAATTTTTTGGAAAGCGTATTGTTGAACAACGCTCCGTAATGTCATTAAATTTGGTTTGTTAATATCATCCCCTTCGTGAATAAAGCAGTGTGTTGTAACGTTTTTATCACAGAAAATACTAAAACTTGAGTGTGTGTCGATATTTAATAATGTATTATTTATTTTATCAGCATGTTGAAACGAACCATAAATTTAACTTTGTAAGGCAGATAACTGTCGAGGCAAACAGCTGTTGAGAAAAAAGTGCAGGGAGTGTTAAAGGGCGGGCAATGCATGGCGGGTATGCAACAATCAGTGCACCCAAAGGCTGGGAATTTTTTTAAAAACAGTACATGAATTAGCACTTTATGTAGTTTTATTGTAATGACTGTAACATGCGCTTGCGGTTGGTTAAAATAAAAAAAAGGTGAACACACAATGATTGAAATTGATAAATGTGTATAAGAAAATCACAACAAGTTCTCGAATGTCGGGCCACCTTCATTCGTGCAAGTATTGCAAAGTAGCAACATGGACTATCGTACGCTCTGGAACGTGTTGGCATTCGTTTGGATCACTTCGCTGGCTGCTACGATTCTTGACACGAGCATCTCCACCGTTTCCACTGGCGTCTAGTAGACAAGGCTCTTCCCGCATGTAGAAGTGCAGGGGCGACAGATCGGGGTAGTGAGCAGGCCACGCTACAGGTCCTCCCCATCTGCCTATCCATCCTCCTGGAAATACTTGGTCGTGGCACCGTGAGTGCCAGCACGAGTTTTGCGTGGTGGTGCCCCATCGTGCTGCATCCACACGTGGTCACGTATCACTAGTGCTACGTCCTCCAGCAACTCGGGCAATGTGTCTTGAATGAAGCGCTGGTGAACATGGCCATCAATACGTGCGGGTAACAGGTAAGGCCCTACTAAGTAATACTAGGCCAGCTCACGTGTTTATAGAAAATCTCTCTTCGAGGAATGTCACGACCGTGGCCTGTGGATCTTCATCAGCCCACATATGGCTGTTGTGGGTGTTGTAACGCCATGTCGAGGTTCCGTATGTAACAGCACAAACTTCCGAAACTCTGGGTCAGGAACTGCCTGTTGCATAAAAAAGGCACAGAAATTACGTCTGGGTAGAATGCACGGTGTCCCTAATGCTTGTGTCTTTCGTGATTTGTAGGGGTTTAGCTGCTATCCGTGCAGGACTTTCCACACCGTCACGTGTGAATAACCCAATTCATGCGCAAAGGCATGGCTGCTAGTCGATGGTTGATCCCCGATTTGGATAAGAACGTCTTCCTCAAAGCGTTTTGTACGCTTTGTCACCTGCGTACTATAGTCCCCAAAGTGTGGCAGGAGATCACCTGTATCACGCAAACGCAGGACAATCATTGCCAAAATGATACGTGTTGAGTGTCGTCTGTTTCGATATCTTCCGCGATAAAGCCGTGCAGCTAACCTGCCACTGCACTTAGCTTCACCGTAAATGAAGAGCATGTCGGCAAGCTCAGCAGGTGCGTACCTGTCCATGTTGACTGGAGCACTGGAGTTCAAGGTAGAATGTGACCCACCTAGCTAAAGCTGGTTTGTGACCGCTAATGGCGCACGTGTACATTACTGGCGAAGACTTCGTATCGCAGGGAGTTGGGACAGCAACACACTGATCACACGAACCATACTGGTTGCCTACCACCAAAGCATTTAATAGCCTTCCCTATATGATGTAAGGACAGTTTCCTCCCAAAAGGAAGTTAGTGTGGGCCCGCACGACATTGTTTCATATCCACGTGCTCCCGTCATAGAAGGGGATGATAATCGTTGTTCAACAATACACTATCCAAGAATTTGTTGTTTAATCTCACTTTGTTTCATTGTATAACATATTTTTAAAAATTTTACACTATATAAATATTTATACTTTTCCTTTTATTGTCATTTATAGACAAGCTCGTAGGTCTTGTCAGTCATAACTTATTTCTGATCTGATTTTTTAATAACTTTTGTGCATTTATGAGGTAATAAAATTACGAAATTATCATTAAAAATACAGAATGTTTTTACCATAAGAAGTACTCACAATTTGAAATTTTTAAAATTTAGGTTTATTTTTTAATTATTCTAGCTTAAAGAGTTTTACAGTTTAATAAGATTTATTTAACGTTAGTTGAGCAGTGTATCCATTTTTGCTACTTATTATTTTAAACTGTAGTATAAATAAAAATAAGTTGGGTTTTGAAGGGTATTGCTGTTAAATTTAATAACTTTAATTACATAGAATACATAAGCTCTAGAAATATCCTAAATATCTAGTTACAAAATAAAGTACAGAAATTAATTTTTAACAATTATTTTTCTATATGTATAATAATTATTACTATACGTTCATCAATTTGCCTCCACTGCCAAGAGGGAGCTAGGTTCCCAGGCACTTATGAAAGCAAACCACAAAAAGTCGTTAACAAGTACAAATAAACTACGAGGAACACTGCCGAGATTTCAGTTTAACAGTGCGGATTGAAGACTGTATTATATACATAAAATATGTGTGTATGTTTTTTTGTTCTTTGTACAGTTCTACACCGTTCAACGGATATAAACCAAATTTAGCGAGAATGTCCTTTAGTACCCAACTCAAAATACTATGTACGCCTAAATGAATTCCGGCCTAACATTGGGCCCTGCATTTAAATTCTACACCGTTAGATGGATCCACTTGCCGAAAAGACAAGATCGCACATTTCAGAAACGTTCACACCGATAAGCAAGCTCAGAAATTTTTTGTGCATTTTCAACAATCCTCAAGCAGCTTATGGTGGTGAAGCTTTCTTTCTCTCGCTCTATGGGTCAAAAGGGAGTGGAAACTCAAGCTGCTTACGTCTGTGTGAAGACAATAGCTAAGCAGGCTGTATGCACAGTTCAGTTTGGCTATTCTTCCTCCAACATCCGCAGCTACTCGTGACTACTCACTCCGAGTCTTTTATCAGATCCAACAATGGCGTGGCGTTAATATGGATCCACTATACCGGGGATGAAAGATATTGAACTGTTGTCTCCGTCCCATACCAAGTTCGAAGAACGCTGCTCAAGAAGACCTATTGCATCTTGTCTTCGGTAGCTGCACAAACGACCATGAAAGGAGTTGGGAGTATCGCAGAAGATCTTTAAAATGATCTACCATGTACGTGTATTGCTCGGGACATGTATGCAGCAACAGGGACGTAGAAGATGACGAGGACATGGATGGAGGTTCGGATTTACCTAAACAGGAAGATACAGATGACATCGAAAAAAACACACACCAACATTTCGCTCAGCATCCTCGACTAGTATAAAGCTGTGCGTAAGAGCTATGACGTTTTTGATGTCAATGCATTGTCGTTAGGGTCATACAGTAAAATAAAACATTCGGAACTTTTCCCGCCCCATTATTGGATGATTATTATTTTTTACCCAGAGCCTTAGTTACCAAAAAAATTGAAACTAGAATCACTTACGAAATTTTTTTAGTCGTAGTGTCTGAAAATGGTTGCAACAATCGTGATGTGGTTGAAGACGAAGGAGCAGATTATGTAACTAAAAAACTTAAACACCACTTCATACCAGGAGAGCTACTTCATCTTCCAGCCAGTGAGCTGCTGACATGCTAGTGCAACTCCACATCCGAAGACATGTATGAGGTAAGCTTCCAAATAAATTTGAATTTTGCCTTATGATGATGTTTTGTAGCTCTGTCCTTCTAAAACTATTGCCTGAATTTCTTTATTTAAATATCAAAATTCAACTGTTGTATCGTATATGGTATGTTCTGCACTGCCCCTGCCAACCGACCCGACATGCCACGCCTACAAATAAGCTGCACTATGAACCCAATACATTGCAAAGGTCTAATATGTTTTATTATTCGGTTAGGTTTTTAACTCTCTGCAACTTTTATTTGGAACATTTTTTCATAGTGTAAGCCGTTTTAATATTAATCGCTAAAATATTGCAATTTTACATTTAAAAAAAATTGAAAGTATTTTTTCAAAGGCACTTAAACGGAATAAAAGTGAGTAAAAGTATAATGTACGTACTCGGTGTGCAAGCCACTTCTATAACAAACATGTTGAAGAAAACGCTAACTGAAAATGTTACATAGTTTGAGTGCTACATATTTTCCCCCAAAAAGGTGGAAAACCCGACGCGGGATTTTTGGGAGTTTTTGGGGACGTACAGGAGATGTAACCTAACACATCTGCAAAGGTTTCGTCCTTTTTTTTTTAATGTCTGGGTTTGAGTCTAATTTTGCCTAAACGCACTCTACTATATTATTTTAAAATTTCTACTAAGTTTTAAAACTTAAAAAAGTAATACCTTAGGAAGACATATTTTTGGATATTTTAACAGGCCTTGTAAACAGATAACACTAACAAGTACATCCTGATTACGTCTATGTATGTATGTAGTTTATTTAAACTTTTGTATTATATTTTAAACACCATTTTTGTCTGTAAAATATAAAATGGCAAACAACGGGTGCATCATTTTAAGCCCAGATACAAAAAAATGTTACAAATTTACGAATATGAAATATTATCGTACGTATTTAATTTTCAATTAAACCAATACATACATTTGGCATCATGAACTACATAATGGAGAATCCAGAAAACAGCCCATTTTTTGTTCTGTACACATGTACTATCACAGAAGATTGTCAGATGTTTTATCTCTTTGCGCAATTCACAAAATATAAAATGATGTAACGTAGAACACACTTAAGCTGCTGCTTTTCGTTCAATAGTGTCTGGGTATAAATAGAAAACAGAATGTCCACTACACAAAACAACTTTTTGTTATAATTAAGTTCTGTGTAATACAATTTTATAAATTGTAAAACAATTATTTTTGCATGTGTATGGATTTGTGGGTTACATACGTTATTACTCAAAAAACAGTCAATGCATGTTTATTCAAAAACTATAGACTACGTTGTATCAACTATTGTTGTGTGTGGTAGCTTTGCTCATTTATACGCAGGGAAGGGTGGGCATTTTTTTATTCATAGGTTTATTTCACGAGTTTTATCGCAAAGCAGAGGTAACCACCCAGTCTGGCAAACCTCCGCCCGTGACCGTGGAATGGCTGGATTGTCGTATTTCTGAAGAACAGCAGGGTACGGCGCGAAGCTATTTGTACCCTGCTAATGGACGTGGCGGCACAGCGTTTCCATTAGCGGCTGGGTGTCACGTGGTGCGTCATCCGAAAAAACACAGTCTCCGTCATTAGCATGCGCGGACAGGCAGCATGCGACATCTCTTACCACCAGTAGGCACCAAGGTCATCAAGCAGCACACCGCGGCTGTAGTATTTATAACGCTCTAAAGTAGTGCTAGTTGGTATGCATTGTTTGCTACCGAACCCTCCCAAACCCCAGAGTAAGTTGCGATCATACTATAAATAACCAGCCAACGATTCTCGTCGAATGCCAAATAACAGAATATAAATTAAATACACGAAAACAATAATATAAATGATAATAATCTAAAGTTTCTTTCAAAATATTTTTATCCGACCCTTCATTTTTTGTATATTTTTGAGGCGTGTGATAACGTCAACATTTTGAGTGAAGGCTGTTCACGGTAAAGTGAGCACTCTTGAAATCAACCTTAGAAAAAAAGTAACTGCTCCTACCTACATATATTCTAATGGGCGCACTGGGTGACATGCACTCAGTAAAGCTGATAACGATGGAGGAAAAAAGATTCCATGACTTAAAGTCGAATTAAAAGCTTTAAGTAACCATTTGTGGTAACTAAAATTATTTCTTTCGCTTTGTGTTTTTTAATGCATATAATTGTAAAAATGAGCAGATTGCTAAAATACTTACTTATATAATAATTTCACAATTTCACTTGACCGACGCATGAATAAAGCGATGACGCCCATTGCAGTGTTAATGTTACATAACGCGGGAGAATACACAACGTGAATACAAGTAGATCTTATGCAGAGGTTTCAAAAGTACTCACTTTACCATGAACAGCTTATACCCATTGAGCCACACTCATGTACTTCCAGGATTTTTGCATCCCACACATTTAATACTACTGCTGTAGAACACGGGAGTGTGATACAACGATGCATCGTTATTATCCTCGCAAGCATATTTTGCTGCAACTGATCCAGAGTCATGAAATTGAGTCTGATCACAATGAATTGAATTCGTCTTTAATGTGGAGAATTATTTTCTAGTGATTATTATAAAATACGCTTTTCACTTACTTATGACTTCTTTGTCAATATTTTCTCTTAAATCAGGAAGAAACACAATCAGAGGTCAATTAATTTGAAACCGACAGAAATTTCAATATCTTTCCTTTTCAAATGTTATTACAACTAAATTTGAAATTATTAAAATTTTATGTAGTCATAAAAATAAATAAAATATAAAACGCAGATTCACTGCTTGTAGTTTTATACGCAACAAAGTTCAACTTTCAGACCTAAGAGTTTTTAACACTCAGATGAGTGTCGCGTGTGGAGCTGTGACCGCGAACTCGAGAGCTCGGATTGTTACGATGACCTATTCTTGAGTGTGGTGAATTCTCAGGTTACTGTAAAGACCATGAGCTTCAACTCTTACCTTGTGGCCAAAGTTTCATGAGTCCGGCTCTCGTGAAGTCTTCTACTTGGCTATACAGTTGTATATTAAGTGTGTTAGCTAAATCACTGATAATCCGTTACGGTACAAAGCGCTCGTTGAAAAACATCAACACTACCTACTTTACTTAACTGAACTTTTTAGTTAACTTAACTGCAGGAGTTGTATTACTCTGAGTGAAAAACCCAAGGTCTCGCAATGATTAAAAACTGGTTTTATTTAGCCAAAACTGTAATGTGTTTTGGTCTGTATTTTTTTTAGTACTCCATGAAAAATTATTTTTTTATAATTTATTCAGAAAATATTTTATAGTTTGGCTTTTTCGTTGTTTGTCTACGCACAGACGGGACCTTATGCTAACAGTGGATTACAATTCCCACTTGTTTACTTATATGGTGCCGATCAATGTAACTTCAAGGTCTGGACTCAAATAAGCACCATTGTACAAGTTTTTATGTAAAATTTATACATATTATTTTTTAAATTACAGAAGGGAATTCTTGCGAACAATAAAATGCTGAAGCCAACTTATGCTACTTTATGATAACGTTTCATTATAACACCTAGTAATGACAATGGTTTAATATAGAATAAGGTCAGATTTACTTGTGCGTGGTTTTAACAGTCTGTGTGGAGATATAAGTGCATCCATGAGCCACGTGGGACTTGAACCACCAAGTCTTCATATTGGCAAGCAGAGAACGTCCATTTATTTTATCTTCGCGGAGTCTAAATTGTAAATACCCAGACTGGAATGGTCTAAAAATGAAGGTACACGGGGTATAACTAACCAACGTACTGCCAACATAATTAAGGGAATTTAGTGCCCGCTACTTCCACATGTAATATCATAAATGGTAGCATCTAGATTTTAGGAATCGCAGTAATGTGCAAAAATAGGTAACGCAAAAACACTTATGACCGACTTTCGCACAAACAAAACCGAATACTTTATTTTAGTAGTAGGCCTATTTTAAACAGGAAACCATCTACAGTAAATTAATATTTATTAACACAGCTGTGGCATAATGGGTCGTTCCCCTTCTCCCCTGTCACTATAAATGACCTAACTCCCGATAATTTTTAAGATCGTGGTAACAAATGCGTTAAACAAGAATTGGCGATTTTTTCCAACATTACAATTTACATGAAGAACCTACTCGAATGTTGACTTGTGAATCGTGTTTGAAAGCGAACGCAAACACTTTTAGCGGACACGTACTCCAGAGGAAAAAAAAAAAAACAAAATATAACAAGCTTAAAAGTACAGGGACATCAAAGAATACGGGAACTAAAGCTCCCAAACTATGGAGGCCTGGTCACAGAAGCAGCTCCTAAATCCCCGACAAATGTGGAAACTCACCGAAACTCCCCGAGGTGAAAAACAAACTCATATAAACCTCTCCTCGCAAAACAAACACATGAGTTAAATACAAAGCAGACGTCAAAGCTAATTCGTGGTAGATATACTAGAGAAATATTTTTTACGTAACCAAGGAATTTAACGTGTGATTTCAGGACCATTAAATTTATCTACAACTAGTGACACATTAAGAGCGCAGCGGAGATCAATTAACGCTGAAGTATACAGGTTTGTGGAAGCCAATATTGAAAAATAAGGAAATTTGGTACTAAACAACTGACACCTTATGTGAGCAAACATTATTCCAAGATAATTTATTTTCTTTCGGTGACAGTTAAGAAGAATGCGCTATTTGCAAAAAACATGTCCCATAGCCTCATAAGAAAAAATTTGTTTAGAAAATCACGGTAACTACCATAAAAATTTGTGCTCCAATAATACACTGTTTGGATTCAAACAAAATTTTATTGGTTTTCTGGTACCGACCAAAGAAATAAATTATTCAAATATAATTTCTCATCTGCGGTAGAGAAGAACAGAACATTTATTGCCTTTTCAGAAAGCTTTACGCCTGTATTCATGCGTTGATACGATCTGACATGGAATCCAAAAAGTGCTGTATGTTTTTCTGCGGCAGATTTTCCTACAGTTGTTCAAAATCACGCTCCGAATCAGAACCACTGTAACATTTTTGGAAACTGGCGTCCCATCTGGTCTCAAAAATGTTTTATGGACGACTAATCAGGTGAACGGCGACGTCATAGAGATGTTAAAACATAATAAACATTATTGTAAAACGCATATCTACGTGCGAGCAAGCGTAGACTAGCTGGGAACTGGTTCCTGGACACTCAGACAGGAAAGGTAACACAGGGGCAGCAGAATGTCTTCAGTGTACTGCTGTGCCTTCAATGACCTTCATTGTTACAGTCATTGGAGAACGACGATAGTAAACTATGACTCACCTGACCATTAAGTAAGTGCTAGGAGAGGTATGTCGATGTAAATTTAAGTAGGAATTGTAACTCTCACCTGTACTCCTCTAAACTCTGGTACAGTGTTCATCTGTTCTCAGAGAAAATCGTGATTCATCGTTAAATACGTCACAAGTCCTTAGCATTTTACGTTGATATACGCTAACACCATTGCGAGTGAACTGAGTGAGTGAAAATATTTGGGCGACTCTTAACAGCGAGGTCTTGATTGAGGTGTGCATGCAGCAGCGCCGGAATGAAAGGGCTGGGGAAACGGGAGATCCCTGAGAAAAGCCGCTGGCCAGCGGCATCGTCTGGCATGATTCCCACACGCGAAGATCCGGGTGTGACCCGGCCGGGGATTGAACCCGGTTCGCCATGGTGGGAGATGAGCAAGCTAACCACTCAACCACCGCGGCCCCGCAAATGAAGTCGACGATATTGAGGTGTTAATGGCAGAACGTTATACAAGGTATCGGGATCGCACATTTGCTAATTAAAGGCGTTTGGTAATGCTTACATAGGTTGTTCGCGGCAAATGGAGTAGTTCCTAAAACTCTGCCTGAGGTCAATTTTCTTCTCACTTTGAATCCTTCCGTCATATGTAAAACATATACATCGAAATAGGCCTGATCACTTTATCCGGCCGACATCCAAGCGAAACAGTGCAATTTTTACAATAGCAAATGTTATAATTACTGACATGCAAATTCATACTATAATGTGTATAAAATACGAAAAAAACTACAGTGGCCATAATTTGTAACATGACATTCGCAGAACCTCGTCAAATGTTGGTATTATTTTTATTAAGTCGCTGCTAACTGACTGGGAGCGCGCACGCCAATGTAAACTGTTAGCATATCTGTAGTTACGTGAAATGAATTATTTTCAAAAGTTCATTTCCAATGTTCTTACTTTACTGTGAACAACATTTATGGTCCATTCATGATTACTTCAAACTTTTCTGAAGCTGCTGCTAAAGTTATAATTTCAGGATATTCCTCCGCCTCATGCAAACAAAGCTCAACCAAGTCCAGGGAAATATACCAAAGAGAAAACGCACCGCATTTGTGCGCACTCAGTTTAATAATACTTTGCATAAGAACTATTTATTACTAGGCATTACCAAGGCATCCATTTTCTCTCTGTTGTTATTCACGTTAATTAGAAATGAAATATTATAAAATTTTAAATAACATGTTAGTGAAAGGCTAATTTAACCGAAAATAAGGTACTTTTATATTAACGCAAGTATAAAACGCTTGTGATAAATTACATTTATAGGAAACAACCAAATACATTACACATGGGGTGATTTTTCAAAGGTTGGGTTAAAAAAGAATGAACAAACCACAAAAGGACTACAGTAGAGATGCGTTGCTTTATGAAGCTGCCATTTATTGCTGCATGGTGGACATGGACAAGGAATATGCTAACGCCGCTCGTGTCTCTGTGACAATCAACTGTCCTTCACTATCGGTGGTCTGTTCAAAACTTGTCTGCCGTGCACGGGTACATTAACGTGTCCATTGCTCTCAACACTCTCTCTCACTAGAATGACTCTGCGGGCACGAATGACGAGCGATTCGTCGTACAGTCTCTCTTGATTCTCGTAGCAGTGTTATCCGTCTTCTCTCATCGCCGTCAGTTGATCGCGCGGCTGTCTCGCACATCATCGTGGCATACGTGTCGCTCATTAATCACGTGTCACGAGTATCGTGCGTTTCACAACACGCGCGCTTTACTCAGGACTGCGTAAGCACGCCACACAGTGAGCGACGCGTTTGCATGTGCCGTCGCGCGAAACTTCAGTTATTTGCAATTCATTCTTCGATGTACGTATTAGCAAACTTTCTTGAGTATCGGATAATTTCTACAAGCTGCGCAGTATTTTGTGGCAACCAGTGCATGGATATTGTTAAAATAAACGTAAAAATAAAGCAGGTGGAGATAAAAAAAATTCAAAATGAAGTTCCTTTAGAAGCTTGGTTGAACTCATTCGTATAATACACGTCTCAGTTAAGGGAAAAACATTGCTGAGAATCTCAGTTCACTCATTTGAACGTCATATTTGTAATAAGACTATACGACATGGAACTTCCCTACATCGCTGCCAACTTCCGTGGGAACATACCGGTCAGCGTGTCCTTTAAAATATAAGCAGTGACGTAGGCTGTAATGCACATGACTAGAACATTCACAGTTGTGACGACAATCACATAGACAACACAAACATAGTAGCGTTGCTCCAGCTTACGTAGCACTGACAATATCAATTTGTTTATGTTGTTACATTTAGTACCGGAGAAATTACGTTCGGTGTAGTCAAAAATAATTATTTTCGATATAGCTGAGACGTCTTGAAAATTACTTCCTTTTCAATTTTGGTGTTAATATTCCTTAAAAACATTCAAAAATGTTCATGTCTGTGATGCTTCAGCAGAAATAAGCAAAATGAAACACTTATATCTGCCAAGGGAATAGTCAGTACACACTTTCTTGGAGAGTGGAGTGGAGAGATTTGTGTGGCTCCCAACGTCGATGTCTTGAGAGCCGATGAGGATGAAGCGAGGTGAGTATGGAGCAACGTCGGAATGTAAGGGTGGGGAAAAGGGAGATCCCAGAAAAAACCCACACCTTTTTTTGTTTCATGAACAAGTTTCTCACTTGACAACGAAGGTGACCATTCGGGCCTTCTGATTGGCTGAACAACACACAGCAACACACACAACACACAACAACACACAACACACAAAATAAGTTAAACCAGATTGAACTATAATTGTTAATAACGCTATGTTTAGAGAAGTGTTTATCGCTATGCGCGATTGTAGCTTGTATTTATTTATGGTATATTGGCGATTTCTTCACACTTTTTGAATCAAACCTTTAAAAAATAATACCATATTTGTCATGTTTGGTTGTTTCCTAATTATGTTGTGTGTCACACGGTTTTATACTTGTGTTAATATAAAATAACATAACAGTACCTTATTTTTTTGTTTAATTAAAATAATATTTATGTATTATTTATAAATTATATCTCATTTAAATTAAATATGAATAAAATAGTGAGAAAATAGGCGTGTTGGCAATGCCTAGTAAGAAATAGTTCTTTTGCAAAATATTATTACACTGAGTGCGCACGAATGAAGTGCATTGCCATTTTGGTGTGATTTTCCAAACCTAGTTAAGCTTTGCTCACATGAGGCGGAAGGATATCCTGGAAGTAGAACTTAAGCAGGTCTTCAAAAAAGTTGGACTATGTACAATGTTTAACTCGTATTTATATTACTGTGTTATGTTTCCGAAAAGCTTGTGTTATTTGTGCCCAAGCCCTTGGAGGCAGGACATTTTTTAAAATTTGACTTCAGAAGCGTTTCGATAACCTCAGAACAGGTATTACTATGGCGCCGACACGGTGCAGCTGTGGTGACGTGGTGAATAACATACTAACGTGAAATACACTTTTCCTACGATGAAAACTACTCTTTGCAGCCATCCGTTAATCTATTTTTCTATAAGTATACACGTAAATACACACAGCTTCTACGACAATAAATACTTGTATACAAAATTGTCAACATAATTCATACGTGGCTAAGCTAAGCTACAATGGAATTTTAATATTTTACCTACTCGAAACTTGCATGCAGTCAACGTTAGTACAATGTTCTTTGCAGAAACAGAAAAAAAAACGCTGGTAATGTTGGTTGCAATTTCGGAAAATAAATTCTGCCAAAATGCCCGAAGCCATTCAAAATAAAATAACTATCACAAAAAAAATCCTCATCACTGCAATTTTTTTATACTCCAGTCGTCTGCCATATTTGTTTTTTTATCAACGTAATACACAACAAAAAACAAAAACTTCCGACATCTCTTCCAATCGTTTAAGGCACGCACACTTATAGAAACTGAAATTTCTATAAACAGACGGCTTATATAGACCTAAGTATGGGAACTTTATCAGCTTTCACAGTAATTCTCGTTCAGATTGTCGCATGTAAATTTTAACACGTTCAAGCAAGAACATGTTTTGACAATTGGCGATAATACTTACCGGGTTTACAAACGGAATATTCTATAATTACATTCTTTAAAGAATTGTTATCAACACTGAAACCGAATTCTGATTTCACATTGATGGCCATTAAAATTACAACACCAAAAGTGAGTGAGCGAGTGAGTGAATATATTTTGATCGCTATGTATTTATCTAATAGATTAATTTTTGCAAAGGAAACAATGGGGTAACATTGTCTCTCTGCTCTTCATAAACGATTTTTCAAGCTATATCATACCTCGAGACAAAGTCACCCCATGTCAAGGTGAGATCGTCCCACTTTTTTGGACGTAAGTTTTAAAAGTTAAAAAATGTATTAAGTATTGAAATAAGACAATAAATTGTTCGTTGGAATCTCTTCTATTCAATAAAAATATTGGAATAATAATTGTTTACAACTGTTGGTCTGTTTAAGCAGATTTTAAGACAAAATGAGTGAAAAACGAGCCAAAGTCACACCAGTTGACGGCATTTATTTAGGGAATTCGCATACTCAGAAACCTTCCATTATCTCCTAAATAAACCAAATACATGAAGGGTGGAACTGTAATTGTTATCTACAAGTAGGTGGGGCACAGCTGGATGACCAACAGATGAAGATGACGTTTTCAAAAGTGGTTTGCAGTTTCTTTGACTGGAAGCTGCAACATGAATCACGGCGGACGGGTCGACCGGTGACTTGTCATGCAGGCCAACTCGCTAGTTGGCAAGTCCACTAATTAGGCGTGCCACCTTGGAGACATTGGGCGGAGCGTAGCCGACGAGTAAGCGAGTAGAAAAGTGCCGCTGACCTTGGAGGCGACCAGCCGTTTGAGGCTTCTGACACGGTGGAGCTGAAAGGATTTGCGTAGCCAATCTGCAAGCGTGATTGGGGCGTTAATTAAGAGCAGCCAAGAATCTCTCACTTTCTTCGTGTACACGTTCTTCGTGTGACACGGCACAGGGCAGACGTCTACTGGCGGTACATCAGTATAAACTGGCACAAACCACAAGCTCGGACGAAAATGGTAAGACACTGATTAAAACAACGGCTATAGTCCATTCACGGTTTCTTCCAAATTTTCTGAGGTTCTTCTAAAGTTATACTTCCATGGTATTCCTCCGCCATATGCAAACATATGCTTAACCGAGTAAAGAAACTTACATGAAAGGGACAGCGCACCGCATTCGTGCGCACTCAGTGTAACAATATTTTATTTAAGAACTATTTATTACTAGGCATTACCAACACACATGTTTTCCCCTTGTTTTTGTTAATATTAACTAATTATAAATGAAATATTACAATTTAAAGATATAAAATAATTAAAAGTTCAGTTGAACTAAAAATAAGTTTTTTTTATGTTAAAGCAAGTATAAAACGCTTGTGATACATGGCATATTTAGGAAACAACCAAACATGTAATATGTGGGGTGAATTTTCAAAGGTTTGATTAAAAAGTGTGAAGAAACCGTGAATAGACTATATCATGATAATCGTCCTAGGGCCGACATCCGTGCCATATTTAGTTGCAACACAAAGTAAATAAGCACACAGAGGCCAAATGGCACGTGAGTTTCTTTGATGTGGGAGTACCCATTCTCGTATTCGCTGTGCGAGGCGCTGGGAACAGTCGTTACTGCTGATTGTCTATTGTGTGCTGCAAAAAATTCCCTACTGGTTGGTCTACCTGCCGGCAAGTAGGCTAGAAGGCGCTGATTGGCGAAAGGAGTTCTGACATGTTGTTGGCGTGTGCGATTGGAGTTTGCAAAGTAAGCGGTCGTTTCACCTCTGTATTCGTAGTTACGCTGTGGTTGCTTTCTGGTTAATGATACGAAGGGTTCTGTGTTTGGGTTTCTGTTAAGGCACGGGCATGTTTGTGTGCGCGTGGGTGCCGTTTGAAGAATACATTAGGGCTAATATAACGTTCAATTAGGCCCCTCCTTTGTGTCCATGATTAGCCGAAAGGCGCAAAATGTGCGATGATCATTGTCTTGTGAGGTTGTTATATGCATACTTCTGTAATGCTAGGTAACATAGGAGTGGAAGCGGTGATATTTTGACTACAAATCAAGCCCACCAACCATTAAAATGCTTTTTCATCCGCTTATTACTTGTCCTCAGATACATTCTTTGTTTGGGATTACATCAGTTCAAGTAGGAATAATAATATATCTTGTGACAAAGGAATTATGGATACGTAAGCTTAAGATCTACAATTCTTTCATATGATGTGGATGGTATATTTATTTTGAAGCTATATTTATTTTTCCCACCTGTATTTAATTTATATTTAGCGTGTTTGAAATGTTTTTGTTCACACGATATTTTAATACGTTACGTCGATGAAATTACTTCTACAATCTTGTTCAAGTACTAGGCGCATTTCGAGCCACGCGTGTTTGCAAGACGTGACTCGGTCTAAGTTTTCGCGTCGTCGAAAGAAGGTTAAAAGGAAAACGACACGTACTCCACTGAAAAAAAAAACAGTTTCGTTGGTGACCACAAAATACTTTTGTCAATATAGACACAACAACAGATTTTGTGACGCCGAAAAAAAATTTTTGTCATTCTAGTATTCAGCGGAAACTAAAAAATGACGTTTGTGGTCACCAATAAATTCATTGAGTTTGCAGACAACGATATTTTTGTTAGTCGCAGCGAAATATACTACGATGATAGCAGCATTACTGGTCAGTGAGGTTCTGAAAGGTGTTTTTCGGGTTGTGGGATTTTGTAGGCAGGTGTGGTCTATCATCAATTAGACACAACATTCACAGTCGTCGTGAACGGGATCCGAACCTTGGACTCCTCAACTGCAAGCTCAGAGCGTTACCATTACGCTACGTTGCTTGAAGTTGTTGTTGATCTTTAGTATATGTATATCATAAATATAATAATTGGCACACACAACAAAGGCTTGAACACTTCATCTCACGGAAAGTTAATTTTTTGGAATCATTTACGCGTAATATTTACTTACTTGGAATAAATGAATGATTTAATCCGTTCATAAGTACTGAATTACATTCCTCATGAATTAGTTCGTAACCTGATGCATAGAACCAAACACAGGGACATACGGCGTCGTGGCCAGTCAGAAGGTGGCCACTAAATATACCAGGACACATGCGCAGAATATAAAGGATGTAGATCTGCAGTCTTAGCAAAATTGTTTTACTGTGGATGGCATGAATTATACTGCTACCAACTAAGCATTTGGTGGCAGCCAATGAACGTTTTTTCAATAAACAAATATGTTAGTGAGCACTAAATAGCTTTAGTACTAGTCAATCTACATGTTGTTTGGCAACACAATCTGTTTTTTTATCAACAAAAAAATTTCGCCTTGGAAAGAAACAACAAAACAGTTTTTGTAACCACAAATTTTTTTTTTTTTTTTTTTTCAGTGTAAGATTGATCTTTTACATGTTAGAACGACCCTATATTTTCCACTACAACAATTCAGTCTGTTCGAAGCAGAATAGCTGCGATATGATGGCTACGTAAGTATTTTTCAGTCCGAAACAACTTTATTCGTACGTAATTGATGGTAAACTGCGATTTTTTTTAAAAGCTATTGTTTATTTCGTGTTCTTTCACAAACTACGCGTCAAAATTACCACTACTAGAACCAACGTCTCTATCCATCCACAATTCCACAGTGTGAAATTGTTACTCTCAGAAAAAAAATTACTTTTGAGCTAGTTTTTATGTCATGTGGCATTATTTTAAGTAATAAATTCCGTCTGTTTATAATAAGCTTGGAGTTGCCAAATGGGATTCTATTGTCTTTACTGCAGATTTTCTTAGCAATATTGGCTCTTAGATTTTCTCTATTGAAATTTCCTCCTTCATGTTATTGTAGAATGATGTCACGTAAAACCCTCTGATAGACTTTATATTATTTTTTGAGTGTCCCCGAACAGCAACAAGTCTTGGTAGGAAAACACTAGAGATTAAGCGAATGTGGAAGGAATCGGCCAGGGCACATATTAAGGAACTACCTCAGTATTCGCCTGGAGTGATGCCGGAAAAAAATTATGTTGATCGGACTCGGAATCGAACCCGGGTCCTCCCGAATACTAAACCAGTGGTGCCCCCTCACTCCGTACTGCGCCACCCTAAAAAGTTTAAACATTTTTTTTGGAATTAAATTGATTTTAGTTTGAATTAATGGAATGAAAATTCTCGTTTATAAAGTTTTGGTTTCCTATCATAATAATATTGCCTCGAGACGATTACGAAGGAAAAAAAACTTACTCTTAGTAGCAATTAGGTAAAGAGTATGCCCAAGACGTTAACAAACGTAACTAATTTATCTAGTAATCTGCAAACGTTGGTGAAGTACTCAACTCAGTATTTACGTTAACTCATTCAGGCCCACTTACATTTACTATTCCAGGTGCTACAAACAAGAAATTTTATGACACGTGCTGTATTCAAGTTGACATAACACTTGTTTCGTTATGACAGCCAATGCTCCGTACATAGTAAATTTTTATACTTAAAAAAAAATGTTAAACTACTTACCAATATAACTTTCGTGGTACTACAGTTTGTAATGTGAAGATATACATGTATATTGTATTTTAACAAATATGTACGGTAGACCTCATTTGTATTAAAACATGAAGATATATTGTTAATAAAGTATGTTTTATATATCTCATTGTTGTAAGCACACAATGAGATAGTTGTATATAATATTACATACAATACTTTTGGCAACTAGTTACCAAGGAATTGTTTGCAAAACGTTGAAAAAAAAAATTACTGCTTAGGTTTTGTGCTCGGGTATAGTGATATAAACTAGTCACGTCCTTGACCTGTAGCACTGCTTACAAATCAGCTACCCACAAGAAAGATCACGGGACACTGAGTTTCGCAATCTACTGTAAACATTCCTTGCGTTATGTACACAACTGTTTACAACGGCTCCGAATGGGTCAACACATGCCGGCTAAGGGTGCCGAAGTCTGACAACGACCAATCTGTAACTCGGATGGCACAGTCCCAGCTTAGCGAAGAAGTTTACTGCGACCGTTTACTTGGGCGGCGCAGCGCTCGTGGTCCCCTACATTAACATCTCCAACAAGAAAAGAAGGTTGTTGCGGCGAACGTAGCGACTCAAGGAAGCTCAGCGGAGTCTGCATGTACATTTTAACACCCACGTAACCAGTAAGTTTATATATATATAAATAAGAGATTCTGGATGAGCTTCTTTAATTTTACCACGGTTTTTTTCCCTTCCGAAATCACTCCTGGAGAATGCACAATGGTTCGTTAATACAGAGGCCAGGGCTGATTCCTTTCCCATTTCAGCTTCTTCGAGCATTTTCCTTCTCTCTAATGAAAACGGTGTTGCGAGATATTAACACTTACCTACCTTCCTTCCTTTCATTTCACAGCTAAACAGGCAGAGCATTGATACGAACTAAGGCAGAATAAATTATTTTTTAATATAATTCTACTAGGATATTTTTCTTATTGTATACATTCATGATTTTTGTATACGGTACACTGTTTGAATAATAACTCAACCCTTTTGAACACTGTCAAATAAAATTAATGGCTTCTGCCTGGTACTTCTTGTGTGGTATACGCGCTATTTAGTTGGCAGTTTCGTATTTCCAGTCTGTGAAATATACTTAAAAATTCCTACAGACAAAAGTTACAATCTCAAGGTGCAGCTCAGTTAAGCCAGATTTGGACGTGATATATACACTGACTAATAAAAAATTTTGTCTCAGAAATAATGTGGAGCCATATTAAAACAAAGATCAGTAAACGGAGTCATAATTAGATAATAAATTGTAACAGTTGAACTTTTAGCAACAGCCAGAGCTGAAAATAATGAACTGATGAAAGTTAGGCGAGATGCCTTCACATTCAGATCTTCTTGCAGCCAGTAAATAGAGACTACGAAGAAAGACAATAAGAAAAGAGAGATAGTAATCTGGGCCGATCTCTGAGAAGAGAAATGGACGGGCACAGGTCTTAGAAGACCATCTCAGCGACTTAAATCCCGAATTAAATGACGCTGTATATTAGATCCCTTGATCGAAAGTAGTAGTAGCTCAAGGTGCTTATAATATACAATATTTATGGGTTAGCTGTCTGTTGCTTCGATCAACGTTGTTTTTAAGCTGATACCTTCAACTTGCCGCGAATTTAAAATTGCTGTTAAAAACAGGCAATAATTTTGAAAGTGCCTATTCAGAAATGTAGCCTATAGCGTTACTAGCTCTGCATACATGGAAGGAGAAATATTATCAGAGTTGCTGTGTGACACGTCTAAACATTGCCTTCATAGTGCGGGCGACAGCAAGCTAGATTGCTACGCTGAAGCTCTGGGCTTAGAGTCCCATCTACGTAATGGTTAAGACTTGTTTTGCATCACAACTACTTATTACTAGGGGTTACCGACGCACCTATTTTTTCTCCCTGTGTTTATTCATATGAATTATATATGAAATATTTTAACTTATCGTTAGAATGTAAGTATAAGTTCGATTTAACTAAAAGTTAGTTACTTTTATGCAGACAGAAGTGTAAAACGCTTGTAATACGTGGCATATTTAGGATACAACCAAGGAGGTCATACATTAGGTGATTTTTCAAAAATTTGATTAATAAAGTGCGAGGAAACCGCGAGTAGACTGTAATTTCAATACGTGCCTAGTATTTGCAGTACAACTTTGTTCGAAGTTGTTTAAAAGCATAGCCAAAGAATTCATTTATGTAAACAGTGCGATGCCAATCTTAGTGGGAACTACGTGCTTCTGACAGTCCTCTAGGGTGAAATGCAGTACAATACTGGAACACGGAGACTGGTTGTGCGCAGCTGGCGTACGTATCCCCACCTCCCGCCCCAATGTTCAGTTTACGGATGGTTTGTGCTCGACCCGCAACATTACTCACTTTAAGGGGTTTATACAATAAAAAACTTGGCAAGTAATAATGGTAATGGCGTGTGGGGAGTGCACCCAGGGCAAGGCAACATCCTCCGAGTGACGGTCTTTCCAGCTGGGACCCGTAGGTGACCGTCATCCCCGGGCATGACAGAAATGAGACCCTGGAATGGAGCGGCGCTGGAATGCAAGGGCGGAGAGTACCCAGAGAAAAACTGCCGGCAAGCGGTATCGTCCAGCACGATTCCCACATGCGAAAATCCGGGAGTGAACCCGCCGGGAATCGAGTCCGGATCACCGTGGTGGGAGGCGAGTGCCCTGGCCACTGCGCCACCGCTGCCCCTCTTGGTAAGTAGTAAGATGTATGCAGAATAAATTTTTTCCAACGCATTAGTTCGAACATAGTCCAACACAATGAAGTTGCTAGTGCTTACTGCAGTGGAAATATTTTGGAAGTTTTAAGTTAAGCCAATCACCCAAAGCATACATTTAAATACACACATCTAATGATTTTTTAAATTATATATTACACTATTTATTTATAATGGCCTGCTTCGAAATGACAGCCACCGAAAACGAAAATACGAATAAATAAAAGCGGTTTCCATTTTGATCGAGTACAGCACAGAGTAGGTTGCGATTATATTGGTAGAACTTTAGCAGTAACGTTGTTATTGTGTCAGTTGAATTTTGGGAGCCTACTGCTTAATGCATCCTGCCTGAGTTAAATATTGTATAAACCCCTTTATGGGAAACGAATCTGTAAAAAACATGTGCTTTGGAACCCACTGCAATCGTAGAGATACCACCATTCTTAGCCTACCTAATACGACTTAAAGCCGAGACTAAAAGCATTTGTGTCACCAAAGAAACTTTGTTCTAATCATGAAGGGTAATATTATCTTCTATAATTAAAACATCGTCTTTATTTCCAGTGTCGAGGAGACAGATGGAAACTGCTGTCTGACCCACCTGTCGCTAGAAGAGTTGACAAATGAAACAGCAGAGTAAGTATACGTCCGCCGTTCATGCTTTGAAAATACACTCTTAAGAAATTATTCGTGAATTTACCATATATGTGTATACGTACAGTGCCAAAGCGCGAATGGTAAATAATTTTCCCACACATGCATGATAATGTTTCTACAGTTGCTCAGGAAACAGTCAAATGCCTAGGGAAGTTCCCAACTTTGCATAGTAGCGACGCTAAACATTCACATATTTTCCGCCTGGCATATAGTATTATTTTTATCAACTGTGTAGGTTTAAAAATTCCATTAAAGTTAAGGAAGTTTATCAGAATTTTTTTTACAGTATAGTACACTCGCACTTTGATTGAGACCTTGGAACATATTGTTGAAAATAACTTAATTGCTTGGGGAAAAATAGCGTGACGGTAATACAGGACCCCTGCAACACTGAAATTGTAGGGTTTGAATTTTTACCTATGGAAAATGGACTCAGTATGCCTTTCTTGCCAACATTTTCAGTAAAGATTACGTGGGCGAAAATATTACTAACTTTGGGACAAAATGAATTTGCATCGGCTGTTTACGGTAAACTGAACAATTTTGGAAGCCCTGCTTAAGATGTACTTCTATAGACCTTGTGCATTCTTCCATCACATGTAAAATAAACATTGGCATGGGCCTGATCGCTTTATTTATACGTCGGTCAAGTGAAACTATGAAATGATTAGGAAAGCCTAAATTTTCCGAAAATTTTACAATTCTTAAACCTATACATATTTTAAAAACAGAGAACTGAAGAAATCATTTTTATTATTCACAAACGTTTACGTAAAATTTATAATTGAACGCTAAGACATGGAACTACTTTCCTTCCGTCGTTACCAACTTTACTGCGCTCGTGTCAGTCAGTGTGCCCGTTAAAACAAATTCCGTTTGGGACAGTGACATTTTTCGAAGGTTGATTTTAAAAGGGCTCACTTTACCGTGGACAGTCTTTAACTGTTTGTACCGTGACATGTAATTTACCTTATATCGTGGTTATGGCACGAGTATTTCACTAAAACTGTGGCGTGAATAAGAATTTAACACCTTAGAAATTCGTCCTGTGTTTGAAAATCACTGAACTTAACGCTTCAGGATCTAGTTATGGACAGCACTTGGGAAAAGTGCAATTTTTTCTATTCTTCCGTAAATGTCTTCCTCCCTCTCGCGAAATTGAAAACGGATAAAACGTATGTTTTGAGATTAAATTATTAGTACAAGGTACCGGAATGGGAAAAAAAAGTTTTAAGTAGTACAGTAAGGTAAAGCATTTATTCACCTTCGTTGTTTTGCAATTAAATGTCACGGTCACAGTAAAATTCCCTTAATTTAATAACTCATATGCTCAAATAGCTTTAGGTAGATTGATTGTTTATGAATAAACTACTATAGTTTTATAACCGGGAAACATAAAATATGTACACACATTATGTAAATAATTTCACTGCTTGTAAAGAAAGCTTTTCGACCTTGGAGCTTTGGTGAGGAAATAGTAAATAACATTCAACGTGACGTCTTCCTGATAGTGCCGCCTTGCAGGGAAATTACAGGAATGGCCTACGTGGCAAAACGCATTTCCTCATAAGACATTTGGACTTGCATGGGAATAACATTTTTTGTACATTAATTATAGTCTATTCGCGGTTTATTCACATTTTTCGAATCAAAACTTTTAAAAATGACCCCTTGTATAACGTTTTTGGCTGTTTCCTATTTGTACAAAGAACCACAAACGTTTTATACTTGCGTTTACACAAAAGTGCCTTATTTTTTATATAAATCAAACTTTTACTTGTATTCTATATATTAATTACCACAATTATTTTATAATTAATATGAATACAAACAGAGAGAAAATAGCTGTGTTGGCAATGCCTAGTAAAAAATAGTTCTTATGAGAAATATTATTAAACTGGGTGCGCACGAATGCGGTGCGTTGTCCCTTTGATGTAATTTTATAGACGTGGTTAAGTTTTGTTTGCACGAGGCGGGGGAATATCCAGGATATCTTTTAACAGGGTTTCAGAATAGTTGGAAGTAACCGTGAATGGACCATACAAGGCGAGCGAGATAATCATCGAAGTACTGGAGTACCCATAGACCTGGTTAAGTTTTGAAGACGCTTGCAGATGGAACTCTTGACATATTAAAAAGTATATTTCTCTTATTTCGAGGGAAATGTCTGATGATGTAGGGTGGCAGACGTTGTTTACGTAGGATTTATCTGTAAAATACTTTTATAATAAATTGTTTTAAATCATTCAAGAGCATGGGTATGTTCACTTCTGTTGAAAACCCCATTGATAGTTGAAAAATAAGGATTACATTTCTTGCATTTCATTATTTATATATATAAGCCAGTAGTATGATTATAGGCCGTGACGTTTTTTTAATGGAGTACCCATTTTCCAATACTGAAGTGGTACACAACAATATTTATTAGTACAGTTGGAGTTTCGTTTGTGTATTCCCTATAAGATTATTAACTCAGTTAACTGGAGAGATAGGTCAAGCATACAAACCAATGGCCTTTTATTTTAATTCCCCACACTTCTGCTCGCAGGAGCTTGTTTTGATTCGTAATCATAATATAATCAGCTTCGAACATGTTTTAAAGCAAAACTAAAATCCTGACGTAAACTAGCGTAGCGTTACCGTGCCTAAGCTGTTGGTGGCTATGGCTTCGTGTCCAATTAAACCAGACACATTTGGCTCAGATGGAAGTCTGTGTATTCATTCGTTCACTGCGTGGCAGTCTGGTGTGAAATACATTGTCGGAGAGAACGGAATTGATACAGAGTTTACTCTAAGGACTTGTGTTCTCCCTCTCGGTTTTGCATCCACAACTGGTGCACAGTCGTCACTTCATCAATCACTATTTGTTTCTGGGCGCGGGAAGGGGAGATAGGAGCTGGAGGTTATGCTCTTGGTAATCACACGAAACAATCACAAACAAAACCTGTAGATAGACGCTACAGTGTGTAGGGAACAGAATGACACACGGTTATGTTACACTAAGAATTTTGTTTCGCAAATTTACCATATCAGTTTATACGCGTACTGAGAGAGTACGAATATTTTATTTTTCCTTGTGCATTCATGGCAGCTTTGGTACATTTGTACGGGTAAAAGTAAAATATATAGTTAATTTCCCAAGTATTTATAGTATCACTTAAATACTGGTAGCCTGATGCATGGCAAATTTTACATACTATTAGCTGACTTACTGGCGTTGTCCGGGTAGCATTATATTATTAGTAGGACTTTAATTTTTTTTCCTCGAGAGGGTTCAATCGGATTCGGAAACAATTTTGATAAACACGGTAGGCCTACTTTATGTAGGTTACTGAAGTGTACCCCTGCCAAATTTGGTCCAGATCCGGCGAACGGTGTAGAATTATATAGAGAACAAACATTCATACAAACTTTGACTTATACGTATATACGAGACACATTAGCAAAACTACCCGGCGTTGTCTGGGTATAAGAGGGCAACGAGATATACGTGACCCCTTTCTAGGGGTTTCCAGCCCTATGGGGACCCGGAGATACACGATCTCTTTTCAGAGGCATCTGGAGTCAGTTTTGGCCTACACAGTATTTTCAATTGGGGTATCCCTGCTAAAGGTTGTAGAACTGTACAGAGAACAAACAAACATACATACATATTATCTGTTTCCCATAACTTCAGTAAAATTTGACAGACGTTATGACCAACCTACACAGAATGTAAACAATAAAAGTCCTCCTTTCGCAAAGTACTGTGTCAGCTGATGGCTGTTGCGGGATACATGTTATTATGTTGACGGTCTTTGCGATGATCGCAATAGAAAATAGTACCCAGAATATAAAATTATAATGTAGAAATTTAATGATAATCATAACATTTATGTTTAGAATTGTGTTCATTGAATAATGTGCAATTTTTCTTAGTTATCGAGCAACGACTTGAAAAACATTTAGAAATATTACGGTAGAGCATGCAAACATTACGGTTATGCGAAAGTTCTCCGCCAATCTCGCTATCTATGGTCTCCACACGCCCGGTGAAATGCCACTGGCCCATTGACATTGATCTCTCTTCCGTCATAATTGATCTAAATGCGAGAATCCCTTGCTGGTGGTGTCGGAATATTATATATGCAGTTAATTATTTTTGTATTTGCGTATTTCATTAAATGTTGTTCGTCGCAGGTAACTTTTTAGAACAGTCTCCTTGGTGAAATGAACTATCGACACGTGTCTGCCGCTTTGCAAAAGGGCGTGTTGTGTGCTGTGATCAGCCATTTTCTTTGACCATCGCGAAGCGCGAGCGGAAAAGTATTTACGCTGTGAAGTTTAAATTTGTGGGTTTCAAGAAATAGCTCAAGTGTTTTATTAATTGAATAAATCGGCAAATAAATTATTTCGTGTCAGTGGCCAACATAAGTGATTTAGAGAAGCAATCATCCAGAGCTTGTCATGTGTTTAGGAATTAAAAATTGAACTGTAAGTTTGTGTGTTTTGTAAAAAGAGTTTTCTTAAATTGTTGTTAGAATATCTGAAATGTATTTGGTTCTTTAAAAAACCTTGTTTTACCCTAAAACATTTTATCGAAATTCTAATGATTTTTATGTGGGAAGTTACATTTGCTTAAAATGTTTACATTGTGCGTTTCACACGTCGGTATTAACAGTGGCATATTTATTGCGCTTGGTTCTTGCGCGAGGTTTTCAAATGTACGTAGCCTAAATAAATGCCCCTTTAGTGTAATTCATTATATAAAAAATGCAACAATTGTATGTTTTGAGTATTTCTCGCATCCGTACAAACGGAGATACATTTATTGCATTTACTTATTTTGACGAAGTAAAAACTTTAGAGTTATAGTAAATTTAATGTTATTTCCGTACGAACAAAATATTCCTCTGCATCATAAAAACAATGTAGGCTCCAATCGCCACTCTCTCATAACGATGAAGAACCGCAAAACCATCCCGTTTCACGAAAGACGTTAAACTAGAGTTCCCCACGCCACCAATAAAATAAACATAACCGCAACTAATATATTATGTAGTCATAAGAAAAGTAAAACAGTTTGGAATGTCAACGAGCTGTAGTAGCCTATGTGCTGGACTGAAGTTAGTCTTTCAATGCCTGCCATTGGATTCGTAGTTTGCTTACGAAGATAGTTTTCATCGCCGACAGAACAGCTGGGGCGGAGGGATACATCATATCCGCACTTCTTTTCGAGAACTGCCAAAAAGTACTGAATTTGTATGAAACGGAAAGTACATAATTTTTATTCAATTACAGATCTAGAGGTAGGAAAAAAACAGTACAGTGTATTAAGACTGGCGGCACGTACTGTATGCGACTTGTACCGCGTTGCAGGAGCGAGGAATCGGAAGCCGCTAAGCCGGCGAAGATGCAGGCGCCTTGGAATATAGACTTCCACCTCGTCATGCTGAAAACGCAGGACCCTGACTCGGAATGAGTTCGTAGAGTGCGCTCTCCCTATTCTGCCGGCTCGCTGGATTCAGCCGTGCCGTACTCTCTTCAGCCGCAACAACGCTACAGTATCGTGCATTTACTTTGCAGACTGCTTTGGTGTCCAGTATAGGTGGCCAAAACGAAGAGTGTTTAGGACGAAGATTCTTCTCCTATCTACTCAATATATACTACGAACACCAGTGCTTGGAACGTGTTTTAAGCTACCATTGGTAAAATTACGAGGAACACAACTCATTTTGTCAGTAGTATTTCCGTTGCAGATTTGAAAATTTTAGTTTTGTAATATGAAATGTTTACTTCGGGTAAAATACCTTTTGATGTTTCCAAACTTTTCATAAAATTCTGTACTATGCTACACTTAACTGTGACGTGCGTACGAAATATGACTCAGTAATTAGTTAATACTTGTTCCCAATCCTCTTTGGCAGATATTGTAAATAAATGGAAACCCTGGTGTGTTCACTGTGAATTTGAACAACAAAATGACGTTATTGTTAGTGTGCTTTCATTTCAGTTACTGTAGTGCACCAACCACAACGCAATGACAGTTTTTGTGCACGAGCCAATTAAGAAATCTGCTAAATTTTTCTGAAGGCCTGTACTTGACAGGTTTAAATGAGGAAACTCGTATATGACAAGGTACAAAAACATTTGTTTTCTGAGAGATGTTAATAGCCATAAACGTTTTCTTGTCACAGGAATGAGAATCAGATTTGACAGCACATTATGAGTTTGTAATGAGAAAATCTTGTATTTAGCTAACCTACCTAAAAATATAATAATAAACGCAGCTTCATTGTTATAAAATAATTTCGCCTTTTGTCGTAACTTTGACCAATTATGGGTTAAATCGTTATTGCTCAAGGGTTTAGTTGAGTATTTTTAATGTGTTCCATGCTTTGATTGTTTACGGCTCAATAATCAATAGGCATAGATTGCATATCAATTGTTTGTATATTTTCGTTTCTCCTGTTTTTATTGAGCCTCCTACAATTCGTCTATTACATTATTCGAAATTATATGATAAAAATAATGATTTATAAACGTAATAATAGTCGCTAAGAAAAAAACTCATTCTTTTGCGTAAATGAAATCCATAATAATAAATTATAACCGGCGACGGCACAGTTTATTAAATGATTTCGAGAAAACTTATAAATTATGACAAAATTATTTTTGAAAGTATTATTACGTACTTAAAAACTCCGCATAACATTCATTATGTCTGATGACATACAAATCTGATTGGTGATGGTCTATGGCATATGCCACACCATCATTCACATCACAGGCGTCGAAATTGCCTAGGATAAAGTATGTTTTGTTTTCATGTATGACAAAATTCTACACAGAGGAACAATATTGCTAGAACAGGAATAAATTGTGGTTATAATAAACCAAAGGTGTAATTTTACAAAAAATATACACCGTGTAAAAATATGACGGATTGTAACATCAGGTTTGTGCATAGAATCGAAAACTGAGATAAAAAATATACGGATAAATTTTTATTACGGCCTTCTGTTTGGTCTCGTGGATTACGCGTATAATTGTGTGCGATGCACCACACCAGCTACACAGTATTGCTGTGATGAAGGCAGTTAATTATGCATCGTGATAAGCCATGTAATGACAGTAGACATTGATACACACCACTCTACAGTACAGACATAGCGGAACTAGAGGTGCATAGTTTTCTAAAAACAGTTCACGGTAAAGTGAGCACTTTTGAAAAAAACCATCGAACGAAAATCATTGCCGGTGCAGTACACATGGGCACGCAGGCTCCCAGTTAAATTGGCTTTGGTACGCCTGACTGGATTTATGAAATGATACCAACTTCGGTAATGTGACGATTTGACAAGCATTATTTTACGCAACTTCACCGTAAAAAAAAACCATTGAAAAGAATTTAATCGTTAAACACGTTTTATTTCGAGTATGTATTTCGTATTATTCTCTTTCAAATTGGTTGTAACCACTTTCAGTATGCTTTAAAAAATAATTCATTTGTGTCGATATTGAAATTTGTCGGGCACACGTACAGACTGTTTGGAATTCTTCACTGACACAGGAAAGACTGTATTGAGTAGCAAACGGCTACCTTCGTAGGATAACCTCTGTGTTTATTGTCGTAATTCAACGGCCTGCTGTCGACCTGCGTGGTCGAAGACTCCAAGGCATCGCATTCAGACCACCGAATTCTGGGATCGTATCCCGCATAAGAGAAGTGCGAGTTTTTTTGTTTTAAGTTGCAAGTTCGCTTTAGGTTAAAGCTATATTTTTGTGTTTAATATCAATGGAGCGTTCCACGTTACGTTTATTAATACATTTCAAGTTGCATTTGTGTATATAATAATAAAATATTTTTGGCTTGTCTTAAAGAGAATATTAATATATTGTTAACTACAGAATAGAAAGTGTATAAATTAAAGTATTATTTGTTCACAATAATTAAAGTGCTGAGTGATAGCGATTACTTTAATTATTGGACACTTATTTTATATATGTATTCGTAGGATATACTACAAAATAAAAATGACTTTTTGTCCCCACAAATTTGTTAATATTTTGCTTGTAGTTGTAATTAAGTTTAGGCAAAAATATTTATCAAAATATGCTGGCCAATTAAGTGACGATTTTACTTCTTTTTTTTGTACTTTTTTGGTTATAGTGTTACGCAAAACACGTGTTGTGTTATGGACGTAGCGACAATGTGTGCAAACTCCTCAAGTCCAACGATCGTCCTACGAATGTGCCTGGAACTGGGCCACTGACCTCACACACTGACTGGGCTCTACGAGGCATTCCTGCGCTGTAGTGATCGCGTCATTTGAATACAATATGATCCCGAGCTATGTTCATAATCACCATGCACCAGTGGCCCTAACATGAAAGACGTCACCCGATCAGCTTTTTGTATCAAAGCGAGAGCTTGTAAAGGCAACGAAAAAAAAATCGCTACTCTGATGACAGTTATGAGGTGTTAGTTGTTCATTACGTCTCTTGAAAGCCACGCGAAAGATCTACATTTCTGTCAGTTTCGTACTCTTCTGCCATATGTAAATATATTAATGCCACGGACTTGTTCACTTTATTTTTGCGCCGATCAAATGTAAATGTCTGGAACGCTCATATGTTACCAATATGCTAATTCTCTCACTAGTACGTGCATAAAACAAACATTAACTAAATTAAATTAACTTCCATGACGTTAAGTTATGGAAATGGTATTCCTACAGTACTGACAACTTTACTGGGAGCTCGCAGGTCAGTGTTTACGTTAAAATAAATGTATTTCACAGCAGAGACTTTTCTTTCGGTAGTTGATTTAATAAGTTCTCAATCAAACATGAACCAGGCATTCTAAATATTTTAGTATTTTCTCTTCATCGAAACGCACATATTCTTCGAAAATTTTCCGGGCCCGCCGGAATCCAGGATCGAACCGTGGATATTAGAAGTTGTATATTGGTACTAAACACCGGGTAAACTGTAGGTCCTTGCAGTAATTCGCAATGTCATCGTCTGGGGGAAAGAGAAGCAAGCATTTTATAGTCAGGCCTTTTTTTGCGGGCATTATCTCACGAAGAAAAATACTAAACAGTCGATACTTGGCTGCTCTGGCTATCGATATGTGAAGGGAATGGGGTTTCAGACTGCAACGTACTTGTTACTGGTGTAGCAATCGACTGCCAGTTCGAAGTCGTGAGCCAAAATTATCATCGCATCATAGCGTATACGCAGGAACCTTCAGCCAAGAGATGCGTGTGTATCATTCAGTCAAACTAAAATACCATAACATGCTCGAGTTTTTTTTGAGAGAATAATAATTTCGGAATGCGCGTACGATGTAATGTATAAATAACTTCAGCAATTTTATAATAAGTTTGCGTGAATTACAGTTTAAGGTTAACCAAAATATATTTATTTTCCACTGAATAACAACTTCCGTACAAACATGAGCCTTCCGTGTAAATCACAACTAAAGAGTAAAATTATGCAATTTTAGGTGAATAACAACTTCAGCGAAAACCTAGGTCTATTTTGAGTAGCTCAAACCGGAACGTAAGATATTTTTGGATTATTCGTACGTAGCCCAAGCAATAGTTTTGGTAGAAACACAGCGTTAGAAAAAATCCAGAATGTTTTTTTTTATTAATCACAGCTTCAGCAGAAACCTAGAATGTTTGGGAGAATCATACTTTTGAGAATATATTTGGTGTGTTTTTTGGGTGCCTCACAGCTTTAGAATAAATTGAAGGTTATTGTACACTGAAGAGCCAAAAAAACTGGTAAACCTGCCTAATATCGTGTAGCCCCCACCCCCTCTAAGCACGCAGAAGTTCCGCAATGCGACGTGGCATGGACTCGACTAATGTCTGAAGGTACGCAGGAGGCAATTCACATCATGAATCCTGCAGGGCAGTTTACAAATCCAATCTGCGCCAATTTGAGAAAGGGTTGCACGTCTGTCACGTTTAATGATTTTCGTCAGTCGTCGTTTGTCCCGTTCTTTCACGATCTTTTTCCGGCCGCAGAGATGTCGAAGATGTGATGTTTTACCGGATTCCCGATATTCACGGTACACTCGTGAAATGGTCATACGCGAACATACAAATGTTATCGCTACCTCGGAGATGCTATGTCCCATTTCTCGTGCGCTGACTATAACACCACGTTCAAACTCACTNCCTCGGAGATGCTATGTCCCATTTCTCGTGCGCTGACTATAACACCACGTTCAAACTCACTTAAATCTTGATAACTTGTCATTGTAGCAGCAGTAACCGATCTATCTGCCGACCGCATCGCGTTACTCTGATTTGTGCCATACCTATGTTATTTGCATACGCACGCCTATACCAGTTTTTTTGGCTCTTCAGTGTATGAATCGTTGCTTCAGTATATAGTTGTTTTTTTGTGAATTACAGAGATGGCCAGGCGTGACTGTCCACTTTTTAGTCTGTGTTTCCTCCACAAACGTCTGGCTCCGATAACTTTTCAGATCAGCCCCGTTCACAAGTACACTGCGGATTGAAGTATAAAGTCAAACTACACGAGCTCTTGTGTGTGTACTGTAACGCTTCAAATAACCGCTACTTATTCTTGTCACAGTAATCTGAGTTTAATTTTGCAATGTGTATGCTAACGCAATATTTATTTGTTTTATTTATTATTTTCTTGTGGCAGATCTATTTTATTTACTACACTTCGAATTTATATTATTGATTTCAAATTGGTTTATTATTAGATAACGTAGTTCCATGTAATTCTGTTAGTAAGTCTTTCTTTTTTCATTCACAAAGTTAATGCTATGTGGGACGCTTTTCATAGAGAAATTTGTTGTTTGGTTGCTATGGTAACACAAGACATATGTGTAAAATATGATGTAGCTGTTTCGTGATTGGCGCGATGTTTAAAGGCGTCGTTTAAGTGTGCAGTTGTTGAGGCTTTAAGCCATCTGGGGTTTCCCGTCAGGCAGGCAATGTCCTAGTGGGTCGTCCCACTGGCCGTCCCACTGGTGGAATGGGGCGGCCTTCATCTCACAACTCTACCATCCGTCTATGCAAATAGCGTCGTCATTGACTTGGAATTTGTAGGAAGCAGGAAACGTGATTTCTGTTCAACTATTTCGCTGGAATCGCACACTGCGCGTCATCCTGCTTACTCTGTACCGCATGCACGCAACTGACCATGGTTAAACCTCTCTGCCGTAGTGCACCACAGCGATACCATGTGGCCAGTCCACGAACTTATTGACTGTAATACAGATAATATTAAAATATTTTATTCATTTGTTGCGTAGTTTAAAATATTTCTTGGCAAAATTTAGTAATGAGCATAGACAATAGAGAAAATAACATCAAATTATTAATTTAATTCGATTACGTCGTTGCGATAAAATTTAAAAATAACAGAGAATTATGTGTTCCAGTACTTACGAAGGCGTGACGTGTATCGAGTTGTCTTGTCTTTCATAATTGCTGTTGTGTGCGCGTGTGGTTAGTTAAACTCACGTATTTAGCATTGCGGACCGTACCGCACTGTGCATGTACGTGTTCTGACATGAGAAAATTAACTTTTAAAAAATTCATCACACCCTGGTTGCTGTGAGCGTGTAATCCCGTTTCTGGAACGAAGTACCAAGGTCGTTGGTATTTATACATAGTACGTGTTCTAAATTTAAATTATAATCTCCTTTCAGATAAAACGTTATATGCGTTCAGCGAAAATTGTACTGAACGAAATATTTACTTTCGGAAAAGATTTGAGATTTCAGTGTTTCAATATAGTTTACAAAATAAACACAAAGCAGATTACTTAAAACTAGTTAGAAAGTCAACATTTGCATTTATTATATTATCTTTACCAGTCATATATTTTGAACTGAGTGCCTTAAATAAAGTATCTACACCAGGTATAAGGATAACTGAATTTAAAACATACTTGATCGACAAATATTACTATGCTTTTCTTGACAATCCACTTACTCAGTGGAAACAAAATACTGGAATTTTTCCAGCCCAGTGTTCATCGATATAATACTCATTAACTGCCAATCAATTTGCAGCACACAAAGTATGGTATGCGATACATAAGTACTATGGGCATTTGCTGACGGTGCGATGTCATCGTGTTACAAAAATCGCGGAATAGTAGCAGAAAACACGTGGTTCCTTCTATAGTTTATATGTAAGTGTATATACATATATGCGTTTAACACGTTCTTTACGAGAATGTAATTTCGTTTTGAGATGGCCGTACTTAAACCGCAGGATGGCCAAAATTGGCTCATTATCCTTGCGACAAAAGTTGGCTATCTCACGTTTCCAGCTAATGCAAGCTACGCGTTCAGGAGTTAGAAACTGGAACAAAGGTACCGCCGAAACACAGTACGAGTGACTATATGGATATTTCGTGGCAGGCAATAGCTGTGCGCAGAAACACTTCCCTCCTTGAAGTAAAGAAATGTTTGCGTTTATATAGCCACTAATAATATAATTTCAACTAATGTCCTAGCTGAAGGCAGCAATTACGTTTGCAAANTGTTTGCGTTTATATAGCCACTAATAATATAATTTCAACTAATGTCCTAGCTGAAGGCAGCAATTACGTTTGCAAACTTCAAATACGATCGTTAAATGAGTACAGAGGCCGCTGCAAATTTTGACTACTGTTACCATCATTTATTCCCATTTATAGAAGATAAATAGTTGTTTTAACTAAACATTCTTAAACTACTTATCACTAATTTTACACAGAGGGCAGAAGCATTTACAACTATATCAGATTAGCGAGCCGTTTTGACTGACTGTAAAGGTAAACATAATAATGTGAAACAATAGGAAGCCTTATTACCGGAATTCATGATATGATCAATGTAAGTTAAGCTCAGTGACCCAAAATGTGTACACTTGTGTGCGCTATCTATTAGACCCTGATCACACCGTATAACATGATGAGTGAAAAGTAAAAAAAAAAAATCAGTCTAAACAGATTTTTTGAAAGATATTTATTGTAACAAAATTTAAAAAAAATTGTATTTAAGAAATGCATCAGTTATACACAAGGGTTACGATTGAAATCCTTTTTATATCAAAATTAATTACATTATGAGTAATGGTATGTCGATAACAGGACCAAAGAAATAAATCCTTAGTTGAAAATGTGCCCAGTAATGCATAATTAGCCGGATTCATACATATCAAATATAAGAATGGAATATTCGTATTAACCTTTTCAAAGTTATGAACTTATGATTACTTATGAAAACCATCTTACAATATTTCGAGTTAATTTGCCTTATTGGAGCGTGCAATTTTGGGGTTACGGATTGAAAAGTATTCCTTGTATTACTTTCATAGACAACTCAAAGCTAGCTATTGATTCAGAGGATGAGAACTAGCGGAAGTCAAGACTTATAACTTGTTATTTCCCAGACAAGCAGATAAATTATGTTTTTGGTAAATTTCGTACGAACATAAGAAGTCGGAANTGTTTGCGTTTATATAGCCACTAATAATATAATTTCAACTAATGTCCTAGCTGAAGGCAGCAATTACGTTTGCAAGCTTCAAATACAATCGTTAAATGAGTACAGAGGCCGCTGAAAATTTCGACTACTGTTACCATCATTTATTCCCATTTATAGAAGATAAATAGTTGTTTTAACTAAACATTCTTAAACTACTTATCACTAATTTTACACAGAGGGCAGAAGCATTTACAACTATATCAGATTAGCGAGCCGTTTTGACTGACTGTAAAGGTAAACATAATAATGTGAAACAATAGGAAGCCTTATTACCGGAATTCATGATATGATCAATGTAAGTTAAGCTCAGTGACCCAAAATGTGTACACTTGTGTGCGGTATCTATTAGACCCTGATCACACCGTATAACATGATGAGTGAAAAGTAAAAAAAAAAAATCAGTCTAAACAGATTTTTTGAAAGATATTTATTGTAACAAAATTTAAAAAAATTGTATTTAAGAAATGCATTAGTTATACACAAGGGTTACGATTGAAATCCTTTTTATATCAAAATTAATTACAAAATGAGTAATGATATGTCGATAACAGGACCAAAGAAATAAATCCTTAGTTGAAAATGTGCCCAGTAATGCATAATTAGCCGGATTCATACATATCAAATATAAGAATGGAATATTCGTATTAACCTTTTCAAAGTTATGAACTTATGATTACTTATGAAAACCATCTTACAATATTTCGAGTTAATTTGCCATATTGGAGCGTGCAATTTTGGGGTTACGGATTGAAAAGTATTCCTTGTATTACTTTCATAGACAACTCAAAGCTAGCTATTGATTCAGAGGATGAGAACTAGCGGAAGTCAAGATTTATAACTTGTTATTTCCCAGACAAGCAGATAAATTATGTTTTTGGTAAATTTCGTACGAACATAAGAAGTCGGAANTTATAACTTGTTATTTCCCAGACAAGCAGATAAATTATGTTTTTGGTAAATTTCGTACGAACATAAGAAGTCGGAATTAGAAAAGAACTCAGCTAAAACTACCTTGGTCAAAAAGAGTTTGGTTACATATTAACTACATTTTCCATAAAACAAACTGCTGCGAAGACTGCCTTAACAAAATAAATTACGGCTAACATATGCCATCAATGATCACGAAATTTGGGTCACCAATTAATTATTCTTCAAGGCTATACGTGTATATGTACACTATGCTATAAAAGAGTTGTGTTTAAATTATTAGTAAGTTTGCTTTTTTTTATTGTATGGAATTGACGTTGATGCTAATCCACAGAATTTATCACCATGTAGGGTGCGGTCAGGAAATTCCAATGTTCACATCTCGGAATGTAAAATCGGCGTTAAAAATAAAATTGCTTGTATTGAACGTGTTTTGTCATACGAAAGCAATTGAGGCGCACATTCGTGGGTTCGATCCAGATAGACTGCCACAAAAGTTGGTCTTGTCATATTGGATTTTCCATTGCCAGTCTAAAGAAATTCCAGTACAACTCCTCGACATTAAAATTCCTAAACCTTATTAGTTATATAAGTTGATGATCAGTAAGTGTGCATGGAAAAGGTCAAGTTCAGTTTCTCTATGAGAGAGAGAGAATATCTAATAAGGCGATGGAAACCACTGATTAATGTTTGCTTCGGAAAGATGGTACTCGGATTCATAGAGAGGTTACACCGAGAAACCACCACAGGTCTGGTCTCCTAGTCACCTGAGAGCTACATCGGGGACACTTCCGTGTATAAAATGAAGAAACATTGTTGATGCTATCGTCATCAGAATTACACTAAATTTCGTACATTACTGCATTACCCTTTCCGGGTGCCACGTACAGCGGGTTGTGGCAATGCCGGGCGGAAAGGACTCTTCAACAGCTGGCAGGCAGCATGCCGCGATGAAGAGTCTGGATATGTCCGGAAGAGCCACGCAAAAAAATTCTTCTTTTCCTTGGAGGACGGTGTTACGCTTACCCGATAAGTATGCCTATTTCACAGTTGACTGATCCCTTTTGAGAGCCCTGCTTAGTCTCCTCTTTCAGCTTATTTGTTGTTGTTTCAGCGCATATTAAATTAACGTCACCATGTGTCGATCAGTGATTTTGTGAAATTGTTAATGAGACAACCCTGTACTTTACCCTAATTATAATTCTTTTGTGTAGAAAACAAAACAAAAAAAGACACAGTTTGTTAGCTACCAAATTTACACTGAGAGAAAATCCAACAAATTATTTTATTTATATGGCCAAAAATATTGTTGCATGACACCAAAGGGGCGTATCCGCGTTCGAGAGGGAAGGAGTTCTTAAAAAAAATAAAATAACATTTTTTTTTTTTTTTTTTTTCAATTTATTCTCACAGCTATAATTTTCAACATTGCATTATCTATCCACACTATAACATTTTTTATTTCTCCGTGAGTGCAATATATAATGTCTATATCAACTCTAATTAAAATCCTTCTCATTGTCTGTAGTTATAGTTAAATAACTCGCACTCATCATTAACACATGTTCAATCTGTCTTTTGCCATAATTCTAAATGTCTTACACTCACACGTCCAGTTCAATAGTCCCTCTTGCCAGTCGCACTCTTCACTGCACCGATGCTCGTAGTCACAAATTTTACTCCCGCTGGCTTCATCCGTCGCCACTCGTTGCTCTTCTGGCTCGTTGTCTATCACTTAAGGTCACACAATCGCCCAAACTCCCACTCTCATAAAAATGTTGTCTCGTAGGTCCGTCACGCTTAAATAATATCGCTGGCCCTGATCTGAAATGTTCGCCGCACCCCGAGTCACGCTGAGGGAAATTAGAGCATTAAACCAGAACTTTCTTTCAGATAAACGCAAAAATTAAATTTCTGAAAGACAGGAGCGAGAGAGCCGCAAAAGGCTTATCGTGGCAGCTGACCTTTGTGATGCCACCTGTATATCACATTACAACTCTCTCCCCCACACACTATTTTGCTCGCGCTGGAGATGGTCAAGGAAGCGATGGAAAACAGCGAGCGCATAACACGATGCTAAGTTGCCCAACAAAATATTTTTGTTTAGTAAACAAAACTTGAAAAACAACAAAATTAATTTTGTTCATCTTACAAAATTAACGCTTGAACAAAATCTCTATGTTGGGCCAAAAGGAACCACATTGTCAACAAAATATTTAGTTGAATCAACTGTATATATTGGTTTGCCCACTCATTTGATTGTCTTCGTTCTAAAATACAACTCGACAGTTTATTTGTATTTTTTGTAATGATTAGGATTGTTACAGTGTTTGCTACTGCATTTATTGATGCTTAATAATGGCATACGCATCCTAATAAAAGAAGTTCAACAGGAAACTAAAAAGTAAAGTTGTAAAACTTGAAATAGAATTTTTCGCAAGTGGTCTAGTATTCGCAATATGCATATTTAAAAACATTAAAATTTTATCAGTAATTACTTAAGCTGAGGTTGCTAGGGCATAGGGCTGGGGCGCAAAAGGCCTGGATTCAAGTCTTGGCTGGGCTTCCAATTTTTTATATTAACCGATACTCTTTCATTTACGTACAGCACAACAAATACTTTGTTGCACAAACACGATCTTTGCTTGGGACAACCAAATAAGAGCTACAAAATAATTTGGTTTAAACAACAAAATATTTCATTGCCCCTATACGAACAATATCAGTTTGGTTGCGCCAAACAAATTTTGTTTGATTCAAGGAAAACTTTTTTTCAGTGTAAACTTTACACTTATAATAATTATAATAATGTATTTAATAAACCAATTCGTTGCTAACAATGAGGCTTGTAATTAATGTAGTTAAAAGATGGATTCTTAGGAAAAAGTTGATTTTAAGCATATTTAATTAATCGCAAACCATCTGTAGTCCAAACTAATACTGAATAGACTATGCTACCCACAATAGATGTATGTGTAAATTATCAAAGAACCTGCATCTCCTGCGTTCAGTGAGGCTGGACCTTCTAGGATAAATTGCCCTTTGGCATCCCCATGCACGTAATTCATCTCGGTTCAGGATATGTTCGAGTTATATTGAGAATTCAATTAAAGTTCTCGTATTTTTTTAAAAATATTTTTGTTAAATTGATTACTCGATAAATTGAATACGTTTGTGCATTTAAAAAGGGCAAAAAAAAACTAGTTAAACTTTGAAAAGGAAATAACGTTAAATGTGTAGTTGTTAAAACAGCGTATACTTTGTGTACGCTGGGTTATTTCGATGAAGAGTTCCGTTCTCAAGAGAATCAAGGGTGTACAAGGGAAGCCGCTCTTGTTTTATGGATGAGGTTAGGACTAATAATTATTCGCCGTTTGTGCAGAGTGGCTTATCAAGATGCTATCGCAGGGGGCGGGGGAGTGGGAGTGTGGGAGGCGGATGGCGTAGTTAGCAACTGCTACGGCACTCTCGTGAAACTGGGATGGGAACCACGTGGCAAAAACCTTTCCCAGATGGGCGGGTCAGGGTTGAATGCGCTACCTCGCGAAAGCAAACCTCGTCGTGATAGAGAACATTCTCTAGCCGCAGTAGACGTGTTGTCTATTCGCCGCATCGTCGAACTTCCTGAATCAAACATTCCAAAACTCACCCCATGTATGGCTAACTTGGTTGTTCCCCAAATATGACTAGTATCATACGCGTTTTACGCTGCTGTTAACCTAAAAGTATCTTATTTGTAGTTAAATTGTACTTTGACTTGCATTTTATAAGTAAATGTTAATACTTCATTTATAATTAACACGAATAAAAGCGGAGAGAATATATGGGTGCTTGCGATGCCTAGTGTTATGATGTGATCAGGCCTTAGCTGAAAGGCTTGCCTGATCACACCTCCAAACATTAAACCTGGAAACGAGTGGGATCGCAACGCCACTATTTGGTCATCGATCCTTGTGAAAGATGACATCTTGGTATTCAATTTAAAGCTCCCCCGATCAATAACCATTTAAATGGCAACTGTATAGCTTAATGTTAATAAACCTCATCAGATACTGTTGTGCTCTACCGAATCATGAGTCATTATTGAGCTACGCCCCTGAACAACTTTCACGTACAAATTGGCTGAAAAGCTTAGTTCGTAACACTAGTAACAAATACTTGTCATGCAAAATGTTACTAAGCTGAGAGCGCACAAATGCGGTACGTTGCCCCTTTGGTGTGATTTTACAGACTTGGTCAAGCTTTGTTTCCACGAGGTTGGGGAACAGCCTGAAAGTAGAACTTCAGCAGGACTACAGAAGAGCTGGAAGTGATGATGGAATGTTGGGTTCCCGTCACCGAGCAAGCTTTACGACAAGCTAAGCATTCTTGGAAGCACTGCTTTTGTATTAGTCTATCCTTCCTCTTCAAGTAAACATTAATACTGCAGACCTGATGAATAGCGTCGATGAGTAAAAAAGAGCCGGTATCACATTCTTAAAAAACATAAACAACTTACCTCTAATAATGTTTTTACTCCTCAAGCGAATCAGACAAAAAGAATCATATTACAAAGTCAACTATATGTTGTTCATGCTAAAGTGAACACTTTTGAGGCCTTAGTTACATTTTATTATCAGCCATTTTTTTAATCCTTCGGCCACTTTTAAAAATAAATATTTCCATACAAGCAATAAACACAGTGTATATATTTCACCGGGCTCAAAAGTTAATGTCTAAGGCTACAAAAATATATTCATTGGCTATTATTCCAAATAAGACGGCTTTCAAAAAAGGTCTCACTTTACCGCGATAGCCTATAATCAAACAAATATGTTTGTAACAAACCGTGACAGTGATAAAAGCAAAATGTTCTGATTCCTTATTCGATTTCAACGTAACATAAACATTTCCTGTAACGCCTCTTTCATTACTGGTTGTTAGTGGTTTACGCAATATCANTTGTATCCTTTAAAACATTTCTGCGCTAGTAATTTGTTAAAAAAAAAAAAAAAAAAAAAAAATCTTAACAGGAATTTGAGCGCGTAACGTGCTAGAAACGGAACTAAAGTTTAATTTAAATGTGGATTTTGCATTTTTTTTGTAGGAAAATCGGGATTATGTGGAAAATCTGGTACAGAATACGAACTATATCTACGACTGTAACCCCGTTTATCCTGCTCGCCTCCCACCAAGGCAAACCGGGTTAAATCCCCGGCCGGGCCACCCACGGATTTTCGCATGTGGGAATCGTGCCGGACGATGCAGTTAGTTGGCGGGTTTTCTCGGGGATATCCCGTTTCCCTCGCTCTTGCATTCCGAAGCTGCTCCCTCATTTCACCCTCATCGGCTCTCATGACCTCGTTGTTAAGAGCCGCCAAAATCTCTCAACTCAACTGCTACTGCAACCGTTCGTGTAAGATGTTTCCTCGTTTTACTGGCCCACCGATATTTGGGCTACTAGGGCACTGCCGATCCATGGTTTGTCAGCAACCGGTTACACCGTCCAAAATTTACAAAAAAGCAACAGTGTTTTAAAAAATATAAGCACCTTTGGAGGAAAACTAGTTGTAGGTGAGTCAGTGATCACAATTTGGACTGAGCTTATCCGCTGAGATCATTAGTGCCGATGGGGGTGGTGGAGCGAGGTGACGATGGATCAAAAATGGAATACGGTGTCGGCAAAACGGGAGTAACTGGAGAAAATCTACTTACCAACAGCAAAGTCCACCACGTTTTGCAAATTATAAAATCGGGAGTGACCCGGTTTACTGTGGTAGGAGGCAAAGAGTATGGCCACTACACCACCGTCTCTAGTAACAAAAATTATAAACATATACCTTGTTGTCAAAATTTGCTGCTATAGGCGGTTCACTGTTATTTGAGCACTTTTGAAATTAACCTTTGAAAAATTTCACTGCGCGTACGTGCATTTATTTTAATGGCAACAGGCTGGCATGTACCCGGCAAAGTGGGCAATGACGCAGGGAAAGTAGTTGCACATATTAAAGTTGAATTAATACTGTCAGGTAAAACATGTCAGAATCCTGAAACGATTTTTTTTCCTACATTTATAAGTGTAAGAAAAAGACATTTTTAAAACATTTACTTTTCTAATAATTTCACACTTTCACTTGACCGATACATGAATAATGTGGTAAGACCCCCGGGAATGTTAATTTTACATTTCATGAAAGAATACACAATATTCATACAAGTATATCTTAAGCAGGGCTTTGAAAAGTGACCAGTTTACAGTGGACATTCCATACCATATTACTCACGTGTCTTTTAGTGTTTCGTTAAACATATTAGCAATTACGTATGTGTAATTCTCGTTGTCATTTACAGTCAATAGGTTCGTGTACTGACTGGCGCCACGGATGCAGGCAGCCACGCATCACCGTGACGTCCAATAAGTCCGTTATCTGGTGCCTCGAGTGTAGGCAACCTTGCATCATGGAGACGACGAACTTACTGCAATACGTATATCAGAAACATTCAGTTAGCCTTCAAACAGCTATAACTCTGAAGTCTAAATTATTTTATTTTAATATCCCGGTAATACCATTATCATTGCCAACTTAAGGGTTCTTTTAATTGCAGTTGGATTGGGGATGCGGGCAGTAAATTTATATCCACTGTGTGTACAAGCACGGCCACTATTCACCTAGACATCCCCACGAAACGGCTCTGGTTCTCGGATGCGGTGGCGTCCATCTGTTTCCGCTCACGCCGGGTAAGTGGCCGGCGTTTGTTTCACAATTCGCCTTTAATGCGGCGGCTTTGTTAACCCCATGACGAATGAGCCGCGACCTGGGCCGCTCGTTATTCTTCTCCCGGCCCGCGAGNTCCCGCCGCCAGGGGAGCTGTACGTCACGTGGCTACCCGCGCGCGTGTGGCTGTGTGCGCGTGTGCGGTCACAGTAACGCCCGGGGGCGCCTCTGATCCCGAGAGCTCTGGAAACACGGTCACGACATCGGGCTGCCGCCTCTCCTGCTGGGACGATGGCGGTAGAGTGATCGTTCTAGCTGCGCATAGCCTCTCTCGCTGTTCCGACATTGAACTGCTTTTCTGCCAGAAGCACTATATGCGCTGCTCACGGTTACTTACAACATTTCTGAAGACCTACTAAAGTACTACTTCCAGGATATTCCTCCGTCTCATGTAGAAGTCTAGAAAATTATACCAAAGGGTCAACGCACCGGATTCGTGGGCGTAATATTATTTTGCATAAGAACTATTTATTACTAGGCGTTACCAACACACAATTTTCTTCCTGATATTATTAATATTAATTATAAATGAAATTTTATAAATTATGTATAGAATAATAGCCAGAGTTTAATTTAACTAAAAGTAAGGTACTTTTATGTTAACACATGTATAAAACGCTTGTAAAGTGCATAGTACTTAGGAAACAACCAAACACTTTATACGTAGGGTGATTTTTCAAAGTTTTGATTCAAAAAGTGTGAAGAAATCGCGAATAGACTGTCTACAGTTGATTGAGCAATTTTGAACCATTTCTTAAAATATACTTTTCTCTTCATATTGTATTTTCCGGCCAAATGTAGATTGAACGTTGCCATAAACATGTGTCATAGAAATGAAAGCATGGTATTTTTTTTTTGGAAATGTGGACACGTTGCTAAATTGTAGTGTAGCGTGTATAAAACAATAAATACTTTATTCAGTAGCTATGCATTAAAATATTATAGGCACAATATAACGTCAAGTATTAAACAATATTTCTGTTACTTCGCTGCCAACTTAACTGAGAGCCTGCATGGCAGTGTGTACTGTGGCATAGGCAATAATATCTTTTTTGAAATGTTGATTTCAAAATTTTTTACTCAACTATGAACAGCTTTTGTCACAACAACGTGAGCAAGAGTTGAGGTTAGAGCATTGTGGACGAAGTGCTTTGAGATAGATGTTCGTACACTAACCTAATTTTAATGCAACTAGCATACGTTAAATTTAATCAAAGTATTTAATGCATATAAAAGGATGGGTCTGTTGAAAATTCAAACACAAACCCTCACATCACGTTCATCGCAGTTCACTATGCGACTTTGACATTTATATTGGTGATGGGGTTAGTCTATGTTTGGGACATGCGTACTATGAAAGTCGATCTACCTCATCTTTAGCCTACGGGGCGGAACAGGGGCTTCACTAGGAATCTCTCAAGATCGATTGACATTGAATTTAATATAAGCTCTGTGCGTTAGCGTTAATCGTATGTAATTTTGTTTTAAATTGTAGTTTTCTTTACGTTATAGTTACGAATGGCTCGTCTGTGATAAATCTTAATGTAGTTGTACCAAATATACTACTGTCTCTGTAATCTGGAAATGCCTCGTGCGTATATGTATGTATATGATTGCATTGCAATATGAACTTTGATGATCATTATCTGAGCACTCAGGGTCTTCAAGACTTTCAACACCTTTAGCGGTCATCACCTTGTTATGGTATGATCAGGCCTTAGCTGAACGGCTTGCCTGATCACACCTTCAAACATTAAACCTGGAAACGAGCGGGATTGCAACGCCACCATTTGGTCGTTGACCCTTGCGAAAGAAGACATTTGCAGAAATCCCCTCCACCGGTCACTGAGCGGGGCCGCAGAACCACGCGCTTGATATAGGCCGGCGTAACACCCGGAACGAGGGCGTCATTTCGTCTTTTGTCCTTTGGGCGTCGACCTGACCAGCGAAGCAGACCAGGAAGATGGGTGTGTCCGGCCGTCGTTAACCGTCTCGTAGAATCGGCCTCTGGCAACATTAACAAGGTGATGACTTTCCAGTTAGGTTTAAATAAAATGGCGTGAATTAAACGTAATAATGAATCATCTTAAATTCAATGTAAAGCTCCCCTGATCAATGGTAACAAGTTAAATAGCAAATGTAAAAGCTTAATGTTAATACAACTCATCTTATACTGTTGTGCTCTACCGAATCATGAGCCATTATTGAACTAACATGCTTTCAAGTACGAATTGGCTGAAAAGCTAGTTCGTAACAACCTGTTAGTGGTATTGGAGCTTTAAGAAATTAAATTTTGTTGTATATTGTGATGCCACTCATCGCTTCAGTGGCAAGAAATCCCCCTCGTTAAAGATATCAGATTCGCTAAACACATTTTGATTGTACATAATGGGAGCTACAGCCTTCATTTCTATGTAAACACCAGTTTTGAAAACATCTCGCTGCTCAGTTCGGCCTTTCAATTTTTTATCTAGGACATGAACAAAATTGAATAAACCAAAAACATATCGATTGACAGTTACGATTGAAATTTGTTTTACAATTGTAGTTTGATTAAGCATAATTACTTCGAAGAATAAACACTGGTGGATTGTAAGTGTTAATTTTTCTTTCTTAGTCAAGTTTTCTGAAGGCCCCGGAAGCCTTACTCTTCCGCGAGTTAATAGCCGTAATCTTCCGAACATACCATTTAAAAATAATAAAGTTTTAATGTTTTAAAATTAATAAATTTAGTTTCAGTAAAACGCCGCCCCAGAGTTAAAAAAAAAAATACTAATTGCAACATAGAACGAATATTTTGTTATTTTGAGTAAACGCCAAAAAAATTAACTGAACATATTTTATTATGTTTTACTAAGCATAACCTACGTCCAACCGAAGAGCTGTCACTCTAAACTATGCTGATTGCCCTGTTTTTATTTTCAGTTTTTTTAGTGATGACATCTGAGCAGTGGTGTTCGCGGGTAATCGGCGATTACTTCCTGTTTCTTAGGTTGAAGAAGTGTTTGGAAAGTTTTATTTCCTTTATTTAAGTCTTTTAATTTCCACTCGAGTGGAGTCTTATTCAACCATCGTACACGCCGAACCAGAGCTGCAAGACAGTAGATTTATTTTATACTGGACATTTACTGAGGAAGAATGAAGTGGAAAGTCTCATTTTACCTATTGGTGTGTGACGTGGTGGTCAAGTTTTAATTGCGGTTAGATAATTATAATTTTTTTTGTGCTACGTCACTGCATACTTTTTGAATGCGTTTGATTTTATGAGTGGGTTTAAAGTTCGTCAGTTAGTGCAGCAAGAGAACAAACTTTTCTTTTCTAAGTGTCAGTGCAATCCTTACTCATGAAATCGCCACCTGAGTGTTGAAATTTTTCTCTGTCAGCACATTTATTTTAAATTTCCCAGTGATTCTTAGCTGAAGATAGTCTTTTCACGACTGAGTTAGAAAGAGCGGCAACCAATGCTGGAGGAAGTTAGTCGCAAAATTTAACCCTCTTTAAATAAAAATTACGTCATCAAACATCAGAGGTTTGATTGTTTAATGTAAAAAGGAGTGGAGATTTGGGCGGCTCTTAAATACGGTGCCTTTAGAGCCGAGGAGAATGAAGCGATGTAAGTATGAAGCAGCACCGGAATGCAAGGGCGTGGGAAACGGGAGACCCCGAGAAAACCCAACGACCAGCTGCATCGCCCAGCACGATTCCCACGTACGGAAATACGGGAGCGGCCCCGCCGGGAACTGAGCCCGGTTCACCTAGGTGGGAGGTGAATGCTCTAGCCGCTGCACCACCGTGGCTCCAATTTAATGAAGATACTAATTTCACAGCATAGACCTACTCCATTCAAATGTACACTATCGTAGCATGTATAAACCTGTTTATAATAATTGTACGTATAAACATTTATTTTACATTTCAAACATTCGCATATCTCTCACCTACGCCGATTGGAGCCAATATGTTTTATTTAAGTTTAGAGTAATTCAAATCATTAATTTATTTATAGTTCATAAACGCACAATTAAATTAATACTTTAAAATTCTACTTTAATCATCTGTTACAGTACAGCACCCATATACTATTCACTTGGAGTTCGGTATGAATAAAATTAATAACAGCAACTAAAAACCAAAACATTGTTTTTTGAATCTGATTGGCTGACACTACGTTACATTACAATGCACTTTTCTAACGGAAAATTTAACTTACGTCTCTCTTAATTCAATCCGAATACACTGCTGCACGAGTTATTCCTGAACATAACGACAACGTAAAGTTAACGTAACGAGCCCCAGGTAAAATTCAACGTGAGTCAACCTTTAAGGTAGATTCACACGTTCGCAAATTACGTGGAGAAGATTAAGTAAGCCAACCAGAGAGCTCCTCAATTCTCGTTATCTGCGCCGAAAAATGTGAGCTGACATCAACTTTTACCGCCGCGGAGTCAACGTCGACATTACCCACAATACACTGCGTGAAGTCAAAGGCGAACAAACCGGCTACCATCGAAGATAATGTATTGGGACAACCTATGTGAGATGCATTGAAAAAACTACAGATGTATACATAAGTATAAAGAAAAATGAGTAACGTTGTGAGGAAATCTCAAAATCTTCATAATGCAAATAACTCCCAAGAAGCGAGTATTCAGTTACCAGCAGTAAATGTGAAAAATCAAATAAAGCTTGGAATTGTGAGTACACAGAATATTCAGAAATTCTCACCCCGTGTGAAACTTTCCACTGAAATCAGGCAATTCTTCTCTGTCTGGTTAACGTGATCTGTGAACGTGTGAATCCGCCTTAATATCAGGCCTTACACGGGGAATACACGAGTTAATAAAATATACAGCCGCTGGTGTATGTCATACATTGAACAAATAAAATACTAGGTTAAGTATAGCAAAAACACTTCCAAGTTTTACAACAAAATAATTATATATATGACTAAATAAATTACGCATAAACTCTTTTGAGCTTTACTCTCGGTAACTTTGGGTAAGAGGATTTTTCATGATCCCAATAACGTTTCTTAGGCACGCATTCGTGGGAGAGGAAGGAGAGGGGCAGAAAAATGTCGTCGTTGATTTATGACACAAAAGAAACATCATTGTATCTCCGTATTGACTGTGCTAGATCAGTTTTCCCCTCCATGAACAACGAAATTGTATCCACGCAGTTAACTTGAAAGAGTCATTAACAGCAATATATACATGTGCAAGACATACAGACAGAAATAGAGCACATGCTTAATTTTATTTTCCAGTACTACTTGTAACTAGACACCAGAAATAGAAAAAGACAGCTAAGGGAAACTGAGAATCGTAAGGTAGCGAAGAGAAATGCGAAGAATAAAAGACAATAGCTATTAAAAGCAGCTTGTTGGGAAAGCACACGAAGGGCCATGCGCTTGATATACAAGTCCCATAGAACGAAACTTTCACAGTAGGCAGAATCTATAATACGAATCTGAAAAGTTACTCCAGAAATTCACAGATAAGAAATGTTCTAGCAGAATGATTCTCTTCGAAAGAGAGATGAACAGGATATTTTAGACAAATGTGGTACAATGATTTGTTAAACACTGAATACAATGAAGTCCAAATATATGCAAGAGGCCTACACGTCATTATGAATGAATCTACACTTCAAAAGAAAAAAAATTTAGAAAAGTCACATAATTAAATTAAATAAATACGAAAATTTCCAAATATGAAGGATGACTTTTAAACATGTACACATTTTACATTATGTGTAGGAAGACCAAGAGAGCCTTTAATAGTTTTTAAAAAAGATTGAAATTGAGTACATTTTTTAGAAAGCAGCTGAACATTATGCTGTTGCTACAGATTGGTCAGTTAGCTAGATACTTCCTATAAACCACTTGAACGGATCCAGAATATCTGAGTAAGTAATTCTATAAATCAAATTGAATTTAGAGATTATGAAAACGCGTTTTGATAATGTGGGTATTTCAAAGGTATGGAAGGTTTTGAATGGTGAAGATTTCCCATATTACTTCATCTCAGCTAATGAAAACCTGTCAACTAAAATTTCTGTTATTTAAAACTTGTAAATGAACTTGCGGATTAAATACTATTCACTAAATATGTTGGACATTAATGCAGCTAGTCTCCAAATTTTATAATATTTGTATTATCAAAGTCATTTTAGAATTGAAATCTAAAATGTCGAAAAGGAAACAGCTATTCAAACACTGCAGTGGACATTGTATTCTTTTATATCTGGATGACGTCACACTTCGGGTTGAGAGTGAAAATGATTTACGAATTTGAATTTTCTTGTTAAAAACAACATGCAAAACATGCAATATAAAAATATCGATTACAAAAATGTCTTTCTTGAGAAAGAATGAACGCGATTTTAAATAATGATTATGACGAAACCGTTTAGCATGTTCATAATTTAAATTTTTTAGTGTCGTGTTCTATTATTATGACAACGATATTTTCTGAAGAATTTCATATTCTGCATCACATGTCTGACATTCAACAGGCATATTCAGAAGAAGACAAGTAAACAATTCGAGGAGATGTGTATAAGACAATGGTCGCCTTGGAGTCTCTGAGTGAATAACATGTAAGACAGAATACCAGCTGCATAAGAAAGAGTTTTTGAGATCAGTTAAAGACTGCACATGGACACGTGGTACGAAACGCGTTTGTAGGAAAATAACTTGGAATATTCAACAAGCAACAAGACTAGACAATAGAAGGAAAGGCACAGAATGTATATGATGGATTTCTTGAAAAGTATAAAGGGAAGTGGGCAAATATATACCAAGATATTTGGGGAAGACCGAGGAAGAAATCAACCCTGTAACAAGTTTTCAGGTCTAAAACGGAGAATGGAGAAAAATAAGTAATACAAGAAGAAGAAATATATTTCAAACTTAAACAAGCACTCTTCTGAAACTTACGAAAGGATTTTATTGGGAAGTTAACCCAGCTGAGACATTTACGTAGTTGATTTTTCTATTTTCCTTTTTCGTGCGGTGACTCTATTAAGGCATTGTAAAATTATATGTGTATTGTCTACATTCCATAATGAGAGACATCGCAACGCCTGCTTTCTTGAAACGAAATTCGGTGATACACTCTAACATTTTATATTGTCTAATTATGATTATCATTTTACATAGATTTCACAGCTGTTTTGAAATGTGGGTTATATTCCCAAGCAAGTTCCTTCACTGAATAACTTAACTGAGGAGCGATAGGAATGCCCTACTTTCCGGTATAGTCGAGGTATCATCCAAAATATACTACACGATTCACTGTTCGTTATTCGTATTCCCACGCTGTATATACCGTTTTGTGAGCTCCACAACTTTCACGCAAAATTGTTATGCGTCTTATATGAAAAACAATTGAGCATGACTAGCATGAAGTAGTGACCGCTCAAGAAATAAACGGTGGAATAAAATAAATAATTAAAACTATTTTAACATTCCTCACATAACCAAAAATAAAGTTTAATCGCTTGCAGCTGTAGAATGCCACTAGGAAAATTATGTAAAATATCGAGATACACGCAGACGCAATGCAAATGAGATAAAATATTATGGAATGCTATCGTAACCTCTTGCTATGACAGGCAGGTACATTTATTCTCGTCCAAAACGATGAGTCAGTGAAGCAGAGCGAGGCAGATATGTAGTGCTGTCTGTTGCCGAGGATGGAGGCGGATACAGACAGGTAACACGCAACGCGTTCTGATGCATTATGCAAGCCGGCGGTGTTGTGATTATTTTACAAGACGCGATCACGTTCCACGAAGTGTTCTGATGCTCTGCCACCAACACATGAGGCAGCAACGAGACTAGTAAGTAAATATGTGTTACGTACAGTTGTTAAAATCCTTTCATTTCAGCTGTCACCATAACTATTTATCTGAATTTCTGCACACTCCTGCAACTGACCAGAATACTTAAAACTTGACAGCGTTAATAATCGACAAGTGAGCTTCTGAAATTAGTTATGAAATCGCAAACCACAGAAACCCCCTCCACTGGTCAGTAAACGGGGATAACGCAGCCGATATAGGACAGTGCAGTCAGTGGGCGGTGTCTTTTTATCGTCGGGCCATTGGAACGAGAAGACCACTAAAGATGGGTGTGTCCATTAATATTTCAGTATAGTTGTGTAACTTCCCCGCATATATTCAAAAATGTTTATATTGGGATAATATTGTACAACCTTAATATTAAATAAACCCCTTTTATATAGTGTTCATTACATAACTGTTATCAATAACACGCTACGCCCCCATAGCCCCTTTTTGGAATTAAAGAATCATAAATTAGTATCGTAACAATATGTATTTTCCGTAACGTCAAAAAATCATCGCTTGAGGAAATGTTTTCTATAATTTCTAAATCACATTTAAACTGTAAATCTTAACCTTTAACAGAACAGTATAAAAATACATGTTACGTTGTAATCTTTGAAACTGTTTATTTAGAGTTCAATAGAGAACATTCAACGTATTACGTATTATTCCAAAACAAAAATTTTAAAAATTAAATCTAGTCCCAACTCATTGCCATATTCCTTAAGTATAACAAGATCAATAGGCATAAATGAAGTAGCTTAATTTAAGGTCTAATATAAACAAGACAAATATTGGACTTTAATTTTTGATACACAAACAAAAGAACATCGCATATCCTCAATGCCCACACAAAACCGTGCACCGCTATACCTGTACGACCTCTGCTGCTACTCTTACTATCATTACTGGCTTCACACGTGTGAACCTTACCGGCAGTAACCGCCATAGACTGAGGTCTATTTTCTCCTTGGAAACGATATACATTTTGTTACTTGACGACATTGATTTAGAAGAACTCCGTGTCGTAGATGGTTGTTTGCCAGGTTACTGCGCGAGGAATCACATGTGTGAATCTCACGTAAGGCATTAGGCGTAAGAATACCTTTGTTTAGAGTGAAATTCTACATCCGGTTAGACTGCAGTATTGTATGTAAAAAAACTGTGTGCGGAAACCATAGTATTCAAATAATTTTCAAATATTCAAATTATAAAATATGAGAATCTTATAAAATGAAAATTGCTCTCTTTGACATCAAACCATTATTTTGCATGATATCAATTAAAATAGAATAGTTTTTAAATATTGCACTTAAAGACAGAATATAGTCTACCCCTAGCTAGAAAGAAACATAAGATTTTACGCTCAACATTAATGTAATTATTGTACCTCTAAATAAAATGAAGGAAATTTATAATACACATTATACACCAAGATGATTTTCATATAATATTTACTATAATAAATAAATTGTAAATTTTCATATTCTGACATAATAATTTTGTTTTATTTTAAAGTTCTTGAGTTTTCCGTAAACATATTGTACTGACACATTTTAAATTTAGAATTCCTTTTTTTTTCAAAACAATTTAATTTATTATTTAGAACATTATGTGGCTGTTTCATAAAGTCCTAGGTATGCCACATTCACATTGAAACCCTTTCTTCGGTAGGAATAAATTTGTTAGATTCTGATATACCGAAAGAAAATTTATTTGGAAAATTTGTCTGCTTCCATAAATCTACTTGGATCCCCGCCTGAAATCATGTTCTCTGCGACTCTTTATCAAAATGTCTTCAATATCGCCTGTTTATAACGAGCACCGGCAAAATGCAAACTCGATTTCTTGAATTTACTTTAGATTAAGATTAATAAAAACCCCATAAAAATATATTTTTACATATTTTTTGCAATTTTTAAAAGCTATTTTATTTCCAGTCTTCGTATGCTTTGAGGACACATTTGTGAATTCGCATACCTATCTATGTGCATGTCATTTAAATAAATTTTTACACATGTTTGTCTTTCATACCAATACTTGAATGCTAAATTAAGTCGAATATTTACAAGTACTTTAACAATTATCTAAAAATGGCGAAGGTAGGTATTGCAATTTTGAGTATTTTATCTGCGCAGTAGTTCATGTTCACGTGTGGCTCAAACAGTCGCAGTGGTTTCAGAGATACTTAAGGATGTTGCCTGTTTGACAATTTGGTATAGGGAAATACATGTTAATGAAGTTCGGTTTTTTGAAGCCAATTTTAAAGATACGAACACAAAATNACAATTTGGTATAGGGAAATACATGTTAATGAAGTTCGGTTTTTTGAAGCCAATTTTAAAGATACGAACACAAAATAAAAAACCTAAATGTGAGAAATGATTCTCTCAAGATCTGTATTAAGGCAAATATACAAAAATTTGTTTTTCAGAAATTTTCTNGATCTGTATTAAGGCAAATATACAAAAATTTGTTTTTCAGAAATTTTCTATTTAATTATTAAGGTTTCTGATATTTCCAGGAAACAGGTTATACATTACTGTTGCAAAAGGCTTCGATAACAAGGAAGCACATATTTTTAGCTCATAAAGTCCCCGGTGGTGTATATATATGTCTCTAACAGGAACGTTGAAAAACCGAATTTCATTAAGATGTATTTCTCTATAGCAAATGGTCAACNACAATTTGGTATAGGGAAATACATGTTAATGAAGTTCGGTTTTTTGAAGCCAATTTTAAAGATACGAACACAAAACAAAAAACCTAAATGTGAGAAATTATTCTCTCAAGATCTGTATTAAGGCAAATATACAAAAATTTGTTTTTCAGAAATTTTTTATTTAATTATTAAGGTTTCTGATATTTCCAGGAAACAGGTTATACATTACTGTTGCAAAAGGCTTCGATAACAAGGAAGCCCATATTTTTAGCTCATAAAGTCCCCGGTGGTGTATATATATATGTCTCTAACAGGAACGTTGAAAAACCGAATTTCATTAAGATGTATTTCTCTATAGCAAATGGTCAACNTATATATATGTCTCTAACAGGAACGTTGAAAAACCGAATTTCATTAAGATGTATTTCTCTATAGCAAATGGTCAACAAGGCAACAGCCTTAAGTATCTCTGAAACCACTGCGACTGTTCGAGACAGGGTTGAATGTATGATACGAGAGGAGGCTGACGCTATTTGGAGTCAGATGTCCTTCCATGAAGGGCAGCAGATCCCTCATCACTCGGCCAACCCGAGGTACGGATGAGGTGAGACGTACGGACGAAGCGGTTTGCGAACGAAGACGGCGAGAATACGGGAGCAACAGGAGAAATATTTCACACTAAGGAGTCTCCACAAAGTGATCGTTGAATGAATAGTGCAATGGGGGGGAATGACCAAAAATGTCCATCTAGTTAGCATCCACAATACTACCAAATTGCTAGTTATATCACCAATCTAAACATATGGAAGGTCGTCCGTCGATTTACCCTTCAACAGGCCATTTGACTGCGGCAGTGCCAAGAATGATTTATTTTGGCATCTGGGTGAAAATAATTAAAGCAATTAATTATTGAGGTTAAAAACAATTTATATTTTATATTTTAATATAAATGCAATAATAAATTTTCCAAAATGATATGTAGTTTACTATTTTTGAAATATATTTCATTTGTACATATTTTAATGGCGAGAAAGAGAGAAAGGAAACATGATTTTAAACTGTGGAAATTATGCTTATCTTGTCCTGTGAAAGGGGGTACAGATATATTTAAAAAGTAAAGAAATTTGGTGGCCTTTGTTTGGGAGTAATACACCGAGTTTGATGCAATATTGTATTTCAANTATTTAAAAAGTAAAGAAATTTGGTGGCCTTTGTTTGGGAGTAATACACCGAGTTTGATGCAATATTGTATTTCAAAGGCCCATCTTTGTTGAGGCGTGTTTGTGTGAGTGAGAGTGTGTCATTATACAGAACATCAGACATACGTAATATGAACTGCTCTTGTAACTACCTCATATGGTTAACGTGCTGCTGTGAAGGAAACCTATGCTGCTGGTTTTGATACGATAAACAAACTTTTTTTACAGTATGTTGCCGTAAATCATGTTCTGTATCATGATTTAAATGTTTCTCTCATTAAACTTGAATACTCCAAAAGAAATCTATAAACTTAATTTAAACTTTTGGGAAAATTTATAATAATAACTATNTCATTAAACTTGAATACTCCAAAAGAAATCTATAAACTTAATTTAAACTTTTGGGAAAATTTATAATAATAACTATATTGTGTAGGAAAATATAATTAATGCAAAATCAAATTATGCGAATATTGTGGGAAGTAACAAGAATAGTAAAAACTCAGAATTATGAAGTTGTCGAAATTTGATCTTTCCATCTTTTTATTAACAGGATGTATCAAGTTGTCAAATGTCTCGGGTTATGATATTAAATAACAGTGGTTTCTTTAAATAAATATATCAGTTATACCGTATACTGGGAACAAACACTGCCCATCTTGTAATATTATAAAAACATTCGCCTTATGCACCTTATTCTCCAAGGCACGGTTTTGTCGATTATATTTTATTGCAAGTCAAAAAACCATAATTTTTTATCAATGCTGATCTCAGTAAAATACTTACGCAATAATATGCTCTATGACTAATTTGCGAAGTAAGTACAGGTTACCGATAGTAACATAAGTAGAATGATAGAAGGAACTCGTCAGATGTGTTCAGTATGTTCGAAAACATAACTCAAAATGATAGCTTTGTTGCGTCCGCCATCTGAAATGTAGACCATCGTAATTAATTTCTCAATATGTATTAAATTTTATGACTTACATTTTTTCAGAAAATTTCAGTTTCGGTCACTTAAACAATGAATATTCCAGAAAATTTAGAAAATTCGATACAATTAAAAACATTTCAATAAACTTAAAAAAAAAAAGTCCTCTTACGCGCGCTTTGTTGTCCTCTTAGATGTCAGAATTACAGAAAGTCGTTTAAACCACGAACAAAAAATATCGGAAAAGTTCTGGACAATTGAAAAGAACGTAACAATAATTTTCAGTTAAAAAAATAACGGGGAAAACGACTTGGTTAGCCACAGACGTTCCACAAGTTAAAATTAAAATATCAAAATTTTTTAGAAATTTAATAAATTAAAGTTACACTAAAAATATATATTGTTTATAAAATGTACATACATTGCGTAGACCTGTGTTACAACCCAGGGTAGATATAAAACTGATGGAGCCCCACGATATTGAAAATACCACTATCGCCAACATACTAATAACCTCACCACTTAACTACTCTGTAAACATTGCTCGGCCACATCCACTCACCATTATTGGTTTAGTATAAATCCAGTTTGGTGCAACGGCTGATACCTTTCCCACTTATACGGGATACATAAATTATATCGTATCAGTAAGTAATACTGTCATTTAGAGGTTGCATTTTAGAGAGCTATTAATTTTGTCGCGTGAACCGGCGGCCAAGATTGGTTAAGCACAGTTAAATAAAAGATTTATTTGCTAAATTCTGTCTTTGTGTGTGGCAAGATACTGTTTCCTGTGCGTCCTGATTTGCGTATTTTTAATGTGCTGTAAGACTTGACTCGCCCCATTTTCCTTATTTACACAGAATGCATAGGCATACCAATTTTCTGAATGTCTACTAACTTACAGGGATAAAAATAAAACCAACCCAAGTTGGTCAAAATATTCTTCAGCGAGAAATTTATAGTGCAATATTACAAGTGTTTGTTAAATTGTAAAATTAAACATATTCAAATGAAAAATTCCATATAACCGGTTTGTAAAAGAAGCTGAATATTATTACGTCATGATAGTTTTTTCTTTTTTCAATACGTGGCATTAACTTCGGCTATTACCTTCTTCGGATAGTAACACCTGTTCTAGTCTCATTTTCACATATAAAATTACACACTTTAATAGGCTGAAATATGTTATCAATTATAAACTGGTTAATTTAGGAAATCAAACGTGCTTGGTTATTTGTATTAAATTATTTTCTTGTTTCGGTTCTATAGTGTTATTATGACATCTCCTCCTTTCATTATAATTTTTCGAGAGAAAAATTAACACAGAACTATAATATGAAAGTTTCACGCCAAAATAAATTAATCCGAACATTTCCACGGGAATATGAAATACTTTTAAGCAAGTTAGCAGAGGGATTATGTGGATTTTGGCACATCGGGACCTGCAACCGAAGTATCGGAGCTGCCCGTGCTCTCTCATTCCGGTCGGCCGGTGGCCATAATGGTTCCAGGTGCCCTTGACCATGACCTTGACCCTGGTGACTTTTGATCTTCACCCCGGTGACCTTCGACCTACATGCGAATCCCAATACTCTGAAGAGTGCTATCAGATGTAGAGAGCCGGACATGTTCCGGAAAACATGTGACGCCTACCAAGTTGGTGGAATGAGTAAGTGGGGGAGGGGAGTGTGGGGAACCTCCAGAAATTTAAGTTTTCTTTTTTTTCAAAATAATTTTTTAAATAATTTTTAAATAAATTTTAAATATTAAAAAATACAATTATCAGAATTTTCTTGGGATTGAAGGTCAAAGGTCACCAGGTTCATGATAAAAGGTCACCAGGGTAAAGGTCAAAGGTCAAGGTTAATGTCAATGGATCCATTATGGCCTCCGGTAAATCGGANTTTGAAGGTCAAAGGTCACCAGGTTCACGATAAAAGGTCACCAGGGTAAAGGTCAAAGGTCAAGGTTAATGTCAATGGATCCATTATGGCCTCCGGTAAATCGGAATGACAGGGCACGAACAACTCCGACGCTCCGGTCCCAGGTCCCGATGTGTCAAATTTCCCATAATCCCTCTGCTTGAGTTATCGAAATTTAAAACTATTATAACATAGTTCATTTATTTTTGCCATTCTTAACAGGTGGTTGGAATATAAAGTATAAATACAGTCAGTGAATTTATTGCAGAACCTAGTTTGATTAACGAATCTTATATTATATCTACAACGGTTTTACTATAATGTTATTTTTAATAAAACTATAATGTTAATTTAATATGCGTTTGTAATTATAATGTTTTGCCTTATAAACACGGCCAACAAACATCCGAAGTTGAAAGTAAAATTATTAATTTTTCAATCGGCGTGGCAGAGTACAGAACTTTTACTATGCCTGCTTGTCGTTCAGAATCCAGCAAGAAGAAACGCAAGTAGGGTTTTCTATCATTCTACCAGCAGATACCTCACGGCGATTCGATTAAACGGTAAGCAATCAGCTGAAATCAGGCGAAATATTTTTAAGAAAATTTCCGGTAAGCACGGCAATGTAACTGAAAGTTGCAGAAAGTTAAGCTCGACAAATACTACCGAGTGTGTGTTGTACGGCAACAAGAGCGGTATATATAGAGAGAGAGAGAGAGAGAGAGAGTGATATATTGCGGGATATTTTTCAAACGAGCCGTGGAGGGCCTTGCAAGAATGATATTGGCTCTGTGAAGGAGGGAAATGGGGGAGGGAGGGAGTAACAAGCATTTGGGAAGATGCTCATCTGTCACAGGCTCGGAGGCCAAGTCGAGTACGGTTGTATTTATGGCGGTGGAGGGGGGAGGGGGTGAAGAATTTTTCGCTTCGTAATGATACACGACACGCACGGAAACTTCGCTAAAGGACGTCTTTTTTTTTAAATCCTAACATCCTCTATGGTGGTTCAGTTAGTGAAGCAACTCGATTCTTGGGAGGTTCGCATTTTAACACCGTGACTAGCAAAAATGGAAATTTATTAAGTTAGAGGGAGCTCGGTCTTCCTCACGAGGAGTACCAGGCAATGGGGGCGTAAATATGTTTTTTGTGTATTTCTTTTGCGCCATACAGGAGACAATAGCAGACCTACCTTCCGATCTCTGCTCTCTCGTTTTCGTACAACATACGCCCAAATGACCTCCTGTATGCATTGATCGTGGCGTGGGATAACTTCATTGTACACAACTATAAGACTCTATCAAGCGAAGGGCGTGACTACTGTAAAGTCGCATTCACTCCTAGAGACCGTATAGTGTTGTATATTAAACTGTCCTCTGTCTAACGAATGAAGGCTTATGTAGGGTGACATTGGCATTGTTTTAATGACCAATGTCTCTGGGTCGTGAGACGAGGAGACTGCAGCTGTTTTTAGTTTGAGACGCAATCGCGGAATTACTCAGAATTTGAGAACCGAGTGTATGTATCCACTTGCTGTTCATGATAGTCTGTGTTGTTAAACGCTGTGACGTCTACCTTCGGCACAAGTACTTACACAGCCTCGTGTTGGTTCAGCTTCCACCTCAGCTATGTGTTTTAAATTTATATTAGGATACATGGAGTCTTAGACTACATTGTATCTGGCGTTAAATTGCGAACTGAAAGCTTGGGTAAACGTTAACCTACCCACGCAAAACAACAGTTGGAATGACTTATTTCGTGCATACATGATGTTTCAGTAAAAGCGTACAAAACGAATCTGGGAATAAGGGCCGCACCACGGAATTGTAGAGTTCGTTTTGAGATTGAGAATACGTGGTTAGCGAAGCCGGCGAAAGGAGTTGTGGGAGTAAATATGTCTTAACACGAATACTGGTGTCCGGATTGGTTACGTGTAATATTGACAAAATGTGTGTACACGAGGTAGTATTGTACAGGGCCACTCCGCTGACGGACCAATTCTGATGTATAAAGTACAAGTTCGTAACTTACAAGAGTTGCTCAAAGTGATGGCCACCAACCTCAGCGCATGACAACGGCGTACGAGATTCTGCTGCACCCGTTCTAATATCCCATGCGTGTTGCGTCTGTAGTTGATGCAGGCACATACTGTATTGTAGGGATGACACAGCCATCTTTCAGACGATAGATGAACCTCACACACATCATGAGTCACTCACATGTTTACGCCCATATCTCCTTTAGCTGCTCTCGCGGAACACACGTTCCATTCTCAAAACTTCCCGTCCCGTATGCCCAATTTCATTTTTTTCACGCTTTTACTCAATATCTAATATATAAAATTCTCCCGTCACAGTGCTAGTCACTGAACTCCTCCGAAACGGCTGGACCGATTTTTATGAAATTTTTCATGTATACTCGGTAGGTCTGAGAATAGATTTATATCTATTTTTTACAACCCCTAAGTAATAAGGGTGGCCACCCTCAAACAATTTTTTTTTATTGTTTAAACAAAATTTTTATTTTTTATTTTTTATGATGTGGCATCAAAAAATACATACCCTCCTAAATTTTCACCCTTCTACCATCAACTCTTATTTTTTTATAGCGATATTAGTAATTTAATAAATTTTACCCTAGGTCGATAACTGATCAATTATCATCNAGTCACTGAACTCCTCCGAAACGGCTGGACCGATTTTTATGAAATTTTTCATGTATACTCGGTAGGTCTGAGAATAGATTTATATCTATTTTTTACAACCCCTAAGTAATAAGGGTGGCCACCCTCAAACAATTTTTTTTTATTGTTTAAACAAAATTTTTATTTTTTATTTTTTATGATGTGGCATCAAAAAATACATACCCTCCTAAATTTTCACCCTTCTACCACCAACCCTTATTTTTTTATAGCGATATTAGTAATTTAATAAATTTTACCCTAGGTCGATAACTGATCAATTATCATCGATCATTTATCGATCTAGGTTACAATTTATTCCCACCAGGTGTCTCCCAGTGACACAGCACGGAGTAGCCGGTCTCCACTTTCTCTCACACAATAACCTTTCTCTTATTCATTTGTGCTCAGGTCGTAGTAGTGACGTGTTTACAATTATATGTTCATTAATTAAGTGTACTTCTTAATTAACTTTATTATTGATCGCAAAGCTGTAATTGTTTGTATTTCCATTTTATTAATATTTATTAAATTATCTAATTTTATATTCCGTCATGGTCCACAGAGCTCCATGCCTCTTCCACTTATATACCACATCCTCACACACTTACAATAAGTTATAGTTATTTTTTTCTAATACTATAATCACTAGAAATACTTTTTATGGCAAAACAACGTTTGCCGGGTCAGCTAGTATACATACATATATATATATATATATATATATATATATATATATCTAATATATAAAATTCTCCCGTCACAGTGTTAGTCACTGAACTCCTCCGAAACGGCTGGACCGATTTTTATGAAATTTTTTATGTATACTCGGTAGGTCTGAGAATAGATTTATATCTATTTTTTACACCCCTAAGTAATAAGGGTGGCCACCCCCAAACAATTTTTTTTTATTGTTTGAACAAAATTTTTATTTTTTATTTTTTTATGATGTGGCATCAAAAAATACATACCCTCCTAAATTTTCACCCTTCTACCACCAACCCTTATTTTTTTATAGCGATATTAGTAATTTAATAAATTTTACCCTAGGTCGATAACTGATCAATTATCATCGATCATTTATCGATCTAGGTTACAATTTATTCCCACCAGGTGTCTCCCAGTGACACAGCACGGAGTAGCCGGTCTCCACTTTCTCTCACACAATAACCTTTCTCTTATTCATTTGTGCTCAGATCGTAGTAGTGACGTGTTTACAATTATATTTTCAATAATTAAGTGTACTTCTTAATTAACTTTATTATTGATCGCAAAGCTGTAATTGTTTGTATTTCCATTTTATTAATATTTATTAAATTATCTAATTTTATATTCCGTCATGGTCCACAGAGCTCCATGCCTCTTCCACTTATATACCACATCCTCACACACTTACAATAAGTTATAGTTATTTTTTTTTAATACTATAATCACTAGAAATACATTTTATGGCAAAACAACGTTTGCTGGGTCAGCTAGTATCCTATATATTTAACAACATTGTAGTGAATTTTTTACGGACGCGATGAATGTTTTGGATTTTTAGCAGTGATGACTGTGCCTTAATACAAAATGAAGTAAGGTATATTATTTCCCGCTTGCTACGTCACTGTCTACAACTGGGAACGATAAATCGAATTAAAAATGTCTTTATCTTGTCTTCACTGTTAAAAATCTGATACACAATGCGATTTCATATTTTGCAATACCGTGGCTGCACGTTTCATTGATACTCAAGCAACATTACGGTATCCTGGTACTACACGTTTACTGTACTTTAATCTATTATGCCAGGTGTTTTAGAACAACATCAACAAACTCCCTTGCGAAAAAATAAGACGAACATATTACGCATAACTTTCCCCCTAAAGTGATTATTAAGGAGGTAATGTGCCCCCAAAAATTGAATTTTAAAATGCTTTTCGTTTGAAATATGATACACTACTTACGATTAAGCAACAAATCGGCAATCGGCGCATGATGTTTTGTATAACGGAGGTAAGTAGAAGAGAAATGGGGTGTTGGCGCCAAGGGTTGGGGGCTGCGGAGATCGGGGTTGTTCATGCTATGTCATTCCGGTTGGCCGGTGGCCATACTTGATCCAGGTGACATTGTCTTTTTACCGTTGACCCCGGTGGCCTTTGACTCCGATAACCTTTAATCAAAAAATTAAAAAAATTCCAAAAATTGTAAAAACCTCAAATATTAATAAATGTATTTACAAAATTATAAAAATGATTAAATAATTATTTAAAAATCATTAAAAAATTATAAAAAACGTACATTTCTGGAGGTCTCCCCCACCTCCACCTCCCATAACCTATACTCATTCTATCGTGTGCAGCCATCTTGATTTTTCGTCTGACATTCGTTTATATGTTACTGGAGGACATAATCTTGGTTTTTTCGTTTGTCATTTGTTTATAGATTGATTCTGTCATTTGTTTATACACTGCTGGAGGACGCCATATTGGATTTCTTATGTTTTCATCACCTAGGTGGCGCTTATGTATTAATTTACCCACCAGGTAGCAGCAATATTTGTTTACGTTTTTAAAATATAGGTTGCACTGTCGGCGCCCTACATATTGTATTCTATTTTTAACACATAGGTGGCGTTAATTTTTCGATTATGCCGCCTGTTATCGGCCTGTACCGAATGGTGGCATTCACCATTCTTGCAATGTTCGTAAACTGTCATATTTATTTATTTATTGTTTTATTCTTGAACGCAAGTATTTTTGTTTAAAATAAGTTTTATATAAAGCGGAGATTTTTTAAATAAATGAAACACTACTAATTTTTTTACTCAAAATTTGTTGTTCACATAACAAAATATACAATTCCTGGTCCAAGGACGAGGTGTACCCTTTGCATAGAAGCTGCACGTTCTTCAGTGTGCAGGTCCAGTCAGTATCTGACCTGTCGCAGACATGACGATGCTAATCACCGTACATTTTGAAGAGCTTGCGAAGCGAAGGACATCCATACTCGGCCTGGACGTCGATAATCTCCACTTCAAATTTACAGAAGTCATTAAGCCATTTTTTCTGCTCAGGTCCAGCTACATAAATCGGGGCCTTCGGGTGCTCCATCAGCAAATCGCGCAACATATTTCCCATTTGATGGTATGGAATCTTACCTTCTTCCCATTCCAGTCCATGGTAGTACTTGCTCAGCCAGGTATTTGATTTCTTGCTCTTCTCATCGAAAAGTTTCCAGGGGTATGGAGGGCGGAAGGATTGGGTTTGTGTTTTACCATCATTGTCGTAGGTCACTGCGATCTTCTTGAGCACGAAGACATTTTAGCTCTGGAAACCATACAAATTACATTACATCTTGATGCTGACGATGCTCAAAGACGACTAAAATTGTTATAGTGTATGAAGAGTTATATTTATATATTCTCAGCTGCACTCATGGCAGTATTTTGACAGTCTTATCTCGGCAATTGTACGATACAAGCCGGTCGTGAAGTATCAGGCAGAATGCGTACGTGTTGGCGGAAATATTTCCATTTGTCGTGAATTCGATCTTGCAGTCGATTACATTGGAGGTAATACGCTCGTCCTGTTTACTCACATCGAATACCATGAGCGGGGCCAAACTACATCGTGGATTGGGTGCGCCCATAATATACATTTTGGAATTGAGCGTATATCTGATATGCCAGCAGGTACTGCCCATTTTCAAAGTTCATGTACATGTCAACGTACAAATAGATTTCGTTATTACATTTTCTATTTTACATGTGTTGAACTGCGAACAGCTCACTTTCACGTTGTGCTGTCTTCTGGTCTGTAGCCCAAAGATGTTGTACCTCGATTTCTCAGAAGCAAAGCTGGACTTCACCATCCAGTTGATGCGCTGACTTACTGGCAATCCGGGGTATGTCTCGAGACTCCACGACCTGATGTTTTTGCATCTTCCTCATTCTTCAGCATATTGATGCATTCTGCAATGCTCAACTGCACATGAGGCAGCATCCATTCCATAGACTGTAGTTTCAGTTCCACTGTCTCCAGGTTTTCTCCTGTATCCACTATGGTGTCTGATTGCGTATTAGCTAGAAGCAGCACCAGTTCCGGCTTAGAATTGAAGATAATTCGTTTGTAGTCTTCGGAAAATCCTAATAGCACGGAGAGTGGGATGCACACTTTGAACTTGCCTCCAGGGCATATAGGAACACTGTAGTCATCTTATATTCCCCAGCCTGCCACCTTTGCTGCTGACAGCTAATTTGGAATGAGCGAAAGGTAATTTTTGATCGTTGAGGTTATCCCCACTTCTCGCGACTGATCCACCTCGTTTCCGTTAAGAAAATACATGATGCGATCGATAAGGAGAAGAATTCCATTGCTCGTTATTTTCGTCGGTGTTGGGCCGGACCCGTCTTATTTCCTTAGAGTCCCCCTAATATCTTGGTCTTGGTCTGCAATACGAACTGGCAATGGTAGTGTGTATGGTCCGATTAGGAAAGTCTGATGCGCATGAAATGCCACCTTCGTTATACTGCATTAAAAAAACCACTGGTTCATCGATGTTTATGTAATCTTTCATGACGATTGACTTTGAAGCCGAGACTGCACAGGAAAATCTCGCTAGCACGTGTTAACACATTGGAAACCCGTGGCGCATTGATTGCAGGTTTTGCATGACACTTTATTTTATTGCTTCCGGTCGACGTAAATCTTATTCCCATCTTCTGAAATGCAGGTGTATGGCGATTTCTTCGTTTCGGGAATTCACCTACTCTTCGTGTTGCTCGACGACTGTCACGACAACCTCGTGTGTTCTCTTCGCGAAGACTGGAACATAAATGATGCTTTGCGGTGCTACGACCAGTTTAAAATCTGGAGGGACCATAAACGAAAATTCGTGCAGCAATCTCAAAGCCACTATCGTCGAGAGGTTCAACAGGACTCTGAAGGGGAAAATGTATAGGCATTTCGCTGCGAATGGCAGCTACAAGTGGCTGACACTAATGCCGAAACTCGTCCGCGAATTCAATTCTATCATTCATTCTACCACTCGCATGAAGCCCGAAGACGTCAAGAACGACTTTCTGCTTCGAACCTTGTACACTGATGTTAAAAGGAGGGACTGACGCAAGCCTAAAACCAAGGTTGGCGACCTAGTGCGTATCTCTAAACAGAAAGGCATCTTCGATAAAGGGTTCACGGCGAATTTGAGCCCTGAACTATATCGGGTGCGACGTATACGCAACTATGCTCCGAGGACCTACTTTCTCGAAGATTTAAATAACGTTACCATCCATGATGGTTTCTACGCAGAGGAGACCCAGCCTACAAAGATTCCAGCCCGCTTTAATTCCTGGGTCGCTGAAGCGGACATCGAGTGGTGAACACCGAAGATTGCAATTAATGCACCTGTGTTTTTTCTAATTTTGTACATTACCAAAAAAAAAAAATAGTTTAAGAAAATATGATGTGTTTTATTTATTTTAAAACCCCCTCCACTTTATATAAAAATTATTGAAAAAAATTTTATTTGAGAATAAAACAATAAATATGACAGTTTACGTACTTTGCAGGAATGTTCAATGTCACCATTCGGTACAGGCTGATAGCAGGCGGCATAATCGAGAAATTAATGCCACCTATGTGTTGAAAATTGTATCCAATATGGAAGGCACAAACAGCGCAATCTATTCTTTAAAAACATAAACAAATATGGCTGGCTCTTGGTTGATAAATTAACACATTAGCGCCACCTAGGTAATGAAAACATATGAAATCCAAGATGGCGTCCTTCAACAATGTATGTATAAACAAATGACAATCGAAAAAAACAAAGAGAGCATCCTCTGGCAACATATAAACAAATTACAGAAAAAAACAAGATGACCGCAAAATATAGAATTAGTATACGTGTAGGCGATTGCGTGGG
>NQII01001740.1:127781-226778 GCA_002778355.1 Clitarchus hookeri
AAGTACCTGCTGGTGTCCGTCAGCGGCCAGCTGGGGCCCGCTGACGTCGACGACGAAGAGGCTGAGGAGCCGCCACGTCGCGCCTCCTGGACCGACGACCGCTGCACCTGCCGCTGCGAGCGATCCGCCGCCTACCCGACCTTCCTGCAGGTGAGGCGGCACCCTTGTCCATTCCCCTCTCCTCCGCACCGAGCGACGTCGCCCAGTGGTGAATTAATGGACACGCATTCGGGAGGACCCTGGTTCGAATCTCGGTCCAGACATCACGATTTAGTTTTTCCATGGTTTCCCGAAATCACTCCGAGCGAATTCTGGGTTAGTTCCTTCCTACAGGCCATCGCAGGTTCCTTTCCAACTCCTGCTTCTCTGAGCAACTTGCTCCGTCTCTTATGACATCGTTATTGACGAGACGTCAAGACCTACCTACATACAGACCTTTACCACCCCACTTTACCTGTTCTCTAGAAGGAAATTGTCGAAATAGAAACGTTTAACTATCGGGGAAGGTCCGTGACGATGGTGCGTGGATTTGTCGCTTGTTCTCTTACACGACAGTCGCTGATGTGACTCATTTCTCACCTCTGGGCTCCACCAGCCCGCCTCGACGTTACACCGCTTTGGCATCTACTATTCCAATGCACGCGAGCGACACTTGCCATCATTCGCTCATGAAGCACTGTCATGGGCGTCGTATTAATATATCTTGAGTGGTTGATGTATGAACGGCAACGGCAAATAGCCGCTATAAAAATGCCAGCACCTACACCGACGTTTCAGCGTTGCCGCCGCAACATCCACAGCTTTGGTCTGCTGTTATATAAAACATCAGTCAGTTTCAACTAATCCATTGTAGTCTGATGACACTGTGCTGTACATATTGTTATTCCGGGCTAACTTCTTGTATTGTTCTGGTTTGACCGCCATTGCCCTGGTGCATGTAAGGCGGGATACCCCACTAAAAGTCTCAAGGAGTGGGGGAAATATGCGTGCTGTTGTCTAGCTAACTGGACTTGAACTGCTCTAATTGAACTTTTATTAGTTCCTTGCACATGAGGTGTCTTCCCGGGTTTAATCCTAACAGGAAATTGTGGCTTGGCATGGTAAACTCGCGAGTCTACGTTAAGACGATAAAGCTGCTGCGATGATTTTGTTTCTCTGTATTATCGTTAGCTTACATATCAAGGTACGGCGTAAAGGCTTCTGGTTTAGAATTCCGGGTTGAATTTTGGAGTGGGGGCCAATCTTAGGAACTTAGGTTACTTTACTACTTCAGCCTCAAGTCAGTCGCCTGCTTAAAAGTAGAGACTTTTATAAATGCCAATAAAATATTTATTTGTTGATTTTTTAAATCGAAGCTTTATGCTTGTTAATTAGTTTGGGGAGAGGGCTGCAGAAAAACGAATCTGTACCTCACCCTGGTCCAGAGTTCACAACTCCTCACGTCGTAAGATGATTTTATAACCGACTTCGCTACGGTAGTTCGCCGCAATTAAATATAGAAAGAATCCGTTAATGTTGTATGGAACTCCTGTGGCAATATGTTGTCGATTTGAATTTCCACGTATAAAACCGTACGAGATAAGACACAGAAAAAAAGAAGACAATACTCCTCTATTCTCTGGACGCTTACCCCCACCTGCGATACCGCGATCGGCACTAAAGCGCGTATTTTATATACGTACGGATACTTGTATATCCTCGCGCCGGTTTGCTAACTGGGGACTTCAACGCTGTGAGATTCTCCTGTTATGAGGGTAAGAAAACCACGTTGAGAAAATCCAACCACTGGGGCAGGTCGTCGGGACTGAAGTAAAAACATCGCGAATAAAGGCGGATGCACTGTCCTTTCCAAACGTTGTGTGTGTACGCACACGCGTGCGTTTTCTGTTGGCAGAAATTCAAACAAACACGTAACTTTGCGAAGCGAGATTATCGTTTGTGTGTTGTTTTGCAGGCTTTGCGGGAAAACATGGCACAGTTTTGAAACATTGCCCAACGAAAACAGAATTTCATGTGTTGATGACATTACCTTAATAGTTTTAGTTAATAAATGTATTTATTATTAAATTGGACATTTTGATTGGTTGAGAGTTCGGCCGTGCGTGCGTAAGCTGAAAGTTGAGCTTCTATTCCTCTTGTTTGCTTACGTACGCCACGTGGGAATATGAGGTTTAACTTTTATTCATACGTAATACGCAACTAGGAAGTCGTGAATACATCTTAAGGGCTACACTTCCTTTCGAAAATTAAGTTTTAGTGGGAAAAACTTGTTTTTTTTGTGCGTTAAGTTATTACGAACTAACAAGTCTGTCAACAGGCAAATGTTTCTTTTTTTTTTTAGTTGTAGTAAGGGCCAGGGTGTTTTACGTTTACGGCTTTGTACGATAACAACGATAGCCTGACGTATGTAGATTGATGGAAAAAGTTTTCAATTTGAAGTCTTAGATTTGTAACATTTGAACCATGTGTGTGTGTCTTCTGTTGGCTCTTAGAATCAANAAGTTTTCAATTTGAAGTCTTAGATTTGTAACATTTGAACCATGTGTGTGTGTCTTCTGTTGGCTCTTAGAATCAAAATTGACATGTTTGTAAAAATTGAAATAATATATATGTTTACAGAGTCAGTTAAGTAGTTAGTACCAAAAGAATTATTTTTGGAAATTATAATGTCCTTTTCACAGCGTTTATGCATTCAAGAAATATATTTTTTAATATATAAATTTTGGTCAACAGTTGTTACCACGGCAGTATTGTAAAGCTAAATTATCCCAAAAAAATAGTACGTTAAATTTAAAATTAGTTTAGAAAGTAAGAAACAGGAAAATGCTGCACGCAACGAAAGAAACAGTTAAGTTCATTCCCTCTACATTTGAAATACTAGCTGGTGGTTTCAGAGTATACTCGAAAATGGAGATTGTTCAAACTATTTCTCACTACAAAATATGAATTCAATATTAAACAATACATAATTTTAAAGTACCGGATGTTGTAGTTTCAGGACTTTTGTCAACGGCACTGTGGATGCTCTAAGGAAATTCAAATATTATTTTTACACCAAAGTAGTAGTAGCAGGGATGTCTTCCTGAAACTGAAGTACATTGAAGATTTCCTGTTGTTTTTGTGGCCGTACGTTACTCTTGAAATGCTGGGATAAAATTACAAAATTCAGCGTGATGCAATTGATCAGCAACACCGTCTAAGTCTGTACAAAGGTAGCGTTTGATTGTGAAGAAGATTTGTTTATGTTCTAAGGATGAATTGATAACTCCAACCAAACCTTAAGATCACCTCCTCGTTGCATTAGGCGAGAAGCAGTAGTTACGTGTTTAGGTATGAAATATTATAATTCGAAGATACAAAATTGTGTTTTCGATCACTGCTTTCATTTAGCCATTTTGTCGAAGTGGCTGTTTTCTAAGTATTTCTGATGAGAAGGTTCTAAACACGTATTCCCGCGTTATCTGTAGTGAAAACAATTAAGGACCACGCGATAATAAAACCACGCACATAGTGATAGAATTGCATGTTATCTGAAAAGTATTTAAGTTTTTACTTAACATCGGTAAAGTGACGACTTAACAAAATTGAATTCCTATATTATTGAAGCGCTATAATTAAGAACAGTGTACACCACCAAAATCACAGGCATATTAAACCCCAGTTATTCTCAGTTACGTTAAGGGATTGGTTTCAATGTATTTAGGTTGTATTTACCCTTGTGCTATTCCTGTGTTAGCCTCGCAAACAAAGCAGGTGATATTTAATACGTAAGGTATAGTTTTTGGTGTGATTTATCGCCACTTTATTCGAACAGACTGGGTAAAACACCTGCATTATATTATGCATTTTATATCACTGTTAATTGTTCTGTCGTGAATGAGATTTGAACATGAAAACGAACGTTTTTAGAACAGAGCTCGTGTACGCATTGTACGAGACTTTTGAAATATTTCAAAGGAACCACGTGCGCGCCTGCATTGTTTCCCGTAGGTGTGCCTGTCAGACCATTAGTTTCAATGTATTCAGTATTCCGTATTTCACAACGTCATTTCAGGTTAAGGATCGTAGAGGGCTTTGATCGTTATGGCGCCATGCTGGCACGATGAGAAGAACGAACCGCTGGCTTTTCGATATCCACCAAAAGCCTGACTTAGAAGCGAGTATTTTTAATGTGCATATAACCACAATATTTCATCACGTTTGGTAATACCGTTGAGTATCGCGTGGCATGTTGAACGTTAAAAATATTACACTAGCAAAAAAAAAAAAAAAAAATTCCGTCAGTGCCGCTTGTTTTAATTCTTGAGTGGAGTAGAGAGATTCTGGCGGCTCGTAACATCGAGGTCTTGAGAGCCAGTGATGGTGAAATGCAGTGAGAATGGAGCAGCGATGGAATTAAAGGGCGGGGGAAGCGGGAGACCCCGAGAAATCCCGCCAACTAGTGGCATTATCCGGCACGATTCTCATATGCGTAAATCCGGGAGTGATCCCGTCGGGAATCGAACCCGGTTCCCGTAGGTGGGAGGTGAGTCGTCTGACTACTACACCACCGCGGAGCCTTTATTTCTTGAAAACGAAAAGTCAATTATAATCACAACCATTCACGGAATATTTCGAGAATAACAATAGTTCATCAGATATTTTCTGGGGATATGCTTAACTTGATAAATACTATGGATTTAAACGCTTCATATAGTCCGAATTCTATTCTAGAAGTCTGCTAACTGCAGGTATAAAACGGACACTAATAGATACGTCTCTGCATATCAAAACTGTTTACCAATTGACTCGATAGATGTGTTACAAGCGAAATGAATAAAATTTAAATTTGCCAGCTACTTCGCAAAGTGTTGTGCAGCTACGTACTCGACGTAAGAGGAAGTCTGTTGCATTAAAGATGTCTGTGGAAGTCGCAGCAACCATTGCCCTAAGTGCAAAGGCTTGATTAAAAATGTATTAAAATGGAAACTAAGGGTTGGAAAGGAAGGAAATTATTCTTGATTTCGTATTTTTATTAGAGGCAAGGTGCTTTTTATATTATACTATGATGCACTTCTGAGTCAGATGCAAATTAAAATTATAGTTCAGTTTAAGTTATTTGGTAATGAAAAGGATCAAATGCTTCAAAGTAAGATTTTTTGTCCGGTTGCAACTCTAATGTAATTAACAGCCACATTGTTTTCCAAAAACTAAGAAAAGGAATCAAAAAAATGATTAACTTGCATAACAATCTTCTGGTGAAATTATGAAAACGCTTTCTCCGTATTCAAAATAAAGTTTTATGTATAATTATATACAGTATATTCATACATTTTACTCTTTTACTCTTACAGTGATTTGCACTGCAGGTTTGATATAACATCGGATACTTTGTAAGTACATATTTTCTAATCTGGCTAATAAAACAGAATGAAAAGTAATTATGATTTAATAATTATTTTTTAGTTAATTTAATGCAATACGCAACTAATATCTAAAGGATGTTATGTAAACTGCCGTTTCTTTTTTTTAGGCATAATTAGCTTTACATATTACTTACCATTAAATATCTTAAAAACTACGGACACATGCATAATCTACGGGAACGAATAGTTGAAGACACCAAACGTTCGTTTAAGTAAGTAAAGTGGCGATTTTTGACAAGTGTTGCACAGCTGGCAGGTGAACTACGATAAAAGTTATGAGTGATATGGTAACGAAGGAAAACTTCATCTTCTACAGAGATCTATTATATTGAATTCACGCACGATGTTGAATATAATGTATACTACAGAAGGGAGCAAGCCAGAAATATTTTCTCTGCGCTTGTAGAGGTAGTTTCCTGACTCGACACTAGGAAGTGCTATAATCGCATACGTTTCACAGTGGCGCAATCCTGTGTTTTGCAATGCAACTTGCATTAGTCTTCGCTCCTTTTTCTTCCTTTTCCTGCCTCGTGAACAGTAGACGTACATGCGTTTGGGTCCATTCGATTGGAGAGAGATTTGGGCGAGGTCTTGAGAGCTGATGAGGCTGAAGTGAGTATGGAGCAGCGCCGGAATGCAAGGGCGGGGGAAACGGGGGATCTCCGAGAAAACCCGCCGACCAGCGGCATCGTCCGGCCACGATTCTCACATTCCGGGACTCGAACCCGGTTCACCTAGGTGGGAGGTGAGTTGTCTGACCACAGCACCACTGCGGCTTCTGGCTCTATTCGAGAAGAAGCGATAGCTAACTTTTAAAGAAGCCAAGAAACCAAGATTAGTTTATAAGCTTTTAGCATAGTGTGTACTTTTTCGTTGTAGCATGAAAAATAGTCTGAAAAACTGATACAATGGTGAAATTTTACTATTAGAAAACAAAAGAAACCAAGTGCACGGATTTTTAATTTATTCTTATTCCGTGCAAATTTAAAAATCTAACCAAATTAATACGTTGTGCACCAGCTCAAAATAATAGTCCATTTTGTCAGCATGTCATGAAGAATCCTTTCTTCGAAATTTGTTATGCGGATTTCCCTATTTAAATTTTAATTTTTGTGGTGAAATTTAAAGTCAAAATAGTTACAACTTAAATCCTTTCCCATGTGAGCCAAATTTTGGGAGTCAAAGAATCTACAGTTTGCCACCCCAGTCACTTCAACAGAACACTTGAGTTGAAACCCAATTTTCTCTTAAAATAAGTTATTTCAAAATTAAACTAATGCGTAATTTAAGTTAAAACTTTTACATTTGTGATAAAAATATGATGAAATATTGTTTTTAATATGTTTTGCCATGTTAATCAAANGAAATTTAAAGTCAAAATAGTTACAACTTAAATCCTTTCCCATGTGAGCCAAATTTTGGGAGTCAAAGAATCTACAGTTTGCCACCCCAGTCACTTCAACAGAACACTTGAGTTGAAACCCAATTTTCTCCTAAAATAAGTTATTTCAAAATTAAACTAATGCGTAAATTAAGTTAAAACTTTTACATTTGTGATAAAAATATGATGAAATATTGTTTTTAATATGTTTTGCCATGTTAATCAAATTATCACTGATATGTCATGAAGCCATATAACATCCTCAAAATCTATATATATAAATTGGCCCTTAAACAGCTTTAAGTTACTTGTTTCGTTTCACAATGGCGCCTTAGACAAAGGAAAGAAAGAGATTTNGATATAAAAATTGGCCCTTAAACAGCTTTAAGTTACTTGTTTCGTTTCACAATGGCGCCTTAGACAAAGGAAAGAAAGAGATTTAAAAATCACCCTGTGTCAGGCCAGCAAACTATCTAAAAAACCCGGAGAAATTACCTTTTCATTTTTCGTTTTTACTGTAATATTTTTTAAATGTTCTCTGCTTATAATAAAATGTATAGCAATGAGCAAGTTGTATACGTTGCATGCCTGCATTCTTATTTGAATTCTTAGCTCTACTGTCACACTTATTAACATATATATAAATTTTGTGTCCGTTTGTTTGGACGCGTATAACTCCCGAAAAAATCAACCAATTTTCATTCTGTTTTTTTATAAACCTTTCTTTCTTTCCTACGAGTGTTTGTACATCTTTTCTTTTTATCTGTATTACCTGTAAAGGTGCTAAAATCTGCAAAAAGCTAATTTTTACCATGCTTTCGCGTTAGGAAGCGCCTTTGTTGACAGCTGTCTGTTTAAACATTTCAGTTTGTTGTTCTCAATATTTTTTTACATATATAAATATACTTATATATACATATACTTCTTTCAAATAATTTCACAGAAATGAATAGAACCAAAATCTTTTATGCCACAGCAACGCGTNATTTTTTTACATATATAAATATACTTATATATATACATATACTTCTTTCAAATAATTTCACAGAAATGAATAGAACCAAAATCTTTTATGCCACAGCAACGCGTGGCCGGGTAAGCTAGTACTTTATAAAGCGTAATCTTCAACGATTAAATTTTCAATGTTCTCTAGGGCTTGGCATTCTGGGTGCGATTAGAAGTTAAGGAGTGATCGTAATTAAAATATTTTGAGAGGACGCGTGACAAACATTAACTCCAAATACGCAACTTGAATCCACAGCATTTTGGAAGAAGAAACAGAAAAAACTAAAAAAATAGCAATCCTAGATAAATAGTTTTGCCAAATTTGCAAACAACAGTTTGGTAATATTGATATATGCATTTAGGACAGTAAACATAACTTTTACTGCGAAATTATTTGAGATTTTATAAATGCTTTTAACAGTACACAGATTTCTCTTGTAAAAATTCAAGGGCTGTGTTTGTAACATACCTCAAGAAATGTGTGTACTATACTGTCCCGTATCCACGAACTTCAGCAAAATGGCGGACATTCAACAACGTAAAACCGTATAAAGCTGTTTGTGCAACAACTCTGGGTGATACAAAGTGTGCTTGAGTGAAAAAAGCAATGTATTGCAATTTGAAATAAGGTAAAACACTTAAAAAAACTCCAATAATCATAATAAAACGACAATTTCAATAAAACGTGACCGTATTATTTATTAATTGTTAATGATTTTTAGCTAGACAGAACTTTTAAATCGGCTCTCAATACCTTGTTGTTAAGAGCCGTCCAAATCTCTCGACTCTACAACAGAATTCTTAAAATGAAATAAATGTACCTATTCTTATAAATAAATTAACTTAATTAATATTTTGTATGTACTTGCAACTATATTTACTATATAAATAAGTCTTATGCTCGTAAGTCAAGTTGGTTTTGTCGTTAAGGTTAATAATACAAGGGGTGTGGATTGTAGTCCTCGTGCTGATAAAGTGTAATTTTTTTTGTAAATTATATTTTTAAATATTTTTTTTTAGTTATTCTCTGTTATTAATTTATCACGTTTGATTTCTAGAAGACAAAAAAATTTTTATATACACTTTTCAATGATGCCAGTTGTAATACAAGGCTATAATTTGTAATATTACAAGTAAATGTTTTGCAGATTTTACAAGAAAATTCTTTGTAGTTTTACAAAGGATTTTCTTGGCAACTGAGTTTCCAAGGATTTTTCTTGTGAAAGTATAAAATTTTTTTTTAGAGTGTATTGAAGCGGGAGACTGCACATTTGAACAGTTTTTGTAAAGTTTTACAGTTAAGTTGAAATACAAAGTTTTCATTCTCATTCTTAATTATGACAAAAATGTACCTCAATTATCGATTACCGACCTACGTTCATTTAATAATGCATATCTGTTTTAGCCTCTTCTAACATCCATAGAAGTTTGAGTATTGAATTTTATTATTCCTGGTTTTTGATAACACGTAAGACCAAGAGAAGAAGAAGACACTTATATTAAACCTATATTCGATGTCACCTCATGTGGCTATCTTTTCATAATGGTGTACTTGAAGGGGGAGTTTGAGGCTTTCTACTAGATTACAGAGTTATCTACAGTACGCTTAGTGCAGCAATTCTGTAAACTATTAAATGTTCGAAAAAACATAACTGTAGGTCTTATTCAATATTTCTGCTATTTAATTTTGTGTCAGTGCCTGGGAGAAAAAAAATGAAAGTAAAAGAAATGCTATTAGTGAACAAAGCAGGGGGCACTATTCCATAATGCAGTGAGAACAGTTGTAAAGAGAATTAATTCCCAAGCGAAAGGAGTTTCCATTTTCGCTGCTACACCAAACCGCATTTGTATTAGATTTTTTTCAGCTTGCAGTATTTATTTGATTGTTTCCAATATTTTGGCACTGTGGCTTATTTTTTTTAAATGAAAAGAGTAACAGAGTTTAGCATAAATTTTACTTTCATTGCATCCTGTCGAGAATGACCAAAGGATCCGATGCAAAATTTAATTGATATAGAATTGAAAACCTTTTTCGTGTCTTTCGGGTAGCCGGGAGTGATTTACGCACTGAACCAATCCCACTTACAATTCCAAACGATGTTACAGTAGCTGGACCTGCATTTATACAATCTCATTCCTCTAAAGCGATAACTTTGCTACTTCGGCCGAGGGTTCCCTCCAAAAGCAAGCAGGAAAATAATTTATAACTTTANTTACGCACTGAACCAATCCCACTTACAATTCCAAACGATGTTACAGTAGCTGGACCTGCATTTATACAATCTCATTCCTCTAAAGCGATAACTTTGCTACTTCGGCCGAGGGTTCCCTCCAAAAGCAAGCAGGAAAATAATTTATAACTTTAAATTATTTTCTGACATATCAAATTTACAAAATAGCATTAAAGTTTGTACTTAGTAAAAATATGAATATACACTCTAAATCCAAAACAGTGAAAAATTCACAGCCATTTCCAAACATCAATCGGCGGAAATGGCACCACCGAGAAACAGTGGATAGTAACTGGTCGTTTCTGCGAAACAATTTCACTGATTGGAGTAAGTGCCACAGTCGACTGCACGTGGCGAATTAAATATTGCTTTATTAAATTTAGACAAGTCATTACGATAGACAAACATATTTATGATAGTCAGTGTTGATGTTGCGCAATCATACGTAATTTACAAAAATAGATAACCTATGCCTGACCTGCTATGTACCCGAAGTATCCTTTTGCCAAATATGTCACCGTACTAACTGAGCTACCAAGCCGACATTGATTTCAGCATGAAAAAATGTGTATTCATCATTTAACNAAAAAAAAAAAAAAAAAAAAAAAAAAATGCGTAGCTTAAAATTTTATGCCATATCGTTTCGTTTTAAATTGCAAATGGAAACATCAGATTGTTGATACAAATACTACGTATCAACGCACCCACTTAAATATATTTCATGCAGGGTGAACATCCAAACTCGAGTGTCCTGATGGTTAAATGAAAACGAAATATAAGTACGTTTGTTCATGTTATCTTCTAAATTGGCAGTGTTAAAGGCGACAACATAAAAACGCATTTTATTGCTTTCATTCATTTATTCGTTTAAATTTGTATCTGCTTATGAAAATATTATTTTTAATATGTATTATATAAGATGCTAAACAGAGTACTCGAAAAATATATTACCGTGGAACCAGTAACACAGTAGCACGTTAGTGCAAAATGACACATATTCAATAAATAAAACGAGTGTATTTTCACCTAATTGCCAGATAAAGTGTTTGAAAGTAACTGTTTGGTCGGCCAGATGCCCTTAGCTGATTGGAAAAGAGATTTGCTCACTGGTGCAGGTTTAGAGTGTACTTAAAAGCGATAATCAACTTTAAATAAGAAAACACAACTATTGACAAATAATTATAACACGCGACACATTATCACATTTGTTGAAAAGTACGCCCAATATGTTAAGATAAAAACTGTATGTCGAGTAATAAGTGTGAAATGTCATTCTAACTGTAGACGGAATTCTACGCATCCCTTCAAAACAGTTTGGATACAATTGCAATGTTAAGCGATATATACGTTTCCATTCTAAAATAAATCACTATTATTTTATAGTGTCAAATGAGGAAAATACATTTTTCTTTATAATTACATGCATCACGGTGTTTGGGGTAAGAATTATGTGTAGCTGCGATGTACATGAAACATAAATATACCTGAATGGAGTAGTTACTTGCTTTCATCATTGCTTTCCTATAAAACGCATTTCAGAAAAATAAAGCGATAGTATGTNCTGAATGGAGTAGTTACTTGCTTTCATCATTGCTTTCCTATAAAACGCATTTCAGAAAAATAAAGCGATAGTATGTAAGTTAGTAACGTTCCGAAATTTAATTGCCTGAGTTCTAACGAAAATAAACAAGGCACGCACGCGAGACTTGAAAGGGACGTGAACTCTGATGAATACACGAAAGACTGAATCAAGGAATGGTGCATCATACTGTAACCAGTGCTCATCAAAATAATTCGTATTCAGTAGTTATAGGCTATCTGCCAAAGCATCATCAGTGAACTTAAAATGTTTAGATAACTTAAAGCTGAAAGATTTTGGTGCGTGATGTGCCTGAATTACTCGTGTCTAGATCTAAGGAACTGAGTACAGTCCAGGGGTATTAATTTGCTCATAGAAACATCGCTTGAAGAAATAGACAGAACGCTATTCATTCGTTTATAATATATACTAGACTGATAATTTTCTAGTAAAGAAAAACATAATAATTAAGATACTTATAAGGGCGACTTTCCTGTATTTATGTGTAGATGTATTCGTGTAGCACTTAGTAATATAAGTTCAGATGCTCCATTTTATGTCGCAGGGAATTAAATTTTTTTTTTAAATTTGATTGACACCCTGAAATTTATGTAGGCCTATTTAACGAAACGGCTTAGTCAAGACTATAAAATTATAATAAACGGTATGCCTGTGTTCTGATCACTCCTGGTGTTGAAAATGTTGAATAAAATCTACGTCCCTTAATAGAATAGAAAGGCTGTTCACGGTAAATGGAGCACTTTTGAAAGCCCTGCTTAAGAGCTACTTGTGTGCACATTGAGGATTATTCAAACATATGTAAATTTAACATTGCCGTGGGCTAGATCACTTTATTCATGTGTTGGTCAAGTGAAACTGTTCAATCGTTAGAAAAGTATACGTATTAAAAAATTTCTAACTCCTGCACTTATATGCATTACAAAGACAGAAAGTAAAATAAATCAATCCAGTATTGACAACGGTTTACCCAACACTTCTAATTCAACGTTAAAACACGAAACTACTTTCCCTCGGTTGTTGCCAACTTTTCAGGGTTCATGCCAGTCAGCGCGTCCGTTAGAATATACGCAGGTATGGGCAACGACATTTTACAAAGGCTGATTTCAATTGCGCTTACTTAGCCGTGAGCAGTCTATACATAATAGTGCAGTNTGAATGGAGTAGTTACTTGCTTTCATCATTGCTTTCCTATAAAACGCATTTCAGAAAAATAAAGCGATAGTATGTTAGTTAGTAACGTTCTGAAATGTAATTGCCTTAGTTCCAATGAAAATAAACAGGACACGCACGCGAGACTTGAAAGGGACGCAAACTCTGATGAATACACGAAAGACTGAATCAAGGAATGGTGCGTCATACTGTAACCAGTGCTCATCAAAATAATTCGCATTCAGTAATTACAGGCTATCTGCCAAGGCATCATCAGTGAACTTAAAATGTTTAGATAACTTAAAGCTGAAAGATTTTGGTGCGTGATGAGCTTGAATTACTCGTGCCTAGATCTAAAGAACTGAGTACAGTCCAGGGGTATTAATTTGCTCATAGAAACATCGCTTGAAGAAATAGACAGAACGCTATTCATTNGAACTGAGTACAGTCCAGGGGTATTAATTTGCTCATAGAAACATCGCTTGAAGAAATAGACAGAACGCTATTCATTCGTTTATAATATATACTAGACTGATAATTTTCTAGTAAAGAAAAACATAATAATTAAGATACTTATAAGGGCGACTTTCCTGTATTTATGTGTAGATGTATTCGTGTAGCACTTAGTAATATAAGTTCAGATGCTCCATTTTATGTCGCAGGGAATTNGTATTTATGTGTAGATGTATTCGTGTAGCACTTAGTAATATAAGTTCAGATGCTCCATTTTATGTCGCAGGGAATGAATTTTTTTTTTAAATTTGATTGACACCCTGAAATTTATGTAGGCCTATATAATGAAACGGCTTAGTCAAGACTATAAAGTTATAAGAAACGGTATGCCTGTGTTCTGATCACTCCTGGTGTTGAAAATGTTGGAGAAAATCTAAGTCTCTTAATAGAATAGAAAGGCTGTTCACGGTAAATGGAGCACTTTTGAAAGCCCTGCTTAAGAGCTACTTGTGTGCACATTGAGGATTATTCAAACATATGTAAATTTAACATTGCCGTGGGCTAGATCACTTTATTCATGTGTTGGTCAAGTGAAACTGTTCAATCGTTAGAAAAGTATACGTTTTAAAAATTTGCTAACTCCTGCACTTGTGTGCATTACAAAGACAGAAAGTAAAAGAAATCAATCCAGTATTGACAACTGTTTACCCAACACTTCTAATTCAACGTTAAAACACAATGCTACTTTCCCTCGGCTGTTGCCAACTTTTCAGGGCTCATGCCAGTCAGTGCGTCCGTTATAATATACGCAGGTAGGGGCAGTGACATTTTACAAAGGCTGATTTCAAATGCGCTAACTTAGCCGTGAGCAGTCTATACATAATAGTGCAGTGCAATTGATCGGCTGGAGCAGCTTGACGTGTTTATATACTAGTTGCCATTCCGCCCTGATCCCGGACACCAGCTGTTGAGTTACGCCGGCTATATGACACTAGTCGGGGGACGCCGTAAGGCTGCGCGGTGTGCGTGCGTGCGTGTGTGTGTGCTGCAGGCATTATCCACGCAGCAGGTAGACTAATAGCCTAATATCCGGCTCGTGTTCGTGGCTGCGCGCAGTTGATTGGTCCCCGGGCGATATTGTTTATACTATGCCGTACACCGCAGCCACTGCTCTTATCGACCGGCATTCGCGCTCAAGGTGGAACACTGTACCCGCTAGCATACTGCCGATCTTGTCGCCGTAACTTCCCCCCTTTCTCTCAGTTTAATCAAGGTATTGAATGAAACTATTTGACGACAGTGTCATGAATGCATTCAGTGATAAATAATTCGTAGAATTTTCTCTGTAAATATTTTGGGTTCATACTGCTAACCTAAAATACGTTTTATTCTCCTGTACACACAGTAATTTTTTATTCATTTTGTTGTTAAAACAATTTTTTTTGAAAACTGGTTGCCAAAACATTTCTCACGTCACTGCAAATAAAATGTTGCAACAGTACAACACATTGTTTTATGAAACGTACAAAATTATTGATATATCTCCAGGCTAATAACAATTTAAAACTTGCTTGTCAAAATTCAGATTTAGTTTTACAAACCCCACAGTAACCGTTCGTAAAATTTGCTCTAAATTACTTGTAGTGTTAATAACAATTTTTGCAATGCATATATCTTGTAACTGTTTCCTCCTACTGCTTCGCGAAAATTGCTCACGTTTTATGATAAAATGTATACGAAATGCAAAAGCGGAAGTTCCAAAGTCGCGGCAACAGAAATGTTAGAATTTTCGTACCAGTTAACCAGTAATAAACTTTTGGACCACCAAATCATTCATAAACAAGGGACACCATTGACAAACGTAATACACTTTTCTTGATAACGTTCGATTTACGTTTTATTGCACACGTTTCTAGTGATTTTTGTCTTTTAATAGTGTTATTTTCTGTGATCATCCAAATAATTCTCAAAATATTCAAACGAAAAATAACATTATGATCGGAAATACTGAGCCCATGGGAAGAACAGTACTGGGATGATACAATATAATTATGACACTTGTCCCTATACTAAAATTTTTCTAAAGTCACACAGCTTAATCTACTTTATGTCTATATTAGCATGTATAGTAAGCAATCACGAAAATCTGAAGTCATTACTACTGTAGTGTTCTTAGGAACATAGTGAACGTAAATATAATGTATAGAGTTTGACACAGACTTATAAGACAGTTACTTTTTAATGTACACCATTAAAAATTACATGGAGATAGCTGATTCATCAACAAGCCGATTTAATACTTCTCAGAACTGTTTCCAATACCACTGTGCTTTCTCTACATAAGTGTCAAAATCTCTCAGCTTAAGGTTTGTGTTTGACTTATCCTTTTAATTACCTGATATGGCATTAACCTTTACCGCAAGTTAATTATTTCCAGTTTTCTATTTTCGCCACTGGAATATTTTATTACTTCAACTGTAGTTAACATTTTTATTTTATGTCTTTTATTTATTTTGGTTCCGGAGTGGGCGTTGTAACTCTTTGCCCTGCAATTTTCCTTTAAAATTTTAGAATAATTTTTATGGTTTGCAAACATTTCCACAGTTAACAAAAACCTTTCATTACCAGTCTGGGATAAAGTGTTAATTTGCGTTCATAGAATCGTTTTGTACGACATATCTCTGGTGTATGCATTAATGTGACAAAATGCACAGACGTATACACTCATATAAAATGCCCTTGTGTTATCGATGGAGTTAGAGAGTACCTTTATGTATTATTCGACTTATTGTGGTTTAAATAATGAATATACACCTATCAAAAACGCCGAAATTTAGAGGCACAACGAACGCTTGAATAGCAATGCACCATTGCATATTATCAACTCAACTGTAACTCAGGGCCAAGTTTGGTTATGATATAGTTACTTGTTCATACACTGAAGAGCCAAAAAACCTGGCACACCTGCCTAATATCGTGTAGGGCCCCCACGAGCACGCAGAAGTGCCTCAAGGCGACGTGGCATGGACTCGACTAATGTCTGAAGGTATGCAAGAGGCAATTCACACCATGAATCCTGCAGGGCAGTCCACAAATCCATAGGAATGTGAGGCGGTGGAGATGATTTCTGAACAGCACGCTGCAAGGCATCCCAGATATGCTCTATAATGTTCATGTCTGGTGATTTAGGTGGCCAATGGAAGTGTCTAAAGTCAGAATAGTGTTCCTGGAGACACTCGGTAGCAACTCTCGACGTGTGGGGTGTCGCATTGTCCTGCTGGAATTGTCCACGTCCGTCGGAATGCACAATGTACATGAATGGTTGCAGGTGATAGGACAGGATGCTTACGTATCTGTCACCTGTCAGAGTCGTATCTAGACGTATCAGGGGTCCCATTTCACACCAACTGCACATGCCCTATACCATGACAGAGCATCCACCAGCTTGAACAGTCCCCTGTATGCATGTAGGGTTCATGGATTCATGAGGATGTCTCCATACCTGTACACGTTCATCCGCCCGATACAATTGGAAACAAGACTCGTCAGACCAGGAAACGTGTTTCCATTCATCAACAGTCCAATGGTAGTGTTGGCGGGCCCAGGTGAGGCGTAAAGCTTTGTGCGGTGCAGTCAACAACGGTACACGAGTGGGCCTTCGGCTCCGAAAGCCCATATCAATGATGGTCCGTTGAATAGTTCGCACGCTGGCACCTGTTGATGCCCCAGCATTCAAATCTGCTCCAATTTGAGAAAGGGTTTCACGTCTGTCACGTTTGATGATTCTCGTCAGTCGTCGTTTGTCCCGTTCGTTCACGATCTTTTTCCGGCATCAGCGATGTCGAAGGTTTGATGTTTTACCGGATTCCCGATAGTCACGGTACACTCGTGAAATGGTCGTACGCGATAATCCAAATTTTATCGCTACCTCGGATATGCTATGTCCCATCTCTCGTGCGCCGACTATAACACCACGTTCAAACTCACTGAAATCTTGGTAACCTGCCATTGTAGCAGCAGTAACCGATCTAGCAACTTTGCCAGACGCTTGTTGTCGTATATAGGCGCTGCCGACCTCATCGCGTTACTCTGATTGGTTCCATACCTCTGTTATTTGCATACGCACGCCTATATCAGTGTTTTTGGCTCTCCAGTGTATATGCAAGACAAGGTAATAGGAAGGAAATAGAAAATTTAATATTAAAATATTTTATAGAAGTATTTACTCGGTATAACTATTATTACCAAATTAAAAAAATGGTGGTGTGTTTGAATAACGGTAGCAATCTTGGACTACGGGAACCAGTTTGATAATTTTAGTGACCTCATAAATTCGGTTATATTAAATTGACTGAAATAAAGGATATGGCTGGACACATACCGACAGTACGGTAGATGTAAGTTAAGCTTCTATCTAATCTGTTAATTTAAGAAGACAAATAGGATGGATAATCAGGAACACAATCAGACAATCTTCTGATCCTAAAGTACACTTCATTTCGGAGGAAGTTTTACAATAATATCTATGTGCAGTGTTGTACGGAAATGATGGTGAAACGGTTTACAGTTATAAAGTTACTATCAGAAAGCCAACGTGTATATTTAATTAAATTATGTTTATTTAATTCTCATCACTCTTTCGACATTACGAAGTACGGAATTGAGTGGTGAAAGCAATTTACAATATGTTAATGTATTAAACAAATTAAAATTTCTTGAAGAATTCTTGTGGTCCGCAATGTTTATTTCTCTTGTTTTTTTGCTTAGTTTGTTTGTGTGGTAAAAAACACACTGGAAATGAGTACATACGTAGTACGTATTTACGGTACAGGATAGTACAAACAAAAGTCGTAACTTTTTGTGTATAAACATGACTCAGCTAATGAAATCCCTTTTAAAATCTGCGAATAATTACATACCAGCGTGTAACTGGTCAACATTAAACAATATAAGTTCTGCCCTCTAAATTGATTATGAAATATTAACAAGATTTGCACTCTTATTCTTAGTAAGTGATATCCTACATAAAAATGATACACACAGAAAATGTACTTAATAAGCTACAAAGCTGATTCATTGTTAATTTAGAACTTTTCATTCGAACCATTGGAAAGCTCTTTGCCAGGAATTGCATGTTTTTATTTTATTTTGATTTATTACATGGCCTTAGTAGGGCAACAATAGGCAGTCAGGAATGGGGAAGGAATAGGCCAGGTCTTATAATAACCATCCCAGAATTCGCTTGGAGTGATTTCGGAAAAATGCGGAAAACCGAAATCAGAATGACCAGACCAGTATTTGAACTCGTTGCCTCCCGAATGCGAGTCCAGTATTCTTACCACTACACTACCTCATTCAGTAGCGTTAATAAGCAGAGCACTTAAAACGGTGTTGATAACGAAATAACAAAAGTTGTTCCATTTTTTACGCCTTTTAAGAATTACATTTCTTTGATTGGCAACTGGAATCGATTTCATTTTTGTTTGTATCAACACCAGTAAGAAAATTTACAATAATTTACAATTGTGAGATCTTATTTTTTAAAGAATTTGACAGAGTTAATTGTATACGAAGTATTCACCAGGTCCTTGCTGATGCTGTAACTAAACATGTGACGGAAGGATACGTGATGTTGGTCTTTAGAATACGCTAAACAGACGGAGAAAAAACTGTGCCGACCGTCAAAGAGGTGAAAAGCACTGAGAATAAATATGTCTCGGCAATGGAAATGAAATTCAATGCTCTGAAATTTCGCTGCAGTAGTCACAGCGCAGTATTTCTTGTCGAGTTGAATGTCCACTGACTCGTAGTCAAATTTCGCTTACATTGGATAGTTCTCGTTACTTCAGTTTCAGGGAGTGGAGTATATGTAAATAAAAGCCATGGCAAAAATGTTTGTTGGGGAAGGGGAGGGATAATTTACTATTGTGGGCACTAGGTCTTTAAATATTAAAACAAATGGCTTTATCTAAACTCTGCACGGATTGAAAAAAAAAACAGCATTCGTGGACAGAAAGAAATACGAAATCCCAGAAAACTTACATCCACGAAGGTCGTGACGTAGTACAGAACGACAGTCGATGAGGGCGCAATGCCAATAGTACACTGCTGTCAGTATGAACGTATATTGCAGATCGCATATCATAAGCCGTTCCAGTCAGCGAGTAGTTCTGTACGCCCGACGTTATGCAACTTGCTGTACACGTTCATATTGACAGCTGCGTATTGCCGGCGATGCTGCGATTATTTTTCCTTGCCTACCCTAATACAAGTGTTAAGGAGTATGCAGCTGCGCGTTCAAGGTCAAGAAGCCAGGGAGCGATACGGGCGACACTTGCACGCACCCTTAGCGCCTCATCGCTCCTAAGTGCAAGGCGTACAGTGTTTCCTTCGTGATTCTGTGTTGTGTCAATTAGATATGTAATAGTGGGACTTTAATTACACGCAATGAAAGCCCATGTATTAAATTACGACCATATGATCGCACTTTTCTCTTAGCGCCTAAGAAAACTGCACATGAAAGCTTTAAATATTCGTTATTTAACCATTTTCACGATTTTTTTAAGTCAACGAATGTACTTAATATCACAAAAGTATAAAACTGTGTGCATAGATGATATTTTTAACGTTTCTGGCAAACAAATTTGTATTTCCATAACATCTATTTACCGAGGTACGCGTAATTGCGTAAACAGCGATTTCAAAGAAAATGTTTCAGTACATTCTCCTCTTAAGTGTGCGTCCGAGGTAGGGACGAAACCTAAGTGCGTCTCGTGGCTGAGCCCCATACGCCTACCGGGGAAGAAATTCATGCAAAGACTGGGATAGGGCAGCCATGGCCATGATTGGAGCCATGACTACCTCCCTAAGTGTACCTATAGCTAAACCTATAACTAGGTAAGAAAGGAGAGGGCAAACNACACCGCAGCCACTGCTCTTATCGACCGGCATTGGCGCTCAAGGTGGAACACTGTACCCGCTAGCATACTGCCGATCTTGTCGCCGTAACTCCCCCCTTTCTCTCAGTTTAATCACGGTATTGAATGAAACTATTTGGCGACAGTGTCATGAATGCATTCAGTGATAAATAATTCGTAGAATTTTTTATGTAAATATTTTGGGTTGATACTGTTAACCCAAAATTCGTTTTATTCTCCTGTGCACACAGTAATTTTTTAATTTATTTTGTTGTTAAAACCATTTTTTGAAACTGGTTGCCGAAACATTTCTCACATCACTGTAAATAAAATGTTGCAAAAGTACAACACATTGTTTTATGAAACGTACAAAATAATTCATATATCTCCAGGCTAATAAAAATTTTAACTCTATGGTACTTGCTTGTCAAAATTCAGATTTAGTTTTACAAACCCCATAGTAACATGTCGTAAAATTTGCTCTAAATTACTTGTAGTGTTAACAACAATTTTTGCAATCCATATATCTTGTATCTGTTTCCTCCTACTGCTTCGCGAAAATTGCTCACGTTGTATGACGAAATGTATACGAAATGCAAAAGCGGATGTTCCGAAGTCTCGGCAACAGAAATGTTAGAATTTTCGTACCAGTTAACCAGTAATGAACTTGTGGACCACCAAATCATTCATAAATAAGGGACACCATTGACAAACGTAAAAATTTTTTATAACGTTTGATTTATATTTTATTGCACACGTTTCTAGTGATTTTTGTCTTTTAATAGTGTTATTTTCTGTGATCATCCAAATAATTCTCAAAATATTCAAACGAAAAATAACATTATGATCGGAAATACCGAGCCCATGGGAAGAACAGTAATGGGATGATACAATATAATTATTACACTTGTCCCTATACTAAAATTTTTCTAAAGTCACACAGCTTAATCTACTTCATGTCTATATTAGCATGTATAGTAAGCAATCACGAAAACCTGAAGTCATTACTACTGTAGTGTTCTTAGGAACACAGTGAACGTAAATATAATGTATAGAGTTTGACACAGACTTATAAGACAGTTGCTTTTTAATGTACACCATTAAAAAATACATGGAGATAGCTGATTCATCAACAAGCCGATTTAATACTTCTCAGAACTGTTTCCAATACCACTGTGCTTTCTCTACATACGTGTCAAAATCTCCTAGCTTAAGGTTTGTGTTTGACTTATCATTTTAATTACCTGATATGGCATTAACCGTTACCGCAAGTTAATTATTTCCAGTTCTCTATTTTCGCCACTGGAGTATTTATTATATAGTACTTCAACTGTAGTTAACATTTTTATTTTATCTCTTTGATTTATTTTGGTTCCGGAGTGGGCGTTGTAACTCTTTGCCCTGCAATTTCCCTTTAAAATTTTAGAATAATTTTTATGGTTTGCAAACATTTCCACAGTTAACAAAAACCTTTCATTACCAGTCTGGGATAAAGTGTTAATTTGCGTTCATAGAATCGTTTTGTACGACATATCTCTGGTGTAGGCATTAATGTGACAAAATGCACAGACGTACACACTCATCTAAAATGCCCTTGTGTTATCGATGGAGTTACAGAGAGTACGTTTATGTATTATTCGACTTATTGCAAAAGTTTAAATAATGAATATACACCTATTAAAAACGCCGAAATTTGGAGGCACAACGAACGCTTGAATGGCAATTCACCATTGCATATTATCAACTCAACTGTAACTCAGGGCCAAGTTTGGTTATGATATAGTTACTTGTTCATACACTGAAGAGCCAAAAAACCTGGTACACCTGCCTAATATCGTGTAGGGCCCCCACGAGCACGCAGAAGTGCCTCAAGACGACGTGGCATGGACTCGACTAATGTCTGAAGGTATGCAGGAGGCAATTCACGCCATGAATCCTGCAGGGCAGTCCACAAATCCATAGGAATGTGAGGCGGTGGAGATCATTTCTGAACAGCACGCTGCAAGGCATCCCAGATATGCTCTATAATGTTCATGTCTGGTGATTTAGGTGGCCAATGGAAGTGTCTAAAGTCAGAAGAGTGTTCCTGGAGCCACTCGGTAGCAACTCTCGACGTGTGGGGTGTCGCATTGTCCTGCTGGAATTGTCCACGTCCGTCGGAATGCACAATGGACATGAATGGTTGCAGGTGATCGGACAGGATGCTTACGTATCTGTCACCTGTCAGAGTCGTATCTAGACGTATCAGGGGTCCCATTTTACGCCAACTGCACATGCCCTATACCATGACAGAGCCTCCACCAGCTTGAACAATCCCCTGTATGCATGTAGGGTTCATGGATTCATGAGGATGTCTCCATACTTGTACACGTTCATCCGCCCGATACTATTGGAAACGAGACTCGTCAGACCAGGCAACGTGTTTCCATTCATAAACACTCCAATGGTGGTGTTGGCGGGCCCAGGTGAGGCGTAAATCTTTGTGTGGTGCAGTCAACAACGGTACACGAGTGGGCCTTCGGCTCCGAAAGCCCATATCAATGATGGTCCATTGAATAGTTCGCACGCTGGCACTAGTTGATGCCCCAGCATTCAAATCTGCGCCAATTTGAGAAAGGGTTGCACGTCTGTCACGTTTGATGATTCTTGTCAGTCGTCGTTTGTCCCGTTCGTTCACAATATTTTTCCGGCGGCAGCGATGTCGAAGATTTGATGTTTTACCGGATTCCCGATAGTCACGGTACACTCGTGAAATGGTCGTACGCGAAAATCCAAATTTTATCGCTACCTCGGAGCTGCTATGTCCCATCTCTCGTACGCCAACTATAACTTCAAGTTCAAACTCACTTAAATCTTTATAACCTGCCATTGTAGCAGCAGTAACCGATCGAGCAACTTGGCCAGATGCTTGTTTTCTTATATAGGCGCTGCCGACCGCATCGCGTTACTCTGATTGGTTCCATAACTCTGTCATTTGCATAACCACGCCTATATCAGTGTTTTTGGCTCTCCAGTGTATATGCAAGACAGGCTAATAGGAAGGAAATAGAAAATTTCATATTTAAATGGTTTATAGAAGTATTTACTCGGTATAATTATTATTACCAAATTAAAAAAAATGGTGGTGTGTTTGAATAACGGTACCAATCTTGGACTAGGGGAAACTGTTTGATAATTTTAGTGACCTCATAAACTTGGTTATATTAAATTGACTGAAATAAAGAATATGGCTGGACACATACAGACATTACGGTATATGTAAGTTAAGCTTGTATCTAATCTGTTACTTTAAGAAAACAAATAGGAGGAACAACCAGGAACACAAACAGAAAATCTTCTGATCCTAAAATACACTTCGTTTCAAGGGAAGTTTTACAAATAATCTCTATGTGCAGTTTTGTACGGAAATGACGGTGAAACGGTTTACAGTTATAAAGTTACTATCAGAAAGCCAACGTGTATATTTAATAAAATTGTGTTTATTTAATTATCATCGCTCTTTCGACATTACGACGTACGGAATTGAGTTGTGAAAGCAATTTGCAATACGTTAATGTATTAAACAAATTAAAATTTCTTGAAGAATTCTTGTGGTCCGCAACGTTTATTTCTCTTGTTTTTTGCTTAGTTTGTTTGTGTGGTAAAAAACACACTGGAAATGAGTACATACGTAATAAGTATTTCCGGTACAGGATAGTACAAACAAAAGTCGTAACTGTTTGTGTATAAACATGACTCAGCTAATGAAATCCCTTTAAAAATCTGCGAATAATTACACACCAGCGTGTAATTGGTCAACATCAAACAATTTAAGTTCTCTCTTGTAAATTGGTTATGAAATATTAACAAGATTTGTACTCTTATTCTTAGTAAGTGATATCCTACATAAAATGGTACTCACAGAAAATGTACTTAATAAGCTACAAAGCTGATTCATTGTTAATTTAGAACTTTTCATTCGAACCTTTGGAAAGCTCTTTGCCAGGAATTGCATGTTTTTATTTTATTTTGATTTATTACATGGCCTTAGTAGGGCAACAATAGGCAGTCAGGAATGGGGAAGGAATAGGCCAGGTCCTATATTAACCATCTCAGAATTCGCCTGGAGTGATTTCGGAAGAATGCTGAAAACAGAAATCAGAATGACCGGACCAGTATTTAAACTCGTTGCCTCCTGAATGCGAGTCAAGTATTCTTACCACTGCACTACCTCACTCAGTAGCGTTAATAAGCAGAGCACTTAAAACGGTGTTGATAACGAAATAACAAAAGTTGTTCCATTTTTTACGCCTTTTAAGAATTACATTTCTTTGATCAACAACTGGAATCGATTTAATTTTTGTTTGTATCCACACCAGTAAGAATATTTACAATTGTGAGATCTTATTTTTTAAAGAATTTTACAGAGTTAATTGTCGACGAAGTATTCACCAGGTCCTTGCTGATGCTGTAGCTAAACATGTGACGGAAGGATACGTGATGTTGGTCTTTAAAAAACGTTAAACAGACGGAGAAAAAACTGTGCCGACCGTCAAAGAGGCGAAAAGCACTGAAAATAAATATGTCTCGGCAGAATGGAAATGAAATTCAATGCTCTGAAATTTCGCTGCAGTAGTCACAGCGCAGTATTTCTTGTCGAGTTGAATGTCCACTGACTCGTAGTCAAATTTCGCTTACATTGGATAGTTCTCATTACTTCAGTTTCAGGGAGTCGAGTATATGTAAATAAAAGCCATGGCAAAAATGTTTGTTGCGGAAGGGGAGGGATAATTTACTATTGTGGGCACTAGGTCTTTAAAGATTAAAACAAATGGCTTTATCTAAACTCTGCACGGATTGAAAACAAAAACAGCATTCGTAAACAGAAAGAAATACTAAATCCCAGAAAATTTACATCCACGAAGGTCATGACGTAGTACAGAACGACAGTCGAAGATGGCGCAATACCAATAGTACGCTGCTGTCGGTATGAACGTATATTGCAGGTCGCATATCATAAGCCGTTCCAGTCAGCGAGGGGTTCTGTACGCCCGACGTTATGCAACTTGCTGTACACGTGCGTATTGACAGCTGCGTATTCCCGGCGTTACTGCGGTTATTGTTCCTTGCCTGCCCTAATCAAAGTGTTAAGGAGTATGCAGCTGCGCGTTCAAGGTCAAGAAGCGAGGGAGCGATACGTGCGACACTTGCACGCACCCTTAGCGCCTCATCGCTCCTACGCGCAAAGGCGTGCAGTGTTTCCTTCGTGATGCTGTGCTGTGTAAATTAGATATTTAATAGTGGGACTTTAATTACACGTAATGAAAGCCCATAGATTAAATTACGCCCGTATGATCACACTTTTCTTTTAGCGCTTAAGGAAACTGCACAGGAAAGCTTTAAATATTCGTTATTTAACTATTTTCACGATTTTTTTTAAGTGAACCAATGCACTTAATATTACAAAAGTATGAAACTGTGTGCACAGATTTTTTTTTTTTTTTTTTACATTTCTGGCAAACAAATTTGTATTTCCATAACCTCTATTTACCGAGGTACGCGTAATTGCGTAAACAGAGATTTCAAAGAAAATGTTTCAGTACATTCTCCTCTTAAGTGTGCGTCCGAGGTAGGGACGAAGCCTAAGTGCGTCTCATGGCTGAGCCCCATACGCCTACCGGGGAAGAAATTCATGCAAAGACTGGGATAGGGCAGCCATGGCCGTGATTGGAGCCATGACTACCTCCCTAAGTGTACCTATAGCTAAACCTATAACTAGGTAAGAAAGGAGAGGGCAAACCGGTATAAACACCGTAAGAACCCTCTAGACAGGAAAGAAATTCAAAATGTGTTACACGCATTTATAGAAAATGCCACAAGAGTAAGAGTGGGTGGGAACCACACTCTTCAAGTGAGTGAGAAGGAACTAGCAGAGAAAGTAGGACAAGACATTATTTCCATTGAATTGGCGCTGGCTTGAAAAGAGTGATTGGGGTGAGTGAGTGAGTAAAGAGATTTGGACGGCTCTTGACATCGAGGACTTGAGAGCCGATGAGGGTGAAGTGAGGCGAGTATGGAGCAGTGCTGGAATGAAAGGACGGGGGGAAACGGGAGATCCCCCGAAAAAAAACCTGCCGACCAGCGGCATCGTCCGAAACGTATCGCACATGCTAAAATCCGGAGTGACTCGGCCAGATATTGAACCCGGTTCGTCTTGGTGAGAGGCAAGAAAGCTGACCGCTCAGCCACAGTGGCCCCATAAGAGAGTAATGGGGGCAACACCACTCTAGTGGGGGGGAGTGGCTAGACGGGGCCAGTCCCCATCTCCTCCCCGAATCCCGAGTAGATTCCCGAAACTCTTAAAATAANGGGGGGAGTGGCTAGACGGGGCCAGTCCCCATCTCCTCCCCGAATCCCGAGTAGATTCCCGAAACTCTTAAAATAAAAAAAAGTTAGTTTGTCCACCAGTTTCGGCTTGAGCCGCATCAGGCAGGCAATACATAGAAAATTAATTTTCAAATGTAACCTAGCTTAGGCCTATTAATACAGCTACGCGGGCACAGTTGTGTGTGTTGAAGTTTGTTTTGCATTTTTATCTCACTGTAGGCAAGCCACTGTAGCGGCGAGTTGTAATAGCGTATTTATCCACCTGCGATGTGTGTAAGTAGTGATTTGCAGGGGCCGCGGTGGTGTAGTGGTTAGACTACTAACCACCACCTAGGCGAACCGGGTTCGATTCCCGGCGAGGTTGCTCTCGGATTTTCACATGTAGGAATCGTGCCGGACTATGCCACTCGTCGGCGGGATTTCTCGGGGATCTCCCCTATCCCCCACGCCCCTTCATTCCGTCGCTGCTCAATACTCACCTCGCTTCACCCTCATCGGCTCTCAATACCTCGCTGTTAACAGCCACCCAAATCTCTTCACTCACTCACTCCCGTAGTGATTTGTAGAATATTGTTCTTTAAGCAGTACGAAATCTACCTAGGGCTGGGGCAGAGGTAGCATCGTACTTCGAAAATTGGTATGTCGTGTGTGTGTGTGGGTGCACCTCGTATAGCAGATTCATAATAGCCTCGCTAGAACGATTAAGCCTACTATTTTGAACTATGACATGACCTTTCCAGACATTACTCAAATTTTCAGTTCATTTCTGTCCACACACACCGTGATTTCAATTTAAGCAGAGAAATCAGAAAAAAAACTGCATTTTTGAGGTGTAATAAAGATACAANGGTGCACCTCGTATAGCAGATTCATAACAGCCTCGCTAGAACGATTAAGCCTACTATTTTGAACTATGACATGACCTTTCCAGACATTACTCAAATTTTCAGTTCATTTCTGCCCACACACACCGTGATTTCAATTTAAGCAGAGAAATCAGAAAAAAAACTGCATTTTTGAGGTGTAATAAAGATACAAACCTAGTAATTAATACCACAGCAGGTGCACTGGTAGAGTTTGTCGTAGATGCACGTTTATGCAGAATACGTATAGTCGTTCAGTGATTAATTAAACTTTTCTGGTAGCCTTGCTTAATAACTTCTCTTTTACCATCTATCTTTCTTCGGCCATAGCCATGGACATTAAAACGAGAATGGATGACTGCGTGGTTCGTACCGCCCGTCGCTGATCATTGTAGCCCCTGGCAACGTCACGCCGATGGATACCGTGGTTCAAGGTTAGCCATTCACGAGGTGAACCAACCCCATGAACTATTTGCAAAACCAAACGTATTGGCGCAGAGAATATAATCAACGATCTCCCGAGTGACAGGAAAAACCTAACCACCACACCACGCATTGGCAAAGTGTGAATCTGTGAAACCGACAGAAGCTTGTATGTGACACTTTTACGTCAGTTACAACTGAAACGCGTATAAAAATCGAAGCTGGTTTTGACGACCACCGTTTTAAACATTACACATTTTATAAGACTTTAAGAGGGTCTGGGAATGGGCAATCCTAGATAAAGGTTTTTAACAACTTTGTGAACGATTATTTTGACTCTATTAGTGCATTTATTTTGCACCATGCCTTACGCCACAGTGACATATAACAATTTACAACGGAAGAAAAGGCTCGGAAGAAATATACCACCTCGGTAAAATAGTTGTTTACGGTGTAAATACAGTCATGTAGCATAACTGGTTTTTTCGTCTTCCTCTGACGCCTTCCACAAAACTGACATCCCTAATAATAATGCGTGTGAAAGGGCGTACTCTTGGACTGGGATAAAGGTGGGTTTAAGACTGACTTAACAGAAACAGTAAGCAGTGTGCTTAAATAATGACTCAATGTGTTCAATGGTTTTGTTTTATGGCTGCAGTATACTGTTCGTGTGCGTTCTTGGCTTGACTTAAGATATGGTGACACCCTACATCTTAAGTACAAGTCAATAGGAAGTAGCTAAGCATAGCTAAATGACAGCTGTTGTTGGCGGGATAATGCATTTACATTTTGGATTAGGTTACGTTGTGTCGTGAAACCGTATTCAATGAATTATTAAATCGGGAGAGAGTATACTCGTGTGTTTAAAGGATACTTTTTCGTAATGTTTTAGTTCTTGGAACAGGTTATTGAATCTGCCTTTATTTAACCGTTTTCCGATTTATTGGACTAACTGCCCATTGCTGCCGTCGGCGTCCCCTTTTAATTAGATATCGCGAGTTTTCCAAACGATTACACAAGTAACAGCCATAAATTATGTCATATACTGTAAATAATTTTCATCCACGTTCATTTTCCCCAGTTATATCGGCTGGTTTGTTTCCTGAAATTATGATTGGCTAAACTTAAAGCTGCTAGATCGATCGATCGTAAATTGCTTAACTTACATTCCCTGTACTTATCGGGTGATAAGTACAATCTTAATTCTCCAGTACTGAATCGTAAACCAACCATTAAAGTAGTTTTACAAAAAAAAATTAAGCGTTTTATTCTCTATTATGACCTGCACATAGGAACTGAAAATGGGTTATCTGATGCGTTTGTTTCCAATTGAACTTAGCAGGTCGTGAACGTTGTTGAGATTTTCTTAAGCGTTAAAAGAATAGTTATATTTTTCACCTTAAGTTAAACTTTTGTGGCGGCGACCAATTAGAACATAGCAGTCAGTTTCGTTGACGGGAAACTGTTATTTACAGTCATTTAAGCATAAAAAGTATTTTAAAACATGTGTACCCACATGTTTATGATCATATCTGTTCACAAAAATAAGCTTCGCTGCTATAAATTGCTTGCTTTGAAGTATGGTATGTTTATATATGGTGGTGTTATACAAGGTTGAGTTAATGAGGTAAATTGTGAATCGTAAATCCAGAATACGTAGTTCCATGTGTGAGAAACGCGGATACTGCATTAATCTTAGCGCATAATGTTTTAAATTTTAAACGCAGCCTAACACCTACCAAGTGAAGGGTTTCTGCGATGGGATCCGAAGTTGCCCGTCACTCGAGTTGTAAAATGAGACGGAGCGGCGACGGAATGCTGGGGTAAGGGAAAAAGGTAGAAACCCCGAGAAAATTCGCCGGTCAACGGCAACGTCCGCCACGTTACGTATGTGCGGAAATCCGTACACTAAATATGAGGTAGGCCAATTCTCGTCCTCTGCCCATGTCTTCAACATCAGCTCAAGAATCGCCAAATCAACTGTCATATTCGCGTGTTTCAACAATGATGTGAAGTTTGTTTGCATTTGGTTTTAACTCCGAAATTGCGTTTGCAAAAAAATAAAATTTGTCATAACTACATTGTTAAAATTTTTCTTGGTACGACTCAGTCAAAAAGTAGTATACTAGCATATAAATGCATTTAAACTGTGTTCATGGTAAACCAAGCACTTTTTTGAAAGCCCTGCTTAAGATCTACATGCATGCAAACTGTGTATTACTCCACCATATGTAAAATTAACTTTGCCATCGGCCTAATTACTTTATTCATGTGCCGATCTAGAAAAACCGTGACATTATTGGACAAGTAAGTATTTTACAAATTTGCTTGTTACACTTGAATGCATTAAAAAACAGCGAGTAAAACAAATCATCTTAGTATTTACGAATGTTTACCAAAACACTTTTAATTTGACGTTTATAGAGACTAGATTGCTACTTTTCCTCCGTCGATACCAAATTTACTGGACCCGTGTCAGTCAGTTCACCCTATTGAAATATATGCAGTCAGCAACAGGGACTTGTTTTTTCAAAGGTTTGTTTTCGAAAGTACCCAGTTAACCGTGAAAAGCCTATGCTTAATTATACTGTGCACTTACCTTATTCGAAACCTCATGCTTTTGCCACTTGCGTAGGAAGAAAAGCGATTGAATGTTGCACCGCGGTTACTGCGTAGCTAGCGTGTGCAGTCTGTTCGGGAATCAGGATGGGGATCGAACCTAGGTCACCATGCAGCCATCGCGGTTACCCTACCCACTTTTTCTGGTAACGTCTGTGATTATAGTCCGATCAGTGTTTGTACTGACATGCAGATGTGCGCACGAACTGGTTTCAAAAGTATTCAGTTAAGAGGACTCATCACACGCCGGAAAGTTCAACGTGAGCTCGGCGGACAGCAAACACTTTGGTCCCCACATACTGACGTCATGTTGAATAACTCTATAAGTTATAGTAGGCCCGTCTCTTCCCCCTTATTCTCTGGCTTGTATTATTGTCATGCCATATTAGAGCAATGTTCCACCACCATTCCAGTGAGGTGATGGTAACTTATCTCAAAGATCATCCAACGCTTATAATGAACAATATTAAATAAATATAGAACCGAAAGGTGTAAAGACACTGCCTAATACACACACATGTTTTTTTTTTCTTCCTGACAAATTTAATTTTGGTGCATAATAAACTGTCGGGCAATGAAAAAAGACACCATGAAGAAATCATGAGAGAACCACGAATCGAGGTAAATAGCGAGAGCACGGGCTGGTATGCACATCATCCCATGCTGGTGCACTAAACGGCCGTATACACGGCAGTGGTGCTGCAAATACCGAACAGCGGCCGGTCACAGACACCGACGTGTAGTCGAAGCCGCATTAGCGCGAGAAACATCCGAGGTAACAAGGAAGCCAGCAGAGTGAAGAGTTATGTCGGGAAGACGTCGCTTTACGTTCATATACGGACTTCGATAGAGGACTCATATTCGGGCTGAAAACCACAGGGGGGTCGTATAGCCGTATAGCCCACCATGTGGATAGCTTGGACCATACTGCCGGATGCTGTTGGGAGCGATAGATGCGCTAAGGTAACCACACATGGAGGGCCGGCTCCGGACGTAAGTGGTCAACTACCAATCGAGAGGATCGATAGATCGTGTGCCTGGTGCGGAGAGATCTCACGGTGACCTGGTCCACGATATTGGCCAGTGTTGTGGCTCCTGTGCGCTCACGAACCATTTTCCGACGCCGCGCCGTGCGGAGGCGAATCTGCGATCCCCGCGCCCATTATGTTCTCTGCCATTAACTCTGCAATAGTGGCGGCCACTTTTGCAGTGGTGCCAGGCCAAATCAATGTATGACGGCAAAGACAGGCGATGTGTGTTGATTAGTGTTGAGTGCCGCTTCGTTGTGGGGATGATGATTGCCGCGCCCGGAGGTGGAGAGCGCTTGGTGAACGTTACACTCCCAGTCTCACTATCGAGCGGTGCACTTCCCCCATGGCAGGAATAATAGTCTGGAGAGCCATAGTCTACGGTAGCCGATCTGCTCTCGTCATGTTATGCGGAATTGACGACCCAGCGGTGTGTGCATAAGGTTGTACGTCCCTATCTGCTCCTATTTCTGGCCGGGATTCCAAAGGCGATATTCCAGCAGGATAACGGCTGAACACACACGGCACAGGTCACCCAGGACTGCCCCCGACATGTTCAAACACTACTATGGCCTACCCGCTCCCCTGACATATCCCCAATCAAGAATGAATGGGACCAGGTGAAATTCCAGCTGCCGCCGTGACATAGTGTTCAGGATTTAGAACAGACCGTCAAACAATTGCGTGCCCGCTTGCCTTAGGACAACATCCGGCATCTGCTGGACTCCTTGCCAGACCATGTTGCAGCGTGTATCGCAGTGTGAGGAGGTGCGAAGGCACTACTGAAGATGACGGAACGGCGTACCACAGATCCATATGTAATTGTCCTGCTGCTCTGTGTCTTACTGTGTCTTACTCATCTGTATCACTACCTCTACAAAGTTCCAGTACCATCCGATGCATCTTACCGTGAGCGCTATTTCTCATGTCAATCAGTCTACAAGAAATTAAATTTTTTTTATAATAGTTACCTCTTATAAAGTGCTGGTGCAAGTAGGAGGAACTAGAGTGCAGAGTGTCGGGAGCTGAATGTGAACCCTCTCTAGGGTGGACGAGCAGTAGCGGAGGCAGGCATTGGAACACACACTTGTCTCGCCCGTATCACGGCCCCCAGTGTGGGAGTTCTCGCAGCGCGTCACCCCCGTACCCTGCGCCTTCCCCTCCTCTGCCGCCTCCACTGATTAAACGCTCTGTGAGCGCCCATCAGCCCAACCCTCTTCTCCTCAATCCACATCACCACCTCTCGTCACATTCGCCGGTCAACGACCCCTCCGGCGGAGAAACGTCGCTCGCTAGTCCCACCGCACAGGCCCCTGGGAAACTCCGGGCTCCCCCAAGCGCTTTGCTCTCACCGAGATTTGCCGAACAAGAGACGATCGTCTGCTGCAGCTGGCTCACGAGCTTTTCACATCAACACCTAAAATGAGGGGCTACGGTGGCTGAGCGGTTAGACTGCTCGTCTCCCACCAAGGAGTACCGGGTTCAATACCCGGCCGGGTTGCTCCTGGATTTTTGCAAGAGGGAATCGTGACGGACGATACCACTAGTAGGAGGGTTTTCTCGGGGAGCTCCCGTTTCCCCCGCCCTTTCATTCCGGCGCTGCTCCACTGTCACCTCACTTCACCCTCACCGGCTCTCAAGACCTCGATGTTAAAAGTCACCCAAATCTCTCAACTCAACTAAACTCAATTCAACACTTAAAAATGATTAAAGTTACCGGTGACCATCGTCTTAAGGGGTCCGGCAACCAATCTAAACTGAACTTCGACGTTACCAAAATTTTTCTGAACAAATTAGGTAGTGTTCTGATTCAGAGTCCATTATAATCTAGAAATCTCGTTGTATTTAGTCTCTTTGAACATCCGTGTGATGTAAAATCCAACCTTTAACGTCTTAAAAATGTAAATATTTGTACCCGTAATACAGCTGTATACAGTATTACTTAAACTCTTAATTTTATCTACACAAATGTTATCAGTAAACATTAGCTCTGTTCTCGCGTCTTATTAAAGTCTAAAGCCTAGTACACACATGCATCTTTCTTGTACAAGAAAATGAGCATCAAAGGCTTACACTAGCTTGTATGCTGACAAATTGAGTGATCCGTACACACGGTACTAGATATTGAACAAAAAGGTGTAAACCTTTAAAATTATGACTACAGATATGTATGCTGTATTTGGTGTTGTGGTAATTTGAGTAATATCAATCGTGTCAGCTACAAAAAGGGACACAAAATGGAAATATCGCTGATGTGTTTATTTTGGTACAATCAATTTCCGCTAAAATATATAACGTTAATATGTTTTAACATATAGGCATAATATCAATTGAAACTTCTTATTTCGTCCCCTATAACCTTTTATGTTCCAAAATAGGTTAACTTCGTTTAAATAAACATTCCCGAGTTCACAAATGTGGTTTGTTTATATTATACTTGTACGAGAAAGACAACGAAAAATAGAACCACTCCTATCTCGTACTAGCCAGTGTACGAGTTCTTGTACGTTAGCCACTAGCATGATCGGTGGACATTCACACGTTACAAGGTCACTACAAGTTGAGGTGTACAAGAAGGTGTTAATTTTCGTGTACAAGAAATATACCCGTTTGTACTAGGCTTAATGTTTAGCACTGGTGGCCACTGAAACTTGTTTCTTCTCATTTTGAGATCTTTATAGTAAGAACAGAGACATGCATGTCTGAAAAAGCTTCGCAAGGTCACTTGATGAGCGCAAGAGTACTGGTCATTAAGCCCACAGGAATGTCATATCTAACGTACGGCAGAAGGATGTAGAGTAGACAGAAAACTTAAACCAAGCAGAACTTTCTAAAGTGCTAAATCAGCCGTGAACCAACTCACTCGTCATGGTGCAGTGAATAACACCGTGTCCATCGGCAGTTGGACAGCTTCGGGCCGAGTCTGTATCGTGGAGTGAATATGGAGTAGAGAGCGCATGCCTCTTCGCAGTAACAACTCTTTGTATTCAAACTTTAGACTGGTTTTTTTTTCCACCAATAACACTATCGAAACAAACTTAAACATAATTTTAAGTTAGAAGACTATTTATGTAAGTAAGTATGTAAGCACACTTCCTCTGTTGCACTAACATATTCATATTGTTCAAAATAATAGGGTGGGTATGCTGATAAACCAGACGTAAACAAGCTCGTTCGTCACTGTTAACCATGTGGTGATGAGTTCTATAGGTGAATTTGGGGACATGCGCATAAGGCGAAAATCGGATTACCTCTTGTTTAGTGTATGGAGAGTCTGCCTGCGACAAAAATTACCCAAGTGTATTCCCTGGGCCATGTCAGTTAACACCTTTAGATTGAATAAAGTGAAAATAGTTCCCCGTCACCAAGATCTCACTGCAGGTCACGAAGCGTGTACATATTTCACGGTTAACTCAGCCCTTTGAAAACCCCTGCTCAGTTTTCCTTCCCTACAGTTTGTGTTCCTCCAAGAGTAAACAACGTGCCACGAACCTCAACGTTGGTGGCCACCCATCGATACTCTGCGAACTTGTCAAGGACACGCAATACGCCTCTTTTACGCCATTCGCCACTTAAATATTTTTAATGTGCAGGATTCTGACTGAAATTTCCATTGACAAATATTTACACTAAAACATTTTGGTAAATCCACATGACTATCACATATAAGGGAAACACAGTTTTCTTTACATGCACGGCAAAACTACCGCACTATGATGCAAAACTAACTCACGTGACAGTGAACTATATCGTTGGAGAATTACGTATAAGACGTGCGCTGAAACTTCCTGCGTATCTCCTAGGCGTTATTCTGACAGTTTGCCAAGAAGTTTTGCTTCGCTTAGATGTAAAGGTATTTTCCCTTCAAATTTATTTTACATTGTGTACATCTCCTTATATGTCATAATGGTACTAGTTTCCTGAAAACGCTGGCAACTTTTTTGGCAGCAAGCCAATTAATGTTTGCTTTAAATAATATAATCTTACGAGTATCGGTTTCTTTCAAAGGTTGGGATCAAAAGTGCTTACGGGCTATTTACGGGAAACTGAGCACTTTTGAACGCCCTAATTATAATACACTTGTATACACATTGTGTATTCTTCCGCCATATGTAAATTTAACATCGCCATGGGTCTGATAACTTTATTCATGCGCCAGTCAAGAGAGACAGTAAAATTATTAAATACATATTTCTTTTACAAATGCACTAACTCTTACACTTACACTCTTAAAAAACAGAAAGCACAATAAATCCTTCCAGTATTCACAGATGTATACCTGACACTTTTACTTTAACGTTAAAACATGAAACTAATTTCTATCAGTAGTTGCCAACTTAATTAGACGCTTGCCATTCAGCGCGCCGGTTAAAATGTATGCAGGTAGGGGAAGTTATATTTTTCAAAGGTCAATATCAAAAGTGCTCTAATAACGTGAACAGCCTATAGTTGTCCGTAAGCCAGCTACCCACTGCAATCAGTGTCTATTTACTAGTCACGTCAGAGACTCCACTAAATACACACGAGGTGGCCCTGTTCGTACGATTTGTAGCATTCCCAGTAGATGTGTTTTGTGAAGTTCGAAAACAATTGGGTAATTTGATTAGTGTTTATTTTTAGCCTACTTTTCGTAGTAAAGATTGGATAATGAGATGACTTAATTTCTGTATCTGTGTATATTTACTAGTCACATCAGAGACTCCACTAAATACACATGAGGTGGCCCTGTTCGTGCGATTTGTAGCATTCCCAGTAGATGTGATTTGTGAAGTTCGAAAACAATTGGGTAATTTGATAAGTGTTTATTTTTAGCCTACTTTCCGTAGTAAAGATTGGATNTTTGTGAAGTTCGAAAACAATTGGGTAATTTGATAAGTGTTTATTTTTAGCCTACTTTCCGTAGTAAAGATTGGATAATGATACCACTTTATTTATGTATCTGTGTGTATTTGTGTTTATGTGTCTCCCCCCTAAAAAAGTTTGAACGTGTGAACCGAATTTCACCAAACTCGGTACATATATAGTCCTTACTATGGTCATTTACTATGGACATGTACTTTNACGTGTGAACCGAATTTCACCAAACTCGGTACATATATAGTCCTTACTATGGTCATTTACTATGGACATGTACTTCTATAGTTTTCAACGACACCGGGTGCTTATTTTCAAAATGGCGACCATTAATAAAATGTATGCTCATATTTTATGTTTTGGGAACTGTGTCATTGATTTAAACCAAATTTTGTATGTTAACAGTGCATTATGTAAGCATTAAATTTAGAGATGAATATCGTTGTTGAAAGATAGCAGTACATTAAAATGAAAAAAAAAATTTATAATAACATCGAAAACTACACCTATTTTCGACAAATTTGGTACGTGAGTAATGCTATGGTATAGCCCATGTAAACGTATACGATTTAAATGGATAGGATACTTACTTTCAAAATGGAGGCTACACAAATATTTTATATTTAATTGCCTTTTGCTTATGCTGAAGCTAGACTTCATCTTCTTACGTGCAAGTTTGCAAATTTCCTTTGGCTAATGGCGGCATGCCTGTGTGAGAAGACATTTCATACTCGATTTTAAATAACCAGAATTAAGTTACGCCCCCACTGAACGTCCGTGGTTGGCTGGCAGACACTTAAGACGCATGTGGGTTAGAAACATCCAATCGCGATATTGGTTCTGAACTAACGTGTTTTGGAGTACAACTAGACATGGAATCTTTTCGCGAAAATAAGGTGGCTCTAGCTATAACTACCTTTCAGCTCCGCCAAGTTCGACTGAACTTTGTAAGCTGGGAGCATTTAGTACCAGCATCATACACTAAAGAGCCAAAAAAAACTGGTATAGGCGTGCATATGTAAACAACAGAGGTATGGAACCAATCAGAGTAACACAATGCGGTCGGCAGAGCCTATATAAGACAAAAAGCGTCTGGTGAAGTTGCTAGATCGGTTACTGCTGCTACAATGGCAGGTTATCAAGGTTTCAAGTGAGTTTGAATGTGGTCTTATAGTCAGCGGACGAGAGATGCACATAGCATCTCAGAGGTAGCGATAACATTTGNAAGTGAGTTTGAATGTGGTCTTATAGTCAGCGGACGAGAGATGCACATAGCATCTCAGAGGTAGCGATAACATTTGGATTTTCGCGTACGACAATTTCACGAGTGTACCGTTAATATCGGGAATCCGGTAAAACATCACATCTTCGACATTGCTGCGGCCGGAAAAAGATCGTGAAAGAACGCGACAAACGACGACTGACGAGAATCATTAAACGTGACAGACGTGCAACTCTTTCTCAAATTGGTGCAGATTGGATTTGTGAACTGCTCTGCAGGATTCATGGTGTGAATTTCATCCTGCATACCTTCAGACATTAGTCGAGTCCATGCCACGTCGTCTTGTGGCACTTATGCGGGCTCGGGAGGGGGAGTGGGGGTTGGATGAGGGAGGGACCCTACACGATATTAGGCAGGTGTACCAGTTTTTTTTTTTGGCTCTTCAGTGTATATGCCAACACCCAGTCATTTTTGTCAGCGGTTCTATAATACAGAGCTATATAAAAATAATGTTTGTGTGTCATATCTCGAAAAACAATCTACTGATTCCTACCAAATTTCGCAAAGAAGCAGAGTACTGCGGCAGTCTTTCTAAATAATATGTTTTGAGAGGATCACACACTTATTTTCCGAGTGGCGGCTATACAAACATTTTGGCTGAGTATGTTCTATCCACGAAACCATGTATCCAATATCAACTATACTTTGTACGCTGCCAGTATCTATCGCAACCATCAAATTTGTTTACACAGACTCCTCTGTACGCCATCTTTAAAGATGTTGCTACATGAAATAATGAGGTTTTTATGTGATATGTCGAGAAACTACTAACCGAATCCTGCCCACTTTTGCAAACTAGTAGTACTGCGGTAGGCAAAAACAATGTTTTAATTAAGTCAGACACCTAGTTAAAAAAAAAGGTTGCTATATAAACATTTTTGGTAATTATTCTATATTTACGCAATCATGTAACTAATTTCAACATAATTTTGTATACCGGAGGTATCTATGCCAGCATCAAATGCGTTTATACATAAACTCTTCTCTCCACCAGAATAGAAGATAGCACCACATGCAAAATTAAGCTTTTTTTTTTGCTATTTCGGGATACAATTACATAATTCCTACTATATAATTGCGACAAGGTATACTTTTGTAATGCACATAAATGTATATAACAATCATTAAATATACTAATACATAATTTTATCCGCCATTTTTGTAGATCTTCACATGAAAAATTAGATTTTATGCCATATCTCGGGGACGAATCAACCAATTACCACCAAATTTTACATGCAAGTAGTGCTACGGCAGGGCCTTTTAACTGATATGCTTTAGATGAATCGGGCTTTTATTTTAATTGCGTTAGTATGAATTATGTACAAAAATTGTTGTATTATTAAATAATTTATCAGAATTCACCCTAATTTTGTATGCTAAAAGTATTCATTAAAAGCATAAATTATGCATACAGATATCCTATTTTGCCGGCCTTGGCGTAAGGTAGTGCCAAGTGAGAAAATCAAACATTTTGATATATTTCCGGAATCATTCAACTGATTTTCACCTAATTTCGCACACCAGTAGCGCTACACAATGCCTTGTAAACTTACATAATTTAAATGGGCTAGACACTAATTTTCTAAATGGCTGCCATATAAATAACTAAACTTTGTATTTTGACAGTATTTATTGGCAGCATCGTATGCAGAACTGCCTTTAAGGCTCTTTTATACGAAATCGCCAAATGATAAAATAAAGTCTTTATGGCATATCTCGGGAACTAATCAACCTATTTCCACCAGATTTTTCACACAGATAGTGCTAACGTAGTCCATCTAAGCTTACATGAGTTAAGTGGCTCAGACACTTATTTTAAAAATGATGGCCCAATAAAAATCTTAGGTTAGTAAACCCTATCTACCAAAACATTAGACTGATTACATCCAAAGTCGATGCTCCGATTATCACTTCCGTAATGCATTTGGTTGCACGCTAGCTTATGGTACGAGGTAACCTAGGTTCAAGTCCCTAGTTGGGCCCCTGTATATTTGTAATTGTTTCACTTCTGTTATGTTTCTGGTTTCATCCCTAATTATATTGCTTTTAACTAGGCGTCCAGGCCTACTTACCATCTAAGCTTCTAAGAACTTCATTAAAAATTATTTGCACCCATGCAGAGGCAAATAGGCTCATTAGTTGTATCAGCATATTATTATTTCGTCTTCAATCTTTAACTTATAACCAAGCTCTTGTCAGTGTTTTGTGTTATTCGTTGCGTTTTGCTTTTACTCCTGTATATTCTATGTTTCATTTTCTATCCATTATATTTCCAAGCGAATGCTGGGGTAGTTACTCAATACAAGCCATTTGAGCTTACTTTCCTTTTTAAACTTTTGTGAACAGTTTATAACGTCCTTATCGACAACGCTGTTGATAAAATGTTAATCGCCACCTACACTTTATATGTATGTTACACATGTTCACGTGTCCGATATTTCGCAGTAGTCGGTTATTTTTGTGTATTCCTGGTGCCACTGTTTACGCCATTAATAAGAATCACGTAGGCCTGTTTAAACATCTCGTTTCTTTAATTGGACTTGCAATTACATTATTGTAGGTTCTATTATATAATTTTGCTNCAATTACATAATTCCTACTATATAATTGCGACAAGGTATACTTTTGTAATGCACATAAATGTATATAACAATCATAAAATATACTAATACGTAATTTTATCCGCCATTTTTGTAGATCTTCACATGAAAAAATTAGATTTTATGCCATATCTCGGGGACGAATAAACCGATTACCACCAAATTTTACATGCAAGTTGTGCTACGGCAGGGCCTTTTAACTGATATGCTTTAGGTGAATCGGGCTTTTATTTTAATTGCGTTAGTATGAATCATGTACATAAAATTGTTGTATTATTAAATAATTTATCAGAATTCACCCAAATTTTGTATGCTAAAAGTATTCATTAAAAGCATAAATTATGCATACATATATCCTATTTTGCCGGCCTTGGCGTAAGGTAGTGCCAAGTGAGAAAATCAAACATTTTGATATATTTCCGGAATCATTCAACTGATTTTCACCTAATTTCGCACACCAGTAGCGCTACACAATGCCTTGTAAACTTACATAATTTAAATGGGCTAGACACTAATTTTCTAAATGGCTGCCATATAAATAACCAAACTTTGTATTTTGACAGTATTTATTGGCAGCATCGTATGCAGAACTGTCTTTAAGGCTCTTTTATACGAAATCGCCAAATGAGAAAATAAAGTCTTTATGGCATATCTCGGGAACTAATCAACCTATTTCCACCAGATTTTTCACACAGATAGTGCTAACGTAGGCCATCTAAGCTTACATGAGTTAAGTGGCTCAGACACTTATTTTCAAAATGACGGCCCAATAAAAATCTTAGGTTAGTAAACCCTATCTACCAAAACATTAGACTGATTACATCCAAAGTCGATGCTCCGATTAGCACCTTCGTAATGCATTTGGTTGCACGTTAGCTTATGGTACGAGGAAATATAAGTTCAAGTCCCTAGTTAGGCACGTGTGTATTTGTAATTGTTTCACTTCTGTTGTGTTTCTGGTTTCCCTAATGATATTGCTTTCAACTAGGCGTCCAGGCCTACCAACCATCTAAGCTTCTAAGAACTTCATTAAAAATTATTTGCACCGATGCAGAGACAAGTAGGCTCATTAGTTGTATCCGCATATTATTATTTCGTCTCCAATCTTCAACCTATAACCAAGCTCTTGTCTTTGTTTTGTGTTATTCGTTGCATTTTACTTTTACTCCTGTATATTCTGTTTCATTTTCTATCCATTATATTTCCAAGCGAATACTGGGGTAGTTACTCAATACAAGCCATTTGAGCTTACTTTCCTGTTTAAATTTCTGTGAACAGTTTATAACGTCGTTATCGACAACGCTGTTGATAAAATGTTAATCGCCACCTACATTTTATATGTATGTTACACATGTTCACGTGTCCGATATTTTGCAGTAGTCGGTTATTTTTGTGTATTCCTGGTGCCACTGTTTACGCTATTAATAAGAATCACGCAGGCCTGTTTAAACATCTCGTTTCTTTAATTGGACTTGCAATTACATTATTGTAGGTTCTATTATATAATTTTGCTCATTTTTGTTGATTAAGTTTCCAATAACGAGATACTTACATTTGACATGTTTTTTAAATGGGAATTTTTCGTACTTTTAGGAGTTTTCGTGAATTTTTGCATTAGTCTACTTATTTTATTTAACTCTTACTTCGTTCGGTTATATTTTTTATTTATTATACGTGTCATTATATCAAACAGAATTACAGACGTATTTCCCAGTTGAATTTAGTCTGTGGACCTAATTTACTTGAAGTAGTTCGGCGGAGAAATTTTTTAAGTATTTTTAATAAGTTAACATACACAATTACTTTTAATTAATAAGAAAATGACTTGACATATTTTGGAATTCCGACGACTACTACAGCTTTGGTGAATATACCACAATTGTTGTGAGGCGTATATGTTGAGGTGTCAACAACATATAGTTCGTAATACCTTGCCTTCTGCCGTATTTTCAGTGTTGCCCTTCCTTTACTGTCACACATTATGATTTACAATGTACGCATGTCACTCATTCACGAGTTGATGGCTTTAAAAAACTTCATTTCCACAGTTTCTAGGTGTCACTTTCTGCCACAGCATTGAATTAAATTGAGTATGCATAAAGTTACTGTGTATTAACTACCAACTGCTTGTCAAAGTTAGTGGCCTCATGCTATAATCTTTAAGTATTACTTCAATCCTGAATTAATACTCGTAATCTACCATGTAGAAAAACACGATATTTTCTATCCGAATTTGCAACACATTGGTTGGAATAACGCACCTTATTACGATACCGTGAGATAGTATATAACAAAAAATCCGGAAAACAGCCGTCAGTACTGGTCCGGGGGACGTTTGTAAACAGCTTTGATACAATAAATGATTTTAGGCTAAATTATTCAATGACCACGTCGAAACGCACGCACAATATTTCCTCGAATCCTGTACCACAGAATGCAAGCAGTGACGGACCCACAGGTTTTCATTAGTCTACTGTCGTATACTGGAGAGTTAATAGGTCATATTAAAAAAAAACTTGACTCTGAAATAAGTTAGACAATATGTGCGAACTGTCAATAAAACAAACACAATAAAAATATTGTGGCCCTTATCACGGCAAATATTTTTGCTAGAAATTCACGATATCGCTGTCAAAACTACATCATTTGAGAAATTCATCAGCTCAGAAAACTGAAGCTTTTTTGAACTCCTAACGGTTTGTATATACGACTGGTAATGGTAATAATTCCTGCAGTAAAACACAACCCAGGTCTAACTTACATATCTCTTAGAGGTATAACATGTGGGTTAGGGTTGGGAATATGGCATATAGTAATTTATTCTATCGTATTTTTTTAAAGGTACAATTGCGAGGGGCCACCCCATACCTTTAACTACGTAATTGGGCGTGACTCGTGCATTATTTCCATGGCAAAGCGTGAGAAGTTAGCCTCGGCGAGACGAGGAACGGCGTCTTCTGACTCGGGCACTGTAAGTTCCCATGCATTCCTGATGGCTGTTTATTGCAGCGGCCCGGCCACTTTACAGGCACTAACTCGCGCTGAGCGCAGAGCTGAGATTGCACGCAACGCAAGTTATATTCGTGACACGAGTGCAGACGCGCATCAACCACAGACAAAATGTTGTATATTTGATTAACGATAATTAAATAACGTCTGTAAAACATACTTAATTTCCTATTCGCGCCCATTCTATACGCCTGTTCTTACGCCAATTACAAAAATTAACATTTCCATGGTTTTAAATATTGGTGTCCCTGCTCCAATCCCACCTCCGTGAAACTGTTGGTAACACGAATACGTTACATTTGCGTCAGAAACTTTCTAATGCGCACACAAAACAAAACAATTACAATTTCATAGCACACCAAATTAAATTTTACACTTTTAATAAAATAGACATAATTTCCTTATTCAGTGGCAACACTGTTGAAATTTCCTCACTCAGTTTTTGTGTTAATATATGGAATTTTTGGTTTATGAGCAGTTAATATAGTTTTTTTTTTGTGAAAGGTCAATTCCTGATAATGATATTGTAATATTATATAGAATAAATGTTACTTATATTTAAATTAAAACCTTTTCATATATCTGTTTATTTTTCAGCAAGAGGTCATTATTATAATTAATGTAAAGATATGAAGACAAGACTTTAATATACCTGAATTAAATGAAATTAAAATCACACGGAATTTTTTCTTTATGCTTTTCAAATTTGAATTTTACGTTTTCCAATCCCCGTTTTGGCTTTCGTAAAATATAAAATCTTATTTCACGTTTCCATTAATTAAACAAGAAAATTAGCTTAACAAAATAAATACTTCGACGAATAACAGTTATGAAGAAAATTTAAAAGGGTACTAATACCCATGTGTTTTGGTCAGAATTACCAATAAAGATAGATATTAACAATAAATCACCAATAATTTATATAGAAAGTAACCTGATGGCCTTCGTGGTGGAGTGTATGTCGTTAATGCCTCTCACCTGGTGGACTTGTGTTTGAAACCCACCACTGACGTTTAAGAATATTTTTATATGGGCATGGCTCACTTCCATACTGCGGAAAATATTGAAAAACCATAGCAGAATTACCGTACCTAGTCGTCCCTGGCACGTTGTACACTAATAAAATTCACGAAAGAAGTAGATCTCACATGACAGGTAAGCATTCAGAGACGAAATTAGCTAAGTTTATGCGAAATCGAGCGCCATATTGCTAGTCAGTATTCCGTAATAAGCAGTGCAATTATATTTCTCTGAATGTCTCACCGAGATGCGAGATCCAATCAGTGGCGAATGCAAGGGGTGGCAACGGGAAAATATTCCTTCCCAAGCGTTTACCTTACAGAATGATTCGTCTTATAACTGATCCAACTCAGAAAGAAAAATCATCAATTTTTTAAGAACGCTTACATATTTACCCCTACAAATAAGCTTTATTTTTCATGTGGCTCTTTCTTATTGCATAGCTAGATAATTTAGTAATATTTTTTGTATTTTGGTGACGAATATAAAATAATTGTGTTGCGAATAGGCAATGTGTTGATTGTCGAATTCACAACCAACACGTTTCCCCACCAAGAACTTGTTCTGAATACGCACCTGGATCCAACTTAACTGAGTTTAACCCAAAACAAACAGGATTTTTATTGATAATTGTGTTTTCACCATGTTAGAGCACAGCATTCAGATTGTGTGTTTTCTTTCGGCGCACACGCCACGAATTTGGCGGCCGACATTTGAGCTGTCAATTTTTTAGTACGCTGAGATCAAAGATACCACGTCACCATTTTGTATCTGTATACCTAGTTACTCTGTGGCTCCATGACGCATCTGCTATGGCCGTACACATCTAGCTAGTACAGCAGGTCATACTCGAATGTGCATGAAACAAACGGAAACAAGTTACACTGGTCACAAGTGTAAATATTTTCTTTTAAAAAGCCGACAAATCATTAAACCACTATTTACACGTCGATGCCAACCGAGTGTTTTAGTCAGCGTTTTTTTTTTAATGCATGCAGCCACGAGGAAATATATTTCGTAGCTTTATTTCACGAGCGTACGGTTATTCGAGAGCCGACTGTAATTTGCGTTTCCTCGTCTTGCGAGTGGCCGCGCCGCGGTATCCGTGCGACGGCAAAACTTGGAGATTGACTCCGACAAATCAGATCAAAGTTGGAGAATGAAACAGAAGTTGCTCTCGAAATGGAAGTAAAATATGCAGTAAGACAGATGCCCGCGGGTTTGTCTCCGAGAGAAGTTGTCGCACCGCATGAAGTTAGCACTCAGCAGTTTGCATAATAAATAAGAAAATTAGACTCCACTGCGACCGCTACGTCTCGTGGGCTGGGCAGTGACTATTTTTAAATCTGCTCCTTCAAGAAAATATATCTGATGTGTTGTGGTGTATAAAATACAACGAATGGAAAGGGAAAGAGCCTGTGTATGTAAAGTTGGTGTTCGTGCATGTACGCGTCTCTCTGTAAATACATTTTTTGGGAATACGACTTCCCAGAAGAAAAAAAAATCTACAGCTATCACTTTTAAATTTTATCCTAATAAATATAACTAAAGAAAAATAGTGAAAATGGTTGAAAAATAGTTATTTTTAGAGCATCTTCGTGCAGTTTATTTAAGGGAAAGGAGAAAAAGACAAAGTGGCGGAGGAGCCGCGGTGGTGTAGTGGCCAGATCACTCGTCTCCCTCCCACACACGCGACCCGGGTTCGATTCCCGGCGGAGTCGCGCCCGGATTTTTCGCATGTGGGAATCATGCCGGACGATGCCGCTGATCGACGGGTTTACTCAGGGATGTCCCGCTTCCCACCCTCATCGGCTCTCAAGGCCTTGATACTCCATTCTCACAATGTGGCACCTATCATTCAATCCATTCGCTTACTTCGCGTGTAATAATATCCTACTCTTACAGATATAANGGTTGAAAAATAGTTATTTTTAGAGCATCTTCGTGCAGTTTATTTAAGGGAAAGGAGAAAAAGACAAAGTGGCGGAGGAGCCGCGGTGGTGTAGTGGCCAGATCACTCGTCTCCCTCCCACACACGCGACCCGGGTTCGATTCCCGGCGGAGTCGCTCCCGGATTTTTCGCATGTGGGAATCATGCCGGACGATGCCTCTGATCGACGGGTTTACTCAGGGATGTCCCGCTTCCCACTCTCATCGGCTCTCAAGGCCTTGATACTCCATTCTCACAATGTGGCACCTATCATTTAATCCATTCGCTTACGTCGCGTGTAATAATATCCTACTCTTACAGATAGTATCTGTGATGAATTTAGCTTCCTGAGAATGCATAACGCTGTCTCGGGAGGGCTTCCTATAACCAGACGTGACCTTGGGGAATTTAAAATCTCTTAAAGGCTGTTAGCATGTAAGCCATGCTTAAAGTCTACTTGTATGTACGTTGTGTATCCATCCACTTTATGTAAAATTAACACTGCCATGGACCTCATCACTTTATTCACACGTAGGTCAAGTGAAACCGTGAAATTATCAGGAAACTAAATACTTCACAACTTTGCTAATTATAACAACTACGTACATTAAAAAAACGGAAAGCAAAATAAAATAACTGAAGTTTCCTCAAATGTTCACCTGGAACTTTTAATTTAACGTTAAGACATGAAACTACTTTCCTTCCGTCGTTACCAACTTAACTGGGGGCATGCTAGCCAGTATGCCCGTTAAAATACATATAGGTAGGGGGTAGCGACATTTTTCAAATGTTGATTTCAAAAGTGCTCAGTTTATCGTGAACAGCATATACTAAGGATCCTCATTAAGGTGCGTGTGATTTGAAACATAAGCTCACAAAACGGAATTGGTCTGTTTTTTTTCCCTAATCTGCCACGCACCACTTATTTGACCATATACAAGGCACATTTATTTTTAGTATGAACAATTACATTTTTTGGATTTGCACAAAACCTTACCATATAAATTAACGAACTGAGGTTTGTAGGTATAAATGAATTCTATTATCATTCTGCTGCAGCGCGGACACAAATTATAACGGGGGAAACCACTAAACACTATAGTCGTTCACGGTCAGTTTTAAAAACACCCATACACAGGTGAGTTGGACAAACTGCCGAATGACCAAATACAAATGGCTGTGTGGCCGAAAATTTGCGATAGCGACGAAATTACCGACTAGGTAAACATATAACTTCGACCGACCCTGTGCCTCTTTAACCCAACACAAATTAATTCTCTAAAAATAAAACATAAAAATGCGGTTAAAATGGAAAGCTATGTAAATTCTTAAACATGTAGTTTTTAGACGGTTTCTAAGCTAAGTTAAATTTTTGATGTAGTTTAAAAAAAACTGTAACTACGACCTTTCAGAAAATTCTATATTTATCTAGCATGCCTTATTTCTTTTTTAATGTGGCTGATGAGATGTTTATATTGTCTATTCGCGGTTTATTCACACTTTATTAATCAAACCTTTGAAAAGTCACCCCATCTGTGACGTGTTTGGTTGTTTCCTAAATATGCCATGTAGCACAAGCTTTTTATACTTGTGATCATAAAATTGCCTTTAATTTTTTGGTTAAATTGAAAGGTAATTAGCATTTTATTTATTCCTCATTTATAAATAATACAAACTCAATAGTGAGAAAACACGGATTTTGGTAACGCATAATAAGAAATAGTTCTCATGCAAAATAGATTACAACTGAGTGTGCCCGAACTCAGTGCGTTATCTTTTGGTGTAATTTTCCAGACTTGGTTAAGCTTAGTTTGNGATTACAACTGAGTGTGCCCGAACTCAGTGCGTTATCTTTTGGTGTAATTTTCCAGACTTGGTTAAGCTTAGTTTGCACGAGACGGAGGAATATCCTGAAAATAGAACTTTGCCAGTGATTCAGAAATGTGTGAAGTACAAAAAAAAAACAAACCGCACAGCCGAACTGAAAACAATGGAATTACTACGGAAACACGCGACATCTGTCTGGTTTATCCTAACCTTCTCAGCTTGCTTCTCGTATTAATGACACGTGTAAAGTTACATTTTTATCTTCTCTTCCCGGATTGTAAACTCGGCGCAGAAATGACTTCTCTGCCTTTGACAACAAATATGTTCCAGACGTGCAAATATTTGTCCTCGGNTGTAAACTCGGCGCAGAAATGACTTCTCTGCCTTTGACAACAAATATGTTCCAGACGTGCAAATATTTGTCCTCGGCGTGAAGCCGAGTAAAAAAGAGAAATAAAAAGAGCGAAACTTACTTCATTTCTAGCCTTTGAATATTTACGAGGGAGAGAAAAAAAAAGAGGCCACGCGAAGAAATGGAAGAGGCTGCGGGGGTCCAAGTCGCGATTTAAACTCACGAAGTCCTGAATTAATTTAAAATTCATAAATTTTTAAGAGTACGTGCGTTATTAATCCTCTCGTGTAATAATTACACCTTGTCGAGAATGCATATGATGAAAATGCAGTACCGATAAATGCCACGTGTTTTTTCATCGTGCGTTTGACTTTCCGACAGTTTATGATATTAACACATAGGTGTATATGTTTTTTAAATTCTGCCCATTTGCCTGAATTACAACCTTCGTAGACAGAAAGATAATGACAAAATGGCAGGTAGCTCAATAGAGACTAAAAAATGAGCACATGGGTCCCGCAATTTTTACGATAATAATTCGAAATTGTCAACAGTGACAACGGTGGCTTTACTGCAGCAATTATTCCACTGAATGTAAATATTGGTTTTTATGGGGAATCACCTCCCCTTCCCCGCCTCCAATGTTCCAGTTATGCCATTTTATTTCAATTTTAAATCGGAACCAACCACATTATGTATTAATTTAAAGAGGTCCGTGGGCAAGTTAGGCAAGGCGTTAACCACAAAGCTCAGGTTTCAATTCCCGGATAGCCGAGGATAGGTCAGCATTATTTTATAAGTTTGATTATATGTTCCTGAAATTTACTATAACAACCACGAAAATGTATGGAATGAAATAAAAGTTTTCAAATAAACGAATTATTTAAATTATAANAAATTTACTATAACAACCACGAAAATGTATGGAATGAAATAAAAGTTTTCAAATAAACGAATTATTTAAATTATAACACTTGATGGAAATAAAAGCATAAACTCAAATGGTCATGTAATATGGCACCTAGATGTTAAATTAGAGCTCCCCTCATTTGAAAATTCTGAATTCCTCTAAAACTTGGAAGATTAAATAGGTTCACGGAATCAACAACCTATTGTGNCCCCTCATTTGAAAATTCTGAATTCCTCTAAAACTTGGAAGATTAAATAGGTTCACGGAATCAACAACCTATTGTGTTAGGCTTACAAAATCTTTGACCATAGTAAATCTCTTTTGAATTAAACCAAAACTGAATAATAAAAGCCTAAAATGAAATATGACGTATTACACGGCCATTAAGTAAAAATATTCAGGGAATTTTTTAAAGAGAATGCATATAATATAAATATAAACAGGCCTGTATATACCTGCTCTCTAGGTACCTAAACTGGATCACAAAAAATTTGTATTAATTTTTTAACAGAGTAGCAATATTCTGGGAAACACGTAGTACAAAGTTCATTCTGCACATTAGTAAGATTAAATTACTTCTAGAGTTTAATAGGACTTTATCCATTGCCTTTACCAGAAAAAAAATAAATCCAGATAAGCGGTTACAGGAAAACTACATTAAAATACTTGTACAAAAAAAACTGGTACACCTGCCTAATATCGTGTAGCTCCCCACCCACCCCCCTCTCCCACGAGCGCGCAGAAGTGCCACAAGACGATGTGGCATGGACTCGACTGATGTCTGAAGAGGTATGCAGGAGGCAATTCACACCATGAATCCTGCAGGGCAGTCCACAAATCCAATCTGCTCCAATTTGAGAAAGGGTTGCACGTCTGTCACGTTTAATGTTTCTCGTCAGTCGTCGTTTGTCCCGTTCTTTCACGATCTTTTTCCGATCGCAGCGATTTCGAAGATGTGATGTTTTACCGGATTCCCGATATTCACAGTACACTCGTGAAATGGTCGTACGCGAACATCCAAATGTTATCGCTACCTCGGAGATGCTATGTCCTATCTCTCGTGCGCCGACTATAACACCACGTTAAAATTCACTTAAATCTTGATAACCTGCTATTGTAGCAGCAGTAACCGACTGAGCTGCCGACCGCATCGGCAGCATCTGATTGGTTCCATACCTCTGTTATTTGCATACGCACGCCTATACCATTTTTTTTGGCTCTTCAGTGTGTATTTAATAAAAATAATCGTATAAAACATTAAGATTACTTATACCACGTGTTTCTCAAACATGGGGACAAGTTTCGGCAGGCAATCCCTTACAAAAATATAAGATGAACATATATGTACAACTTATCTCATAAAAGGGGTTTTTACGGCAGCTATGCACCCTCAAAATTTGAGTTTTAAAATACGTTTAGTAGAAAATATCAGAAACCAATTTTGTGATTAAGCAACAAATCGGCGAATAGGAGATTTTACACCTCTAATAACGCAGTCGGTAATATCGTCCCCCTTCCTTTTGGAAATGGCTGTTGGCACTTTGTGTTTTCATGAAACTTCTTAAAACTACGTGCTATGTAATTTTTAAATACAACCTCAGAATCAGCACGTATAAACTAAAAAAAAACAGGCCGTCTTGTTTAAACACTCAGGTGGACCGTTTGTGAGATAATGTATGTTGAACATTCAAAACAGAACGTGTGTTGCATACCAGGTAGGCACCACGATACAGAGAACGGCAATCTAATGACGATTTTTCAGGGGTGCACAGCTCCCGTAATAATTACTTGACGGGAAAAATTGCAATTACATTATATTATTCTATTTCCGTCAGGAATACACAGCCGATGTTTGTCCCCAAGTTTTAGAAATACGTTATGTATAAACGTCTTTATTTGCAGACAGAAACGAAAGAATAATTGCTTGGAGCACGTACAAACAATCAATAAAATTGCCTTGACTGGTGAACGGAGCCACAGAATATTCCAGAGTTCTTAAAAGAAACAGCAATTTGCCAGGCGGCAGCCCAGCCAATGGAGAATCTTTCACAGTAGCCAATCAGACAAAAGGCCCATTTCCAGAGTCCCGCGCAGCGTATCAGTGAATGGGTACACCGCCATTCAAGGAACCGCGTCCCCATTTAATTTCTGTATATTTGACTGTTATGTGGCAAAGCTGCGTTATAGGCTGTTCACGGTAAACTGAGCACTTTTGAAAGCCCTGCTTAAGATCTATTTGTATGCACATTGCGTATTCGTCCGCCATATGTGCAATTAACATTGCCACGGGCCTGGCCACCTTATTCATGCGTCGGTTAAGTGAAACTAGGAAAATTTTTAGTAAAGTAGATATTTTTACAATTTGCTCATACTTACACTCAGATGCATAAAACTCAGAAAACAGAAGAAATAATTTCAGTATTCACAAATGTTTACCCAACACTTAATTAAAAGTTAACACACATNATATATGTATAACTTATCTCATAAAAGGGGTTTTTACGGCAGCTATGCACCCTCAAAATTTGAGTTTTAAAATACTTTTAGTCGAAAATATCAGAAACCAATTTTGTGATTAAGCAACACATCGGCGAATAGGAGATTTTACACCTCTAATAACTCTGTTGGTAATATCGCCCCCCTTACTTTTGGAAATGGCTGTTGGCACTTTGTGTTTTCATCAAACTCCTTAACACTATGTTCTATGCAATTTTTAAATACAACCTCAGAACCAGCACGTCTAAACTAAGAAAACAGGCCGTCTTGTTCGAACACTCAGGTGGACCGTTTGTGAGATAATTTATGTTGAATATTCAAAACAGAACGTGTGTTACATACCAGGTAGGCACCACAATGCAGAGAACGGCAATCTAATGACGATTTTTCAGGGGTGCACAGCTCCCTTAATAGTCACTTGACGAAAAAAGTGGCAATTACACTATAGTATTCTATTTTCGTCTGGAATACACTGCCCGAAGTTTGTCCGCAAGTTTTAGAAACACGTTATTTATAAACTTCTTTATTTGCAGACAGATACGAAAGAATAACTGTTTGGAGCACGTACAAACAATCAATAAAATTGCCTTCACTGGTGAACGGAGGCACAGAATATTTCAGGGTTCTTAAAAGAAACAGCAATTTGCCAGGCGGCAGCCCAGCCAATGGAGAATCTTTCACAGTAGCCAATCAGACAAAAGGCCCACTTACAGAGCCCCGCGCAACCTATCAGTTAATGGGTACACTGTAATTAAAGGAACCGTGTCGCCATTTAATTTCTGTATACTTGACTATTATGTGGCAAAGCTGCGTTATAGGCTATTCACGGTAAACTGAGCACTTTTGAAAGCCCTGCTTAAGATCTATTTGTATGCACATTGCGTATTCGTCCGCCATATGTGCAATTAACATTGCCACGGGCCTGGCCACCTTATTAATGCGTCGGTTAAGTGAAACTAGGAACATTTTAGTAAAGTAGATATTTTTAAAATTTGCTCATACTTACACTCAGATGCATGAAACTCAGAAAACAGAAGAAATAATTTCAGTATTCACAAATGTTTACCCAACACTTAATTAAAAGTTAACACACATNAAACTCAGAAAACAGAAGAAATAATTTCAGTATTCACAAATGTTTACCCAACACTTAATTAAAAGTTAACACACATAACTAACTACTTCCCCTCCGTTGTTGCCAACATTAGTGGGCGCATGCTAGTGATAGTGCCCGTTAAAATACACGCAGGTAGAAGCAGTAACATTTTTCAAAGGTTGATTTCAAAAGTGTTCAATTAGCCGTGAACAGCCAATGAAAAAAAACAATATGTACTTCGTGTTTTTATGTCGACCGCCTAAAGTCGGGAACAGAACTTGGCTACCGATCCGTTGTAACCAAATCGTATCTTTGTTCTCCCTCATATAACTTGATATGTTTGTCTTTGCTGTAATCGTGCTCTGTTCGTTGTTTCGTGACGTTATTTTTCATAATGGAACATAGTTGCTAGAATATTTGGTCGTTAATTCTTGGCTTTAATTATTTATATTATTGCGGTCGTTATTTCGTTTTAACTAGCGTTTTTAGCGTATATCTACGTCTTCCGAACACCAGAACAGTTAGAGTTCATTTTCTAAAATAAAATTTTTCTTTCAATTTATTTTACGTAGTAATTTATTTTCTTACTGTACAGGATAGGGTAGGATTCGACCGACAAGTTTCGTGAGGTGATTCAATATGCAAATTTAACTGGGGAATATATAGGACACGTTATACCTAAACTCAGTATTCAGGGATATATTATCTCCTGAAAGTTGAGATTCCGCGCCGTCAGGGTTCCTTCAATCACCACCAATGGGGTGCGGGAATTTTAGGAAATGGCACCCCACACTATCATACCTCTACAGTGCCTAACAAAAGTTTAAGACCACCTTTATTGTTGATTTATATTTGTTACTAAGAACAAAATAATTTGAGTATTTTGAAAACAAAACCACTTTGATTGTTTGTATAACAATATTACTTAATATTATTGAAATATTTTTCGATGTCAGAAAGGTTTAAGGTCACAGTTACTAGCTGTTACCCAAGACATACAATTGTAGTTGAAATCTGAAAATCATGAGGTAAACAAAAATAATATTTTATTGAATAGCACAATGAAAATAGTGTTTTGTACTAATTATACTTACGTTTAATACTTTTGAAAGTTTCTCAGTTGCTTTTCCATATGTTTCATGAGCACATATTTACTATATTTCCTTTAACATAATATTTGCTGTGATAGTTAAAATTTTCAAGTCGTCAGTACAACAAAATTAAAATGTCTGTATTTTGCACACCAATGATATACTGTACTTGTGTCTCTAATAGTGAATATGTCTTCCCTTAGTTTTTAAACACATTCAGATACGTTTTTGCATGNTATACTGTACTTGTGTCTCTAATAGTGAATATGTCTTCCCTTAGTTTTTAAACACATTCAGATACGTTTTTGCATGCTCTGGAGCAAATTCTTGCATTCCTGGGGCGTAGTATCGTTCCAAACTTCTGAAATCTCGCTAAGATGCTCACGTCTTGCCCGGCGATGCTCAGGTTGTTATGGTAAACGTCATAAGGGACGTCGCGACGACAGATCCCACTCTACTAGCCGGCTGTATATGGTACTGGAGCACACGGGCGTATCCCCAGCTGCCGTGATATGGCCCTAGATGACGCGCAGCGATGCACGTAGAGTGCTTACAGACTGTCACACGATGTGCCGATCCTCGCTGCTGGTGGTCCGCCGAGGTGTGTGTACCCTCCTGTTCCCACTACGTCGAACACCGACTCACCGTGTTAGCAGAACGACTCAAGTGGCGAGAAATGCACCGAAACATCGAACCTGCTTCTCGGAGGCCGAAGATACGGGCTCTCTGAAACTGACCCGGCTGGGCAAAGGCTTGTCGAATGCGCAGTCGGGGAATGATACGTGGCTATGTGACTCACACTGTTAACACTGCTCATATGACGTTATTGGCTGTCTTGCAGCTATGAATGTCGGAGGAACATGTACGCTCTCTAGTGGCACATCCGCAAAAGTAAACCGCACTAAACGCAAATTCGACACATGTCGACCTATGGCAGTACTGTATGGCAGTTGTAATTGTACGAGCGCGATTCGTTCATGGTGATAATTTTTTTTTTTGCAAATGAGTTTATTTCTAAGTTCCAATAACAGTCAAAACGTGATTTTAATACGTGATTGAAGAAAATTGCTGTCTTAAAATTTACTTAGCTGAAATTACACTGTAAATCTAAAGTCTGAATAGTGATTGACACAAATATTACACAATAATTGATTGGAATGATTGATTGGAAAGGGCTCATTTATGTCCTTCGGTGTTACGCCTGAAGGCGTCTTACAAACTAACTTATTACCTAACTTAAACGAACACCCATGCCTTGACTAGGGTTTGAACGCAGAACCTCCCGCACCGCAGACCGGTGGCCCACTAACTGACTGCGCCACGGGAGGTTGGCATTATACAATAATGTATGTACATATGTTTTAAAACTATATATCGAAACTCAAACCACGACGGTTATGGGCTAACAAAACCAATAAATCCTAGTAACAAAATGTTTGGAACATTTATCTAGTATTTTTAAATTGAAATTGAAGTTAACGGAACAGCACCGGGTGTCCACAACTTCACGTACCTGCGTGCATTACAATTTGCATATCGCGAAGGCGAACGGAACTGGCGCGTCATTCGGCGACCGCCAGTACATAGGCAACCATGAAAATAGTTCGCCAATGCTGACTGCTGTTTTGTGTGTTGGTAATAAAATGCAATCACCTCTAACAGCCTTTACTACTCAATTGCTGATCTCCCATTGTCCATGTAGTTTGACACACGTGCACTAACAAGAAACCACTAGTGGCGCCCACGTACCTTGAAGTTTATGGTGCCCAATGCGCAGGCGCTGTCCACATGGCGCGCCAGTTCCATTCGCCTTTGTGATATGCAATTTGCGGTTCACGTAAGTACGTGACATTGCGGACACCCGGCGCTATTTTGGTAACTTCAAATTCAATTTAAAAATACTAGCAAATTTCACAAATGTTTTGCTGCTATGATTTCTTATTTATATTAGCCCATATATGCTGGGTTTTTTGATATTTCGTTAAAAACATCTTGTAAAATAGCGATCCAACATTTTTAATATTGTTAGTTGCGATGAAGTCAAGCGAATGGGGAACTCTTTGGCCTCTTATTTCTGACGATGGATTTGAGCAAGCGATGATCTTCCTAAACAACGTAATATAATTGGATCGGTCTGATTGTAGCGCGCGAAGTGTGTAACAGAGATTCGGAGGAAAACACGTTGTTCAAATACGGTTGGATGTTATGTGGTGGTATTAAAACACGAAAAGCATTTAAGAAACTTTTCTTGCCCAAAGACAAGTTTCAAGTTCTCATTTAAATTCCACCGGCGAGTTGACGACGGAAAGACTCTGCTCGCAAGCTGAGTGCCTTGCACGTAAAGGTGATAAGGCAAGTGCTGAGTGAGCAAGAGTCGGCCTTAGAGCTTACACTATTTGAGGACTCGAACGCGCAAAATAACTGCAGGCAGGCGGAATCCTTAAAGTGAAGTGTTCAAACTGCACAATTGTGCACGGAAAAGACAAAAATGACTAAACATCCATTGGGGCCATGGTGGCCGTGAGGCCTGCTTGCCTCGCACCAAGGCGAATCGAGTTCAATACCCTGTCGGAGGCTCCCGGATTTTCGCAAGTGGGAATCGTGCCAAACGATGTCACTGGTCGGCTGGTTTTCTCGGCGATGCTCTATTCTCAACGCATTTCACTTTCATCAGCTCTCAAGACCTCGTTGTTAAGAGCCGCCCAAATCTCTCAACTCAACTGAACGTCCATTGATGAACGCGTTTCCACATGGGTCCTGACTCGCTGCTCTCGAAGTGAGTCGTGCCAGAGTTTGGGAGCGAATCTTTACTGGTCCAGGCTTATGTGCACGAGCACGGAAGAAGCAGGAAACTTGCACGTGTAAAAAGTATCTACTAAGACGATATGCGCTTATAATGATGATACTTGTCGAGTAAATGTCCGCAGAAAATGTAAATATGTCTTTCAGGAACCTCCTAGCAAGGTTTCGCCGTGTCGCCCAGGCCAAAGCGCGTGTAACGTTCTGACTAACAATATTATTTATGACGTGACATCTCGTCAAAACATGTTTGCACTACAGACGAAATCAGTTGGCGAGGACAATCGTGATTGTTGAAAGAAACGTTTATGACCTGTGCTACTGAATCTGGAGTGATTTCAGGAAAACAAAGGAGACCAAAATCACGGTAGCTGGGTCAGGAGTTAGATTCGGGTTATCCCGAATATGAATCCAGTTTTGTTACCACAACGCTACCACGCGCGGAGCGCGAAAAATTGGTGAAACCAGTAGATATATAGGACATGAACATAAATTATACAGCCATGTAAATCGATAACATTTTAAACTTAAGCTAAAAAGAATACAAAATGGTTGTATATGGATAATTGAGCGTGTTTGGCCATAGCCGTGCGTATTCAGTAACAGACTTGATTAGTATTAAGAGTTAGTGGTCCGGACATATTTTCTGTGCATTTGTTGTTTGCGCGTTTACGCGTGTTTCAGCAAATAAATGCCCTGGAAATACTAATTTTTGCAAGGAAAGACACAGAACAATTAACTAAGTCCGTAGAGTAAATTTTTTTATAATATTAGGTCTATTCTAAGAAAAAGAATTATGAAAATGGTTTAAAATCGTATATTTAGAGCGTTTCTGCGCAGTTTCCTTAACAGGTAGGAGAAAAAATAATCCACACAGTCGTAGTCTACTCTATGGACTTTCATCGCGTGTAATGACATCCGACTGTTACAGATCTCGTTTGCACAGGAAAGCGTAACAGCGGAAGCATTGCACGCAGGTTCAGCGCCTTGCGCGTAGGGGTGACGGGGCGCAGGTCATGTGTGTTATTGTCGCCCGTATCTCTGTGCCTCGAAAGCGGAAAAAAAAATACACAAAATTTAAGACCATGTGCATGGTTTCTCTTGCTGTCAAAATATGTAACTGTCTCCTTTTCAGTTCGTCAGTACCCGCCAAAAAACAACTCTATCTCTCTCTTTCTCCCTCTCTACACATATATTATATATATGCAGATATACTATCTAAAAATTTTAAACTATTTTCTTTATAACAACAGAATATTTCATCTTTTAAATTTTTTCTCGCACGTTTACCCTTATTTGACATATCACTATTTTTCCAGTGTCTGCGTTTTAAATAAAAAAGAAGAACAGCAAACACACTTAGAACCGTCTATTAAGGAAACTTCTCTTCGCTGGAATAGTTTTTTTCTTGACTTATTCTCCTTCTCGTGAAAGTTTCGCCTGTGCGCAGTCATATATCGGCGTATGCCGTTGCAGGAATTGCAGTGACAGAGCTCAGAAATATTCATTGCAATTTGCTGAAAGTTTCAGTGACTCCGTATTTTTTTCTTTCATTTCTCGTTGTACACACAACTGCACCTCTGCTTTTGTGAATAGTTTTCAAAGAAGCACTGGTAATATTTTTTTTAGCGTAGCTGTGGAAATGCGGCATTTAGAAGTTCACATTAATAGTTAAACATTTTTGAACTTGACGACACACGATGGTTCACAAGTGCAACTGATGTATGAGCTTGTGGACGTTTTTTTGATTTTGTGGTAAAATCTTTTTTATAAAATGTATATGCATTATGTAAGCTAATTTGAACTAACAAGCAGTGTTAAGGAGAAGTGGACACAATTTCAGGAATGTTAATCTAAACATTTAAAAATTAAACTTTGTGTTTCGGTCAAAGCTAGTCTTCAAAAGTTTCTCATTAATTTCCCAGGAAAAAAAATACATCAAGGAAACGAACGTTTTCATTGACAGCATGAAACAATATTTCGATTTATCAACGATCATTCGTTCCAGATTTATTAGTTTAAAAGCGAAATAGGCATAAAATATTTATTGAATTTTATAGGTTGATATACTATTTAATATACTAAGTTGGCTGAGTTAAAAGCCATACGAAAACCAAAATTTTAAAATTAAGTATTAATTTAATTAAAGGTTTACGGCATGAAGATAGATACAAACTACGCTAGTCTCAATCTCTTCCCCTTACAGTAACTTCAGTTTAGCTGTTATTTGTTTGTTGCTTCGGAAAAACTTAATATTTATCTCAGTCATGGTGGAAAACGTGCTTCGGTTAGCCAGTGTTATTTGTTTGTGGAGAGTTTACAAGCGCCAGTCGGTGTTATCCCAGCGTTTCTGCGCCGGTTCGCTTTACATACAGCTGTCCGCTGCATAGAAGGCGTTCCGTGTTTCGGCTGATTCCCACGCTACCGCGTTTCATCGACAACCATTTCCACGAATTCGAAGGGTTGTTTCCTGTCCGTTATTCGCTCCCTGCCGGAAGTGGCAAGCGGCACGGGCTTCGGAAATGGCGCAGGATAGCGCAGTGCTAGACAAGCTCGCCTTCAACTTTCAGACCTGCCTCAACTGACGACTTCGCACCTGCATTTCTAGGGCGGTGTCATGATTTATTTTTCAGTAGCTGAACAAAGTTATATTGGGTACTTGGGTAAGCACGTGCTACATGATAATTGTAAGTGAGAAGTATTTCCTACAGATACGGCGTAGGTAGCACATTAAGGCACCCGCTGCAGTGTGTTTGAAATTCACTTTTTCCCTCCACGAAACTACAGTATTACACGTGCGTCAAATGTGCTGTACCACGAAAAAAAACACACAATTCAGAAGAGAGATGTTGAGTACTTTCAAAATGTCGTGCACGTTAGAAATACTATTCGGGAGTACACCAAAACAGGCCTACATACAAAACTACACAAGGAAACTACAATGAGCATTCCTACAGATTTTTAACCAATAAAATAATGGGGTCACCGCTGAAAGCCCCATAGATACACACAGTGCGGCTAGAACACTGCATGCCAGTTCAGAGCCGTGCGCTTAGCGACGATGGGGCATTTGATGCGTGTGAGAGTGTCGCCCTTATCGCTCCCGCGCCGGTCGGCTTCAAACGCGGGGAAAAAGCGCCAGGTAGGAGGGAGCCTTAAGGGGGAGTAATCCCATCATCTTGGAGATTTTTCACAAATCTTTGTTTTTAAACTTTATGACAGGACATTATAAATTTAAAGTTTGATTTTGCAAAGAGGACTGCTCAGCAGTTTTTTTTAAGTTTGTACGGTGGCAGTGACATTCGTATTTGCCCATGTAGAACAAACATTATTACATCATGCGGGAACCTTTTATTACGACTATAGATGTGAAACTAGTTCGGTTTCTAATTAACACTGTTAAGATGTTCCCTGTGCGTTGACAATATTGGTTTTTAAATACTGGAAATTGAAATTATGTTACAGGGATTATAAGTAAATCCAATATGGTGGGGAATTTTCCACCTGCCTGCATAGCTTTTTTATCTTTTTGGCTGAGAAGTACGGGAGCAATAAGGGTTGCACTGGCACGCGTTACAAGAGCGCCATCGCCGCTATGAGCAGGGCTTTGAACTGACGTGCTGTGTTTTCGTAGTGCTGCGTGTACCCATGGGACCTTCAGTGGCGGCCCTATAATTTTATTGGTAAAAGTACAAACAATTTTTTTGAGTGATAGAAGGTTAATAAAAAACAATTACTATATATTTTGTGCTTAAAATTTATTAAATTTATAATACTTGAAATTACTCAAAAATATTCATGTTCGTCCATGTAAAGTGTGCATCCTTATACAAGTAAACTGTTTGTGGTTTTACAAAGGATTTTGTCGAAAACTGGGTTTCCTAGAGTTTTGCTTCGTGTCGTCGTGCAGCAAGCTTGAAGGCAAACCTCGCAGCAAAAGCGACACCGATATGTCACTGCGCTGGATGTGGTGGATAGGCGGCTCGCTTTGAAACCAAATGTGGAGGGTTTACGTTATATAGTCGCTAAGACGACCGCTCGTGTTCTCTTCCGTCGGTACGCAAGTAACATCACAGCTGATTGCGAGAGATTTCCTAACGTCATATAACACCAACGATTAGNCGGCTCTTAAGTTTCGAGTGCAGATGAGGTTGACGCGAGGCGAGTATGGAGCACCGCCGGAATGAAACGGAGTGATAAACTGAAGATCTCCGAGAAAACCCGCTGACCAGCGGAATAGTTCAGCATAGATGTAGAGTACCCTAACACACTCCACGAGGAACATAAAGATATTTTGTTCCTACCAGTAAATGAGTGTAGCCCGGGTCCAAACAAACGAAAACAATTCCCACATGCAAGTCCGGGAGCGACCCCGCCGGGAATCGAACCCGGTTCGCCTAGGTGGGAGGCACGAGGCTGCTATTTATTGTATGGACTCTGTCTACACTACGAAGGCTGCTTTTTGACAGTTCGGTGGCAGGCATAACATAATATTATCTGATAAGCTAAGTATTCGCTGAGATTCTTTTGTGTTAAATTGACAAAACAAGCACAAGCAACAAGGTTTTCGTGTGTCAGAACAGTTCAGGGGAAAATATGACGTTCTGCGAAATTACACAGTCTAAAAATTTGTTGTACTTTCACAAGAAAAATCCTTGGAAACCCAGTTGCCAAGAAAATCCTTTGTAAAACTACAAAAAGGTTTCTTGTAAAATCTGCAAAATATATATTTGTAATATCACAAATGACAGCCTTATATTACAATTTACATTATTGAAAAGTGTATATAAAATAAATTTTTGCTTATAAAAAACAATTGTGATGAATTAGTAACAGAGAACAACTAAAAAAAAAAATGGTCAAATTATAAATTACGAAAAGAAAAATTACACGCTGTCAGCACGCGGACTAGACCCCAGACCCTTCGTCATGTTAGTCCGCACCCTTAACAACAGGACCGACTTGACCTACGACTTATTTTAACAGTATATATAATTGCAAATGCATAAAAAATAATAAGTTATTTGATTGTGATGAATAGGTACCTTAATTTTATTTTAAGAGTTCTGTTGTAGAGTTGAGAGATTTCGACGGCTCTTAACAACAAGGCATTGAGAGCCGATTTAAGAGTTCTGTCTAGTTAAAAAAACATTAACAGTTAATGAGTAATACGGTCGCGTTTGATTAAAATTGTCGTTTTATTGTGATTATTAGAGTTCTTTTAAGTGTTTTACGTTATTCAAACTTGCAATGCATATCTTTTTACGGGCAACTACACTTTACATCACCCACAGTTGTTGCACAAACAGCTATATGTGGTTTTACGTTGTTGAATGTCAGCCATTCTGCTGAAACTCGTGGATACGGGTCATTATAGTACACACATTTCTTGAGGTATGTAACAAACACGGTCCTTGTAGTTTTACAAGAGAAATCTTTGTACTGTTAGAAGCATTTGTAAAATTACAAAGAATATCTCAGTAAAATTTACAATTTTTTTTACATCGTGTGGTGAATTTATTGTCCCGACAGCCTAGATGCGAAACATCTAGGAGTGCCTGCGAAGAACTGAAATTTCCATTTAGTAAACTTTGCCTTTGTTCTGAATGCACACTGACATTTGAGACACGGCATTAAACAGAAACAGCGAAGCTGTGAGTAAAACTATGGTGAGAAGGGTCTTTAGGTTGTGCCCTGCTATGGCGATGACTGAAACATGCGACGATGACAACTGTCTCACGACGACAACTGTGTGTCGACGTCTGACCACCACGCGGCACGATATTACATTGAGTTTCGGACGATTGGTTTTAGTCATTACTCTTTAACCCGTTCGATCACGCATTAATTTGTTTAACGAAGTGTTGTAATCGTGTATTGCCAAGGATTGGGTACTGCTTACTCGCTGTGTACAGCACTGTTCATAAACATCCTTCGTGCGCAACATGCCTACGATCGTGTACGCGACTGTACGGGTTAAATAAATACGCATGTTTTATCTTTATGTTAAGGGGACAATTTTCTAGCTATATTTCATTTTCTGTTTTTCAAGCTCGTTTATATTTTTTTTAAATTAAAATGCTGAAAGTAGCCTTATACCCAACTAGCTATTGAACTTACACAGCACGATAAGCTGTTCACAATAAGCTGANAAAATGCTGAAAGTAGCCTTATACCCAACTAGCTATTGAACTTACACAGCACGATAAGCTGTTCACAATAAGCTGAGCACTTTTGGAAGCCCTGCTTAAGATCTACTTGCATGCGACTTGTGTATTCTGCCACCATATGTAAGATTTACATGGAAATAGGTCTGATCCCTTTAGTCATGCGTTGGTCGTAATAATAATTTTACATATTTGCTGATTATTACACGTATATGCGTCTAAAAAAACGGAAGGCAAAAGAAATCATTTCAGTATTCACACATTTTTTACTAACTTTTCTAATTCGACGTTAAGACATGAAACTAATTTCCATCCGTCGTTACCAACTTTACTGGGTGCATTCCACTGAGTGTGAGTGTTTAAAATACTGATATCCAAAGTACTTTTACCAGTGATCAGCCTATACAGACATAACGACTGAACTACTAACTCATATTTATGTCACAACATTGATTTTGCCAAATTTTGGCAGAACTAAAATTGTGACCTTATAAATGAGTTCTTAGTGCACTTGCCTTCTTTGTACTGCAGTGTAAGATCAACAGCTGGGGTGGTTTTGAAATTATGTTAAAAAAAAACNTAGTGCACTTGCCTTCTTTGTACTGCAGTGTAAGATCAACAGCTGGGGTGGTTTTGAAATTATGTTAAAAAAAAAACACAAATAAGCTAGAAAAACCAAGAATCCAATATGGCGTGGGAAGTGGCTGGATGTATTTTGCGTGTCCGAGGCCTAGAATTGTGGGACAGTTAAGGGAAACCTTTTTTACGCGCATTCAATGTTTCGTCGCCTTTAGTAGTGCATGGCACTGTGCTGGTGAACCTTCTCTCTTTTGTAAACTCCCATCTACAGAACTTTCAGTGACGACACTATAATTTTACGGCGTAATAATAAAGTGGAATGGAGCGTTTTGGGAGCCTCTTTACATCCAGGTCTGGAGAGCCGATGAGAGTGAAGTGAGGTGAGTATGGAGCAGCGCCGTAATGAAGGGGCGGGGGAAATGGGAAATCCCCGAGAAAACCCGCCGACCAGCGACATCGTCCAGCACGATTCCCACACGCAAAAATCTGGAAGCTACCCCGCCGGGAACGGAACCCGGTTCGCCTAGGGGGAAGTCAAGTAGTCTAACCACTACACCACCGTGGCCCCTAATAATGTAGACAAAGGTGTGCTAGATGTGTCTGTGCTATGCCACGTAGCCTGTATTGGAAGTTTTATATCTAAAAATTATTAACGTTTTGTCTCACTTTACAAACATACACATTAAAGACTAAGTAGAAAATTTAAACTATCCTTCCGAGGTGAAAAATTTCATAAACGCTATTCGTAAACAGGTACCGTTCAAAAGTTTCACAAGCATTAAAGCATTCAAATAATTCGTTATTACTATTATTTATTGTATGGCAGGCCCCTTTGCGGTATTACGTGCCAACAATTTTAGAACAGTATTATGGACGTTGTTCCAACATTGTCCGCAGCGCCGCGTACGTCATTATCGACGTTTATTTCGTCAGTATAAACTTTTCAAGGTCGTCAGATTGAAACGTTGTGGAACCGGATCGATACAACGTAAACGGCTTCTGGATACACTTCATTTACATATTACAGAAGCGCTTGATCGTCAGCGTGTTTTTATTGTGCTGTAAATTTATTTGAAATGTTTGAGAGAGATGAAAAAAGTTTTTTTTTAAATTTCATACAAATAATCTGATCTGTCGCAGTCATATTTGGCAGCTGGAGGAAAACTTCCGACTCAAACACTTCACCGTATTTTTTCACGTATACTGGAAAACCTCACGCAAATATGCCGATATGTGGTAAGTCCACAGAAAATTAAGAAAAAAGCAAAATTATGGATTCATATGTGTCGTAGGTAACAAACACAAAATATACAACGAGTACTTTCGCCGAGGGAGCAATATTGTAAGCGTGCTACTATTCAGATGTAATAGAGTATGCCTGTAAAACACCATAGTCTCTCAGTGAGCCTTTCGTGTAATAAAACCACTAAGTAACTTATGATCCCGTGAGCTAATTTACACCTGGATCAGCGCTCTTTGGTTTTCAAACCGTGAGGACATTAGATGTTGCATTTTAACGGTACTTGTTGCTGAAAACGTTTGAGTGTTAGAGTATAGAAGGAACAAGTTACATGAACTGTTTTACGTTTTGTAAGAAATCAGGTTTTGTGTAGGTTCATGCGAATTCATGAACAGCGTGAATTCTCTCTCTCTCTCTCTCTCTCTCTCTCTCTCTTTCTCCGTCCCTTTCTCTATACGCACATTAGATGTCCAGAGGCTTCTTCCAAGACCCAAGACTAAGAGTAGAATTTCNTAGTGCACTTGCCTTCTTTGTACTGCAGTGTAAGATCAACAGCTGGGGTGGTTTTGAAATTATGTTAAAAAAAAACACAAATAAGCTAGAAAAACCAAGAATCCAATATGGCGTGGGAAGTGGCTGGATGTATTTTGCGTGTCCGAGGCCTAGAATTGTGGGACAGTTAAGGGAAACTTTTTTACGCGCATTCAATGTTTCGTCGCCTTTAGTAGTGCATGGCACTGTGCTGGTGAACCTTCTCTCTTTTGTAAACTCCCATCTACAGAACTTTCAGTGACGACACTATAATTTTACGGCGTAATAATAAAGTGGAATGGAGCGTTTTGGGAGCCTCTTTACATCCAGGTCTTGAGAGCCGATGAGAGTGAAGTGAGGTGAGTATGGAGCAGCGCCGTAATGAAGGGGCGGGGGAAATGGGAAATCCCCGAGAAAACCCGCCGACCAGCGACATCGTCCAGCACGATTCCCACACGCAAAAATCTGGAAGCTACCCCGCCGGGAACGGAACCCGGTTCGCCTAGGGGGAAGTCAAGTAGTCTAACCACTACACCACCGTGGCCCCTAATAATGTAGACAAAGGTGTGCTAGATGTGTCTGTGCTATGCCACGTAGCCTGTATTGGAAGTTTTATATCTAAAAATTATTAACGTTTTGTCTCACTTTACAAACATACACATTAAAGACTAAGTAGAAAATTTAAACTATCCTTCCGAGGTGAAAAATTTCATAAACGCTATTCGTAAACAGTACCGTTCAAAAGTTTCACAAGCATTAAAGCATTCAAATAATTCGTTATTACTATTATTTATTGTACGGCAGGCCCCTTTGCGGTATTACGTGCCAACTATTTTAGAACAGTATTATGGACGTTGTTCCAACATTGTCCGCAGCGCCGCGTACGTCATTATCGACGTTTATTTGGTCAGTATAAACTTTTCAAGGTCGTCAGATTGAAACGTTGTGGAACCGGATCGATACAACGTAAACGGCTGCTGGATACACTTCATTTACATATTACAGAAGCGCTTGATCGTCAGCGTGTTTTTATTGTGCTGTAAATTTATTTGAAATGTTTGAGAGAGATGAAAAAAGTTTTTTTTTAAATTTCATACAAATAATCTGATCTGTCGCAGTCATATTTGGCAGCTGGAGGAAAACTTCCGACTCAAACACTTCACCGTATTTTTTCACGTATAATGGAAAACCTCACGCAAATATGCCTATATGTGTTAAGTCCACAGAAAATTAAGAAAATAGCAAAATTAAGGATTCCTATGTGTCGTAGGTAACACAAAAAATGCAACGAGTATTTTGGCCGAGAGAGCAATATTGTAAGCGTGCTACTATTCAGATGTAATATAGTATGACTGTAAAACACCATAGTCTCTCAGTGAGCCTTTCGTGTAATAAAACCACTAAGTAACTTATGATCCCGTGAGCTAATTTACACCTGGATCAGCGCTCTTTAATTTTCAAATCGTGAGGACATTAGATGTTGCATTTTAACGGTACTTGTTGCAGAAAAATTTTGAGTGTTTTAGAGTATAGAAGGAACAAGTTACATAAAATGTTTTACGTTTTGTAAGAAATGAGGTTTTGTGTAGGTTCATGCGAATTCATGAACGGTGTGAATCCTCTCTCTCGCTCGCTCTCTTTCTCTCCGTCCCTTTCTCTATACGCACATTAGATGTCCAGAGGCTTCTTCCAAGACCCAAGACTAAGAGTAGAATTTCTGCCTTGATAACGTAATATCGGGGATGGAGCTCTCTCGTGAAATATATTCATGAACGGAAAGCGCTTCCTTTGTGCTTGCACTACACCTGTGCTGGGGTTTACACAGCGCAATTACTTAAAGAGAGTCTGCAAGACTCGACGTGAATAAAGTGGGCTCCTCTGCCACTTGTTGACAGACTCCGTGCCCAATACGACCTGAGCTACGCCGCGGACAATGCACGAACCACTAGCGAGACGCTCAGCTTCTCAGAACTTCTGTTACGGCGGCTTTGCTGTCTGCTTCGTGGCAATCGAGGAGTCCTTCTCCAGTTATTGTTTGCTGGATGTGTCCTTATTTGAAGCCCCCAGTCTGGGTTATTCTACTTAAATACTGATACGTGTTTCACAGCAAAAATATGTAAAAAAAAAAATTGCAGTTTAATTATAACGCTAAATTGAATACAATGCTTTCTGAAATATATATCTTTGCACAAGATATTTTTTTTTAGAAAAAATTGTAAAATCGGTAATTATAAACGAATGTCGAGGTACTGTAGAACGAGACCATAGGAAAGCAANGAGGTACCATAGGAAAGCAAAAAAACCAGTATTTAATAAAAATAAAATTCCTGCACCGCTGTTAGACAAAACGTTTTAGATAGCCAACAAATAATATTAAAGGTGGAATTAATAATAAAATTGAAATGAAACTTAAAATCAAATTTTATTCTAACTACAAAATTAATTGATTTAAACTTATTTTACCAATGGTTCTGATTAACAGTTTTATGAGATATACGAGAAAGCCAGCCTTAAAAGTAAATTTTTACGTTGTAATCTTAATATTATATATTGTTTCTTAAATATTTGGCTCTGCCAAGACTACCCAGTAAATTGACTGAATTTGATAACTGATGGATTGCTTTTATTAATTTTACACTTAGGAAATTGTATCACAAATAATAAACTACGTTCTATATATGCACACAGCTGTGATACAGTAGCAAACGTCACACGTAAAGAATTCATAAAATAAACCATCTTTTAATACTATTGTAATATAAATATATAAATAAAAAATAAAAAAATAAAAATAAAAATCGAGGGAAAAATAAATTCTTGAAAGTGTCAGACTTTTTACCTTGTCTCAAGTAATTACTCAATACTTTCTGATCTGTTTTATATTTGCAGAGTTTACACTTCGTTAAATTTTTGAATGAAATGGGCACATAAAAATATTTTAAAAGGTTTTTTTATAATATGGAACATCAACGTTTCTCTAAAACAACAAATTAAAAAAATTCACAATTTTGAGAATTGACAGTGAAAACCAAAACTAAAGTGCAGTGGCTTAACGTCATTTGTAACTAGTTTATTGACTTGTGCAACAGCGAGATACTTGTTAATAGTTCAACTAAAATAATCGTTATGTGTTCTATGGTTGTGGTTCTAATTGAAACGTTATAACTCTTTCTCACGGAACGCGTTAAGATAAAGCACAGAGCGCTTACAGAGGTCCGCTGATTAAATGGATGGTTAAATGGGATAATTTCTTAAAGAAATCGTAATACTGTGAACAGCATATCATTTCGTTATGTTTCTAGTAATGAAAGTGATATGAAGTAAGAAATTGCCTTCGTAATATATTTAAAGCAAGGTTGTCCTTGTTTTGATAGCGTTCTTACAGGTCAGGAACAGAAAATGGTTTTAGCATAATATTTATAGACACTCTTATCCTGAAAGCCTTTGATAAAACCATCACTTATCCCTGATTTCGGACAACGAATTTTCGAACAAGAACGGCTGTACCTGTAATATATAACAAAGTTAATTTTTAACTTAATACATATTTTATCACTAGAACCATAACAATTTGTTCTCGAAGTAACTGAGGTTATTGCAGGTTGCGCAATGTCCGTGGAACTTTGGAATGGCCCTTAAACAGCTAGAAATTTTACGTCCATGGGAACTAAACCAGATCGGGAGGGAAAAGTGTTGGTGAAAACAGGAGTACCACGAAAAAATACAATGGCCATCAGCAACGTCTGACACGTTTACCATATGCGAAAAACCAGGAGTGACTCCTACGAGAATCGAACCCGGTTCTCGTGTTGGGAGGCCAGCGAGATATAACATAATCCCCCTCCCTTCCCCTCTCCCCTTAGACACTTCTATATCTAGGCCTCTTAATCTGGGAAGCGAAAACGCATGCTGTGTTACAAGACGGACACTAAAAAAGCCCGTTTTCATAGTTAACCACGATCGAATGTGTGAGCAAGCGTGCGAACAGACCTCGGCCACGTAGTTCACCTCAATAAATTAAATGCCACCATTCCGATTCCCGTACATTGCTCTGGACCTTGAACTAAAGGGAAAGCTTCCACCTCGATTCGTAGCGTCCCCTCGTATAGCTCCGTGTGTCGTGAAAAATTGACCAACCGCTGAAAGTTCGACCATCTTCCAAGTTGTTTCCCACGATCGTAAACGCCTGGTCTAGCAGGGGGGATGGCAAAGTGTGTTGACTAAGAGGGGGAAAGGGAGGGGGGTGGTATCAGAAAATCATGGTAGCTCCTCCAATCGAATGCTACGCGGTCACCAGCGATCCTGTTGCGCGTTGGGCCAGCCGTGTCACTGCCATACTATCCACAGTCGGTTCACGCACCATTCCGTCTCTCAATGAAAAACAAAAGTGGGCTGACTGACAGCCATGCATACAAAAACCTCCAAGTAGAAACGTAAGAAACGATTTTATCCAATCCACAAGTTTTTTGTGGCAATGACAGTTTTTTTTAGGTTGTACATGCTTATTTTTGTACTTTTAATAGCCCTGCTAAGGATCTACTTTTATCCTCTGTATCCTTTCGCTACATGCAAAATTAACATTTCCATTGGCCTGTTGACTTTGTCCATGCGCCATTCAAGAGAAAACGTGAGATTGCTACGAACCTAAAACTGTCACTAATCTACCAATTCGTACTATCCTACCATTTGGATGTTGACAATTGATTTGTGTTGACACTTTATTTAACGTGGTTCGTCTGCAGAGGCCACTTCACATTATTTAATAACTCTTAAATAACAACTATATGACAGTGGACGGTGTCCGTAAGTTCCTTGACATTATGATGGAGTTCATTCATGCCCATGTGATCGAGATAATTTATTTTCTGTTTGTGTGTACCTCGTTTATGTCTCACTCAGACCCCTTTCAGACAGTACGTTTTTTTGCCGTACGCCGTGAACGGTACGAAGCCGTGCTTAGAAATAACCATCGGTGTTTATGGAAGCCTTCAGACGTAACGGTGAGCGCCGTGGACGGCTGCCATTGTCTCCACGGCGCCCATTTCAACCCGGCACGGCACCGCGCCATTCACGGCGTTAAATGTTCGCACAGCTAAACGGGAAGTGTGCGGTCATGTCGATTTTCCGCCGCCCATCCGACGAAGCCTCCACAAGTGAGGCCCCTTTCAGGCGCTACTTTTTGTTTTGCCGTAGATGGCACGGCGCCGTGCCGTGTATGGCACAGCGGCAGCACCGAGCTCACCACGGAGCACGCCGTCGAGCGAACGGCATCTCCACGGCACGGCGACGGCGCGTCGTGTAGTCCCGTCCCGCCCATGCAGTTGGAATCTAATTGTCCACATAAACGGTCAAGAGAAATGGTTTCGCATATACTATTTGTGCATAAAAATTAAAAGCAAACACGAGTCACGAAAGGGGTCCATCCTTTAAATCGTTAACAAAGGTAAATTGTTGGTGCGTCCGTCATTTTGTATCGTGACTTAATAAGAGACGAAAAAAAGTTTTACAACTACTTTATGTTATCAGTCGCCAAACTGGCGCCTTTTTTGGCTTGGGGCAATTAAAATTGTTACTTGGTGACCTGGCTATTTTCTGGCTGTGTTTATAAAATATAAGCATGTTTATTAATTACACACTTAACGCATAGTATTAAAGTAATTTCCGTTCAACTAAAATTTTGAAAGCAACAGACAAGTAACTTTTCTTTGCATTGCTGGTGGTTTTGAAGTCACACATCCGAGGTGATCATCGTGTCATTTGTACGGTACATCTCTGCTGTAACCAGCATCTGTCTGTGTAGAAATATTCGCGTGAATGTGATGGCTACAGGACAACATATTTTCTGAGAAAGTGTAGTTGATTAATGGGAAACAACTGTATTTCAAGAAGGCTCAGGAGAATTTCTGGAATGGCAAACAAAACCTGAAAGTGGTTTCATTGAAATGTGTTTTGTTTTCCGTCTTTCACATTATTGTACAGAGCCTTATGTAAGGTTTCTTGATAAAATGGATGTTGTAGACAATGTGCGCTGGAAATACTACGTTTTGAACGAAGATACGTCGGCACAAACTGCTGTAGTTGTGTACTGAATACGAGAAACTATTGCGTAACTACAATATTTCTTGGAAATTGTCTACCTGTGACGCCTTTTGGTTGTAATGCTGGCGACTTTGTAGTAACATAATGTGACAATCCTGAAAGTGATCTGTATGCTTCTAGGATCTTGTGTAGAATAACCAGTCTATTTTATAATCGGCTGATAAACAGCTCTAGATCACACTCTTAGATTGTCCAAAAACAAACATCTGATAGTAAATTTCATTGTCGAAACGCCCCGTATCGTTGCCCAGGCTGTACTGGCTGACTTGTCGAGGCTTCATCCGGTTGACGGCGGAACGCCCGCCGGTACGTCTTAACACGTCCATTGAGCTGTGTGTAGATGTGAGAGAGTGGACGGCACCGCGCCGGGGAGACAACGGCGGCCGCTCACAGTATAACGCCGTTCACGCCGTTCACGCCGTCACGTGTTAAAGGCTTCCGTATGCGCCCATGGTTATTTCCAAGCAACGCGCCGTGCTGTGTGGTACGTGGACGGAAGCCATATAACCTGAAAGGGGACTCAGTGCAGCCTAACCAATGAGACGAGAATTGATCTGTAAAATCAGTTTTCGCTTTTCGCCAATGGAAGTGTGTGAGGCATAACTACATATAAACCAGAGTTGATATCAAGTAGACGGGTTGTTTGGGATAAGAGTCCCGAAGCGGAAGCGTGCTAGTCACGTTTTAGCAGGCGATGACATACTTTTACGAAGAGCAGTATGAACGTTACCCGAGGTGTGACATAATCCCACTACTTTTCGGCGACCACACCACAAGGGCTGGCTAGTACTCTATTCTAACTACAGTTTAGACATGGACGTGTTTTCGGGCGGTTGGGTAGTTCCCAGCAACACAACAGAGTTCCGAGTCCACCCGCTATCGTTTTACCTCCAGCAGCAGAACCAAGTTCATCCCCATTTTATGCTACTTCTACCGATTCTCACGAGTCAATGAATACACGAGTAATAAAAAAGATTTCTGGGACTTCACACCGTTTATGATGTGTTCATATGTTCGTTTTTTTTTTGTGTTTGCAATCAATTGCAAATGGATGAATTTTGACCTGGGGTAGAAGTATGTAAAACCAATACGTAGTGATAAATTTATAATATGTACAATTCATCCTCTATCTCAAGACATTAGGTCTGATTATGTTGCTGTTTCGAACTTTCTTAAAATTAAATATTAAGTGTTTTATATTTTAGGTGATTTAGTAACCTCTAATATGTTAATCCTAAATAAATTATATAAGATCATTGTTCCCATAAACAAGATTATTTTTTCATTTTCATTTTTACATGAGAAAGTAATTTTAAATATGGTACCTTATATTTAATTCTCTGACTTTTGCGTATTTATTTATTTTTTAGGGCTTAATAATGTCTTTCGTCGATTGGGGAGCTCATAAAAACTAACTATTGACATCCTTAAATAGTTGAAAATTTTCCTTTTCTGTCTTCATAACTCATGATACAAAGTGACAAACGTACCAGAAATTGACATTTTAATATTTCGAAGGTAGGCCGATACACCTCACAAAAAGTTTGGATTATGCATACAGAATGTAAAAAAGTTTGGAATATACATGAAAGAATGCATAGCAATTAGAAGCAACCAACGGCATCGATACAAAACATGAAATTCAAAGTGTTTCTAACAAAAACATTTTCCCAATACCACTTTCGTTATTCTTTCGTGCCTTTTTGCACGAAAGAATAACGAAAGTATCTCAATGGTGTCNGGGTTTCTTTATTTCCACTGCAGCTTAGTACCGTGTATGGCCTCCGTGTGCATTGTACAGGTCCCTTTCACGCCGTGTCATGCTTGTAATCAATGTGTTGATGTCATATTCTGGACCAAGATCCTATTCCATCTGGGCAGCTCTTACGAGGCCTGAACGTGTTGCTGTAGGTTGTGGACGATTATAAACTGCTGTTTTCAGCTTGTCCCAGGCATGTTCAATGCGTTAGTGCACCTTCTGTTCACCACAAAACTCCTACCACCCCAACTGCCTTATCTCACAATATTCCAAACTTTTTGTGAGGTGTATATGTATCGTTGCCGTTCACAAAGGCAACTAGACAGCAACTGGGGGAGGATGACACGGCGTGCACATCACCGTGCCGTAGATATGCCGTTCGGTCGACCACACGTGCCGTGGTACTCACGACGCTGCCGCTGTGCCGTCCACGACATGGCACCGTGCCGGCTACGGCAAAAAAAAACCGTGTTTGAAAGGGGCCTTAGATTACTGAGTGCATAAATAACTGGTTTGTAGTTGTTATCCTTTCGTTTCTGTTCTATGACCACTCTGAAACCATACAATTATTCATCTGCTAAGATTATCTCAGCGGTGGCGTAGTGGACAGGGCACTCGCCTCAAACCACGGCGATCCGGGTTTGATCCCCGGTGGGTTCACTCCCAGATTTTTGCATGTGGGAATCGTGCTGGACATTGCCGCTTTCCAGCGGGTTTTCTCGGGGTACTCCCGTTTCCCCCGCCCTTGCATTCCAGCGCCGCTCCATTCTAGGGTCTCATTTCTGTCAAGCTCGGGGATGACGGTCACCTACAGGTCCCAGCTGGAAAGACCGTCACTCGGAGGGTGTTGCCTTGCCCTGGGTGCACTCCCCACACGCCATTATTATTATTATCTCAGATTAAGTAGTTGTGTAGGTTTCCTTTATTGTCTACATTGTTTACTTCTGTCTCTTACCCCAGACACACTCGATGAGCAATTCCTTCGCTGGTTGTACCTTGTTCGACGAATGCGGGATGAATTTCACGAGGTGGTTTAATCCAGGCTGTACAACTTCCTTGTCACTCTGATGGGACTCGCGATCTCGTAGAGAGCTAGGTGTGTGTGAGCAGCGTGACCACGAGGTGCGTGAGCAGCGGCGAGTGTGTTGTTACAGGAGGACAGCGCCTTGTACCCGCCCGTCAGCGCCAGGTCTTCCAAGCAGGACATCACGTACTACTCCCGCGGTAGCTCCACTCCCAGCTCCACGTCGGCCGCCTCAGGTAACCAACACCTCTTCACAATTCTATACGCTATTCACAGTCAAGTCAGCACTTATCAAAGCCCTCTCATTTGGAAAAATGGTCAGTAAATACATTTTATTTTACCCTTCGGCGTTAACTTCCGAGTGCGGTGGAATATACACACTATGTCTTATTACTTGCGTGGCAATATTTATTTCAAATGTTTGTTAAAGTGTAAAAAAATGGCTGATNTATACACACTATGTCTTATTACTTGCGTGGCAATATTTATTTCAAATGTTTGTTAAAGTGTAAAAAAATGGCTGAAAGGAAAAAGTAACTAGGGCCTCAAAAGAGCTCAGTTTACCGTGGACAGCCTATAGTGGCGTAGACTGCACATACTTNAGGAAAAAGTAACTAGGGCCTCAAAAGAGCTCAGTTTACCGTGGACAGCCTATAGTGGCGTAGACTGCACATACTTCAGCTTGCTGTTGTAGAGAGGAAAGAGCTGTCCTAGTAGCTGCTAGCGGCAGGCAGCTGTGTTCGTAGACGCTGGGCTTCTTTCGGTAGTGACAAGCATCTGCGGTGTAACACTACTTCCTGCATGCCTTCAATTTATGTTTTTTTTACTTCAATTACTTTTAGCTATCATAGCATGCAAACTTCATGTTCTTCTGAATATATTTGTTCTTACCACCACACTGTTAAATTATTTTTGTTGTGCTACAAAAAGATTTCTTGTAAAAATTGCAATATTTATATTGGTAATATTACAAATTAATGCTTATATTTCAACTTACATTGTGAGGTAGTGGAAACAAAATTATTTTGTTTATAATGTCTAAAACAACTATTATGAAAAAATATTGGAGAAAACATTTTTCTAATTGTATTCGCAAAAATAAGTTAAACTTGTGGATACCGAAACTCTAACCTGCTTCCTTTGTGATACAACGCAAGCGCCTAACCACATGGCCAATTGACCTTACGTGCCTTGGTTTTGGTTTAAATGGAATGATGGTAGTTTATATACTCGGGTAAGAATGATATAATCTCACCNCCTTACGTGCCTTGGTTTTGGTTTAAATGGAATGATGGTAGTTTATATACTCGGGTAAGAATGATATAATCTCACTACTTGGGAAGGATTGACGTAAGTGATTTCGGCAATTATTGCACTTTAGAAGGACATTCAGTCTGCAGATGGATTAAAAAATTACACAAAGGGAGCCTAATATTGGAATGATATATTGTTTTATGAACTTTACGTAGGGATGACAGCAACCGACTTTGTAAGCTAATAAACTGACATTACAGTAGTTTGGTTACAAAATTAACTGAGCAAGGGAAATACGCATAGTAACGTGATCGCATAAGATTATCTCCCAAAAACATTAAACCAAAAGGTATTGCATTTATTTACACTTGAAATAATGTTACCCCCCCCNCCCCCCCAATTCAATGAGTTCTATTCAATAGTACGTAATTTTTAAATACATTAACTTGTTTTAAGTGAAGTAATTATAACAGAATGTAACAGGTTGTAGCTTTAAGTTGGCGACTTAAAGTGATCCATGGTCATTGCGAAATTTTTCCTAGAAATATTACAAACACGAGTCTTGTAACGTTACAAGTAAAACATTTTACAAGTGATATTACTGTATTTTTTCAAAGTTTAGTAAATGTATAAAGAATTTTTTACAGTGCATGTTTTTTATTGCAAAGGAGTCTTGAACATGTTTCATTAGGATCCAAAGTGATGCTATTTACAGAATATTGTCATTTAAACATACACTGGAGAGCCAAAAAAACATGTATAGGAGTGCGTATGCAAATAACAGAGGCATGGAACCAATCAGAGTAACGCGATGCTATCGGCAGCGCCTATATAAGACAACAAGCGTCTGGCAAAGTTGCTATATCGGTTACTGCTGTTACAAAGGTAGGTTATCAAGATTTAAGTGAGTTTGAACGTGGTGTTATAGTCGGCACACGAGAAATGGACATAGCATCTCCGAAGAAGCGATACAATTTGGATTTTCGCGTACGACCATTTCACGAATGTACCGTGAATATCGGGAATCCGGTAAAACATTAAATCTTCGACATCGCTGCGACCGGAAAATGATCGTGAACGAACGGGACAAACGTCAACTGACGAGAACCATTAAACGTGACAGACATGCAACCCATTCTCAAATTGGCGCAGATTTCAATGATGGGGGATCAACAAGTGCCAGCGTGCGATCTATTCAACGGACCATCATTGATATGGGCTTTCGGAGCCGAAGGCCTACTCGTGTACCGCTGTTGACTGCACTATACAAAGCTACGCCTCGCCTGGGCCCGCCAACACCGCCATTGGACTGCTGATGACTGGAAACACGTTGCCTGGTCTGACTAGTCTCGTTTCCAATTGTATCGGGTGGATGGACGTGTACGGGTATGGAGACATCCTCATTAATCCATGGACCCTACATGTCAACAGGGGACTGTTCAAGCTGGTGGAGGCTCTGTCATGGTATGGGGCGTGTGCATTTGGCGTGAAATGGGACCCCTGATACGTCTAAACACGACTCTGACAGGTGACAGATACGTTAGCATCCTGTCCGATCACCTGCAACCATTCATGTCCATTTTGCATTCCGACGGACGTGGACAATTCCAGCAGGGCAATGCGACACCCCACACGTCAAGAGTTGCTGCCGAGTGGCTCCAGGAACACTCTTCTGACTTTAGACACTTCCATTGGCCACCTAAATCTCCAGAGATGAACATTATTGAGCATATCTGGGATGCCTTGCAACGTGCGGTTCATAAATGATCTCCACCGCCTCGTAATCCTTTGGATTTGTGGACTGCCATGCAGGATTCATGGTATGAATTGCCTCTTGCATACCTTCAGACATTAGTCGAGTCCATGCCACGTCGTCTTGCGGCACTTCTGCGTGCTCGCGGGGGCCCTACACGGTATTAGGCAGATGTACCAGTTTTTTTGGCTCTTCAGTGTATATTCTCTGTACTTGTAATAGCACCAGGAGGTTAGGAAAATTCTTCGCTAAATAATATTACCAACATTCTAGAGCCTCAGCTCAGCCTGACGTACGGAAAGATCGGAAGAAATTCATTAGGGCTTGGGCAGTATCTTCTACGGTAGCAGCATCCAGAGAACCACTAAACCACGTTAATCAGTCCTTTAAGGATAACAACGTGCCTCAAACCTCAAAGAAGCAAATTGTCTCATATAACAGAAATGTATATGGATGGAAGGACGGGAGGGAATTTGTTGTTTAGGAAAGAAAATGTTGTGGACATAATTTGGAGACTACTTTTTTAACACGAGTATAAATTGACATTAGAAGTGACTACAAAATGAAACAAGTTGCCGATATAACATGTTTTACGCTACACGATGAGTCTAAAACACACCGACAAACTCCGCCTGGAAATTCCTTGTGAAAAAATATGTCGTGTGTATGTATATATATAATATGGTCGATGATGCTTCCTAAGAGATGTGTGCACAATTGTAGGTGGAGCTGAAACACTAATTTATTGTAAATATTACAGAAAGTATTTGGAATGGAACAATGCCATGCAGGATAATGACTCTGTAAACTGTGCGTTCAAGTTGATGTTGGGCACTTCGAAAAAGTAGTTCAAATGTAGATTGTAAGTTGTGAGAGAGGCGTGTTGCCTGCCTGCCAGGTGCAGTAACGCAATGGTTTCGACCTTATGCATGAAATCCTTGCAAACGGCGGGGTTTAGAATGATAAACAAGACTAAAGTTATCGTAAATGTTAACGTCCTCATTCATAATCCGTCATTGGAAAACCAACTAAGCTTTGGTATCACAGACATCTATGCAACAACAGGGTTGCAATCCTTACTTTCTCTATGAAATAATTTTATGGCAGTGATTGGTTTTGCTGTGGTATTAGTTCAACTACAAATTACCCTGGATGCCATTGTTCCATTGCAAATACTTTCTGTAATAATAACAATAATCTTATGTTTAAGCTGCAGCTTTAAGGGTGCATACTACCCTACGAAGCGTCGTCGACCATATGTCGCACATATATTTTCGACTAATTTTTTTCGTAAGGAACATGCAGATGGAGTTGGTCGATGTTTTCCAGACTCGCCCTGAATATGCATGGCCAAGAAATTTTGTTGAGGTATTCAGAGGCTTGAACAAAAGACCACGTGTATTATAAATAGCCGTATTCACAAATAGTTATACAGCATGTATGAATGTTCATAGATAAAACACTTGTTTCGATATATATAAATTTTTTATGTTTTATCACTGAACAGATTAAATACGAATTTTTGTCACTGGCAGTAACTACCTTGGGGGTTATTTTTTTAAGGCGTAGATAAATTTTATAGATAGTACCGCCAGGAAAAATAAACTTTTGTGGTACACGTAATAACTGTTCAGAGAGAGGAAGTAGTTTATGTTTTGTAAACAAATCACATTTTTTAAATCTGATATTTCTTTAATATTATTTGGGCAAATAAACATATTTAAAACTATTTTAGAATTGAAAACAAAATATTTTATATACATAACTGGTAATTTCATGTATTAAAAAAAATCAAGGTCTTAATAACGCCATTTCTGAAGTTGGTGTCACCTGAACAATACAACAAAAACACAAAATGTTATTTTCCAAAATGACCACCTTACAAAACCGTATTTAACTAATGATTTGATTAATTTGTGCCGAAATCTCTCCACGAATGGCAGAAAAGATTTTCGTCATTTTAGTCATATGTGGCTTTTATTTTTCGTTTCCGTTGCTGTTCACTTATGGAATAAAATAATTTCTACATTTACTTTCCGAAGCTAAGATGGGTTTGAGAATATCACCTTCCTGCCTGTGTGTGCCTGCGTTTGTGAACTCCTCTCCACTTAAAAATGTTGAACCTGTGCACATAATTTCACCAAACATAATAAAATCATATAACTCTGTAAGGCCCCACCATAATTGTTCATAGGCTGTTCACGGTTACTTCTAACTTTCCTGAAGACTGCACCTCATGCAAGCAAAGCTTAACCAAATCTAGAAAATTTCACCAATGAGTCAACGCACCGCATACGTGCGCACTCAGTGTAATGTTATTTTACATAAGAAATATTTCTTACTAGACATTACCAACACACAATTTTCTCTCTGTATTTATTCATATGAATTTGGTAATGAAATGTTATGTTGAATAGACAGAATATAAGTAAAAGTTAAATCTAACTAAAAAAAAGTACTTTAATGTTATCACACTTATAAAACGATTTTAATGCGTAGACTATAGTTTTCGACCATGGCAGATGGTTATATTCAATGTTACGGCAATTTTAAATGTTTGGGTACTATCTCAAATCTCAGGAACCATTCAACCGATTTCCATCGAAATTTGTACACTAATAGCTCACAAAGTTAAAAATGAATTCAGATAGTTACATCCGCATTAGTCCACCACTCCGGAAACTTTTACGTTATACCTCGGAAAGCACTCAACCTTTTCCCGCTAATTTTGGTAAAAAATTAATGCTGTATCCATATATGCTCTTAGTAGAACAAACATTTGTGTTCAAAACTGTGATCGTACTACAGATTAAAATCCATATCCAACGAATCAATTGGTCAGTTTCTTAAAACTGGGTATGCTGGTACGCTAATTCTCTGCCTCTTTTGTCTGTACGTCAATTTTTTCATTGCTTCTCCAGAACTGCTTAACCGACTGTCGCAAAATTTAGCGTTCACATGTTAAAAAAATGGCAGACTTTCTTAACATTGATATTTACCCATATAAAATACATGTTTTCAAAATGGTGGCCGTGTAATAGTTTGCGTTTTTATGTCATTTATACCAAAAAATTATACTTTTTTCAACCAAACTTTGTAATTTGGCAGTACCTAAGTGAGTATTAAATGTATTTATTTGTAGCTTTTTGGTAACTAAACGAAACAAATTAATAAAACATATAGTACTATCATTAGAGAATCAATTTAATCGTTTCAAATGAATAAGGGACATAATTTCAGAATCGTTTCTTCCTTATGCGTTTTGTTGCGTATTATGTCACCGGTAAAACTTAACAGATCTGGGCCCAAGTTGGCATGCTGGCAGTTCTTACTGCGTACACTAAATACACAAAGTGGTAAAAGTTTCAGAATGCCGTGTTGAAAGATGGCTCTTAAAATTTAAATTTAAATAGCATATATCTCAGCAACTTCTACTCATACTTTGAATGAAAAATGCACTTTCTAACCAAAAAATCATATCTCAGAAGCTACTCGGCCGACTTCTATCAGATCTGTTTGGAAATTCCTCTTGATCAGGGTTAGCATATCACAGAGTACTTGAAAGTCCATACTTGCCTTTTCTTTATTCAGCTCATTGTACACACTTCCATTAAATCTAATCAACAACATCGTTTTGGTGTACATAACGACTACCTACCCTGCATCAATCACGTGGCACTTGAAACCGTCGAGAATTTAAACTGTAGTTTATTCACGGTATCTTCACACTTTTGGAATCAAATATTCGAAACATCGCCCTGCATGTATAACATAATCGGTTGATTCATAAATCGTGTATCAAAAGCGGTTTATAGTAAGATAACATCAAATTGCCATATATTTCGGTTATATGAAAATTCCATTTACATTTTGTCTATTCATTATAATAGTTAAGTCATACTTAATATTCTTTTAAAGCAGAGAGAAAGAGTAGGTTGGTAGTGGTTAGCAAGGAATATTTACGGCGCAAATCATTATTAAACTGAGCTTTGTTGCGTTGAACGTTTCTCACTGACAAATTTACACTTTCAGGCAAAATTGTTGGGAACACATTTTATTCTAATCGATAATTCTTGCTATAGAACGAAGCTCTAAATTCACTGACAACGAGTTTAAAAGTTAAATGTTGCGCTTTTAACAAGTCATTAAGGCACGAAACGAAATAGTTTCTAAAGTAGCTGCCAACAGTGATTGAAGTATACAAGTAAAATGTTAGTTAACAGACGTGTAGTTATGGGAATGTCTTGATTTCGAACGTTGATTTATAAAGTGCTCGATCAACCGTAAATCAAATGCAGAACTACAACTACAACAGCATAACAGGTTTTACTTATGGAATAATTTTTATTCCATAGCCGAAAATTGATATAAATAGCAAACTTTTGGTGGAACTCAACTTGTATATGTTACGGATAATAAATATGACATGGAAATATTGCACATTAGGCATCATCTGTACCTAAAATTATATATTTATACTCCTAAATATATATGTTTACCAATTAATAAGTTGCAATATGCATCAGTTATATTCAAACACACAAAGCCTATACCAGTTATTCTTAAGATATGTTTATGATACGGTTAAAATGACTGGAAACCGCAATAATTGAAATGAGTAACGAATACATAATTAATTCCTAAAGACTCTGTACGCACGATTTTCTACAGCATTCATAATAGAAAAATTATAAATTCCAGATTTTCTTACCTGGCATTAGAAGTGTATCGAATTTGGTGCATAATTTTTTAGACATCAATATGCATACCTACAGTCAAATCGACAGTTAGTTAGGCTAAGACTTTGTCCAGTGAAGGTATGCTAAAATAATTACTTCTTTGGAAAGTCGGATCACAAAAATTCATAATGCGAAATGTGTAATTTTTTTGAATACGTTTCACAGCCTCTACCAAATAATAGCATTCTTTTATCCCGTACGATGCACCGGAATTTTGTTTAGCTCGTACGATACGTCCGAAGCTTCATATAGTCTGAACAGAGAGAAGACAGATCGCCAACCATCCCACAAGAAAATTCTTCAGTACATACGAACTCGTGGACAAATAAAGCGGATCGATCGGGAGAGATTTTGAAATTCCTTTACAGCTATGAATAAAAACGGTAATCGATTGTGAAATAAGATTCTAAAAAAACAGTGACAGATGCAATGATGGACTTGCGTAGTAAAAACTGAAAGGAATCTATACTGGAACACCAAAACCAAGTGATTACTCTTTCAATGAAGCATTCATACTACAAAAAAATATAAACATTAATTCCATATCCCTACGCAGTAAGCAAGCGGATAACCACTTGACATGACATATTTAACAGACCGTTGTGCACTTCGCAGACTTCATGCGGCGGTGTGTTAATACTATTGTCGATAGCACAACACACAATCAGTTAACGTCATTTAAATGTCAAATTACAGGCTATTGTGTGCCGTGTACGGAATGAAGTGTAATGTACAGTCCGTTACGACAATAACTGGTTCACTGGAAGTAGTCGATGAAATCGTTTTTATCTTACAGCTCACAAATGTCTGTCGTAATAATACATTCAAACTAATATGCAGGCAACACAAATGCGGTCGTTTTAACAAGGGTGGCTGGGAGCGAGACGCTGAAACACATGTACATAAACTACAGCCACTGGTTACTAAAATTACAATTTTTCCTTGTATTCATAATAACATACATCAACCCGATTACTTTAAATTAATTCTTTTTAGGCGAGGTAGGTAACAGACCATGATTACTGTTTACCATTAGAGTCATTGTAGTATGAAGAAATACTAAATACATAGAAAATATTAATATGGAGCGATATTTTGAAATATCATCTTCAAGCTTTGGTGAACATAAAGTTGCATTGCGAAGTCTATTTGCGGTTTCTTAAAACTTTTTGAATAAAAACTTAGAAAAATCACATCATGTATAACGTTTGGTTGTATCAAGCAAATTGTGCGTTTTACTCTTCTGTTAGCATAATACTTAAGGTTAAATAGATTATACTTATATTTTATATATTAATTACAATATTTAATTTACAATTAATATGAATAAGAACAGTGATGAAATAGTGGCAATGCCTAGTAAGAAATAGTACTTATGCAAAATATTATCACACTGAGTGCGCAGGAAAACTGTGCGTATTACCTTCGGTGTGATTTTCCAGGCTACTTAAGCTTTGTATGCTTGAGGCGGAGGGATAGTCTGAAAGTATAACGTAAGCAGGGCTTCAGAAATGTTGGAAGTAACCGCGGATGGATGTACTATACCTGTATATATCCTTACAAATGTATTCTCTAAAAACTAATAATAGCCCAACTATTCCAGATTGTTAAAAGGGATGCCTCAAAAATAACTTTATTTCTTAGGTAATGGATATCGTTGTTTATCGTTTCTGCTTTACTTCGTGAACGACAAAGCAAAGAAAATTGCGCTAACATAGGTCCTTAAAACCTCGGTAACTTGACTGTCATTCGTACATCCCCCTCCCTTTGCCACCATACAGTACTCCTAGCACAGTAAAGAACCCCCCGGAACGTGAAAAACAAAAAGCTATATAAATATTTTTGTTCTACAAGTTGTCACCCAATCCACAATTTATTATTTTAAAATTTCGTTATGTTCTATATTCGACTATAATAATACACTGAAGAGCCAAAAAAAAAAAACTGGTATAGGCGTGCGTATGCAAATAACAGAGGTATGAAACCAATCAGATTAATGCGATGTGGTCGGCAGCTAGATCAGTTACTGCTGCTACAATGGCAGGTTATCAAGATTTAAGTGAGTTTAAACGTGGTGTTATAGTCAGCGCACGAGAGATGGGACATAGCATATCCGAAGTAGCGATAACATTTGGATTTTCGCGTACGACCATTTCACGAGTGTACCATGAATATTTGGAATCTGGTAATACATCACATCTTCGACATCGCTGCGGCCGGAAAAAGATCGTGAAAGAACGGGACAAACGACGACTGACGAGAATCATTAAAAGTGACAGACGTGAAACACTTTATCAAATTGGCGGAGATTTCAATGCCTCCTGCATACCTTCAGACATTAGTCGAGTCCATGCCACGTCATCTTTTGGCACTTCTGCGTGCTCACGGGGGCACTACACAATATTAGGTNCACGTCATCTTTTGGCACTTCTGCGTGCTCACGGGGCAACTACACAATATTAGGTAAGTTTGCCAGTTTTTTTGGCTCATCAGTGTATGATGTCCTAGACACAAAAATCATGATTTATTTAAAAACAATATGTGTTGAACATTTGGCCGCCTGTATAGACATGACAATACATATATAAAGCCCGGTACATATTGCGCATAATATTTTACATAATCGTGTATGTAAATATATACAAAAGATCTTCGTATGATTATTAACCACATTGCATTAGAAATACGACATGCAGTGGGGAAGGAGAGATTTGGGTGGCTCTTAACATCGAGGTCTTGAGAGCCGATGAGGGTGAATTATTGAGGTGAGAATGGTAGAACGCCAGAATGCAAGGGTAGAGGGAACGGAAGATCCCCAATAAAACCCGCCGAACAGCGGCATCTTCATGCACGATTTTCACGAGAGCGACCTCGGGAGGAATAGAACCCGGTTCACTTAGATGGGAGACGAGTAGTCTGACCATTACACCACCGCGGCCCATGCGGCCCAAACAAGAATCTAGTACTGTCCGTTAAATATTCTAGACATAGATTATATGAAAGAATTAAACTGAGCCACAATTACCGTCAATTCCAGTTTTTCACGTATAATATTCACAAACTGCGCAAAAAAGATTAAAATTTCAATATGAGGTAACTTACGAATTACAAATAATCGTAACCCAGAATTCGATTACATTTATTAAATTTCAACTCACTGTGATTTTCACTTTAGAAATGTGATATTTGGATGATGTCAACAAGATGATACATAAATACGTAGCTCGAAACGAAATTAATTTTTGGATAATCCTCATGTACAGAACAATATTGAGAGGTTAAAAGAAAACAGAGAACATATTTCGAGGCAATCACAGATTTTATTTTGACTTGAGTGTAACCGTACCCCGTGAAACAAACCATTAAATGCGGTAATTGCACTAAAATTAACCATTATTGTTAACATAAATGTTATATTTTGTGATGAATAAATGTGTTACAACCACTACAATGGTGCACCCCCCACTCCCATAGACTAACCCTCATATATGACTCTCTTGTACTAGAAATTCTGTATTTTAAGATACTGTGTGTGCGTTTTAAACACTATTTTAGTATGTAATTTAAAAAATATTTTTTTGTAATATTTTGCATGTAGATAATCAAGAAAAGTTTAACAGCTCTAAACATATTTTCGGAAAATAATTTTTTATATTAAATTACGTAGTAAAAAAGATCTAAAATTTATATTTCGAAGAATAAATAAAAAAATTGGGCACACATTTTTGACGACTACATGTCCACACAAAACAAGAAGTTAATAATATAACTAATGAGCCTACGTTCATTTACATTAACGCAAATAATTTTGGTGATGTTATTAAAAGGTTAGATGGTTGGTGGGTTTTGACGTCACGATGATAGCGATATCATTAGGGATGCAGACAGAAACAAATGAAATACTAGTGAGGCAATTACAAATGCACACATGTCTTACCTGGGACTCGAGCACAGAACGTCTCGTACCGTAAACTNTAAGTTTACCAGTTTTTTTGGCTCATCAGTGTATGATGTCCTAGACACAAAAATCATGATTTATTTAAAAACAATGTGTGTTGAACATTTGGCCGCCTGTATAGACATGACAATACATATATAAAGCCCGGTACATATTGCGCATAATATTTTACATAATCGTGTATGTAAATATATACAAGAGATCTTCGTATGATTATTAACCACATTGCATTAGAAATACGACATGCAGTGGGGGAGGAGAGATTTGGGTGGCTCTTAACATCGAGGTCTTGAGAGCCGATGAGGGTGAATTATTGAGGTGAGAATGGTAGAACGCCAGAATGCAAGGGTAGAGGGAACGGAAGATCCCCAATAAAACCCGCCGAACAGCGGCATCTTCATGCACGATTTTCACGAGAGCGACCTCGGGAGGAATAGAACCCGGTTCACTTAGATGGGAGACGAGTAGTCTGACCATTACACCACCGCGGCCCATGCGGCCCAAACAAGAATCTAGTACTGTCCGTTAAATATTCTAGACATAGATTATATGAAAGAATTAAACTGAGCCACAATTACCGTCAATTCCAGTTTTTCACGTATAATATTCACAAACTGCGCAAAAAAGATTAAAATTTCAATATGAGGTAACTTACGAATTACAAATAATCGTAACCCAGAATTTGATTACATTTATTAAATTTCAACTCACTGTGATTTTCACTTTAGAAATGTGATATTTGGATGATGTCAACAAGATGATACATAAATACGTAGCTCGAAACGAAATTAATTTTTGGATAATCCTCATGTACAGAACAATATTGAGAGGTTAAAAGAAAAGAGAGAACATATTTCGAGGCAATCACAGATTTTATTTTGACTTGAGTGTAACCGTACCCCGTGAAACAAACCATTAAATGCGGTAATTGCACTAAAATTAACCATTATTGTTAACATAAATGTTATATTTTGTGATGAATAAATGTGTTACAACCACTACAATGGTGCACCCCCCACTCCCATAGACTAACCCTCATATATGACTCTCTTGTACTAGAAATTCTGTATTTTAAGATACTGTGTGTGCGTTTTAAACACTATTTTAGTTTGTAATTTAAAAAATATTTTTTTGTAATATTTTGCATGTAGATAATCAAGAAAAGTTTAACAGTTCTAAACATATTTTCGGAAAATAATTTTTTATATTAAATTACGTAGTAAAAAAGATCTAAAATTTATATTTCGAAGAATAAATAAAAAAATTGGGCACACATTTTTGACGACTACATGTCCACACAAAACAAGAAGTTAATAATATAACTAATGAGCCTACGTTCATTTACATTAACGCAAATAATTTTGGTGATGTTATTAAAAGGTTAGATGGTTGGTGGGTTTTGACGTCACGATGATAGCGATATCATTAGGGATGCAGGCAGAAACAAATGCAATACTAGTGAGGCAATTACAAATGCACACATGTCTTACCTGGGACTCGAGCACAGAACGTCTCGTACCGTAAACTGGCGTGTAAACAACTACATCACAGAGGTAGGATTCGGAAGAACTTCGATAGTAATCAGTCGAAAGTTTTGGTAGATTAGGATTATCAACTTCAATTATTTACAGGGGCATCATTTTGTAATGGTTAGTCTCTTCCTTAAGAAGCGGCGCTCATTCCATCACCCGATATCTCGTTCCTGGGTCATCACTGGGGTTATCATAGGGTTTTCCTGGAAAAAGAGCACCTCTTATCCAGNCCATCGCTGGGGTTATAATAGGGTTTTCCTGGAAAAAGAGCACCTCTTATCCAGTAACTGTTGACGCATCAGGATTAGTTACGTCCGGGTTTTTGCAAGAAGCCGCCCGAGGTGAAGGACTAGTACCTGATCACAGAGTGCCCCGTGAAGGGTTTNTTGCAAGAAGCCGCCCGAGGTGAAGGACTAGTACCTGATCACAGAGTGCCCCGTGAAGGGTTTACTGTTATCAAAGATACGCCTCCCGTATGTATGGACGGAATCCTTAAAGATCAAGACAGGGTCGAATGTTCCCCCCCCTTCTCCAGAAGCACTCCTTGAGCAAGTTCAAGAGTGCCTCCTTGTTTGTGGGCAGACCCACCTGGGCGACGGTGAGCCTGTCCACGCACTCCATGTTGGGGGAAAGGATCTTCTGTCTCCCGTCCATTGATCTTACCAGCAGTGTCCCTGCTGCCACCAGGATGGTGGGTTCCTCCAGTATTGAAACCTGGGTACCTCGTATGACCTCGTCATATAGTTCCCAGGATTCCTTCGGGTGGGCTCCTAGGGGCCAGACCTGCACTCCAACATCAATTGAGTTCTTATTGGATGGCCATTCTATGGTAACGATTCTCTCAGAGAAAGGTACCATTTCGTTTCTCCTTACCCTTGCCTTAAGCAGAGAGACTTCCTTTTCGTTTCTTAAGTTCACATATTCACTCCTGTCTCTCTCCNTCTCCTTACCCTTGCCTTAAGCAGAGAGACTTCCTTTTCGTTTCTTAAGTTCACATATTCACTCCTGTCTCTCTCATCAGGCTCCCTTTGCCTTCCTAGAGTGCAGGTGGTCCCTTAGGAGCTTGCTCATATTGCGCAACATCAGCAAAGCCCTCTCTTACATACAAGACTGGACTCCAGGAACACGGCCATTCATCACTTGGCCTCCCTGGAGTTTCCTGAGGCGGTTGGGTTGTCATATCTGGTGTAGTTTCCTCTTGTGACTCTATCAAATACAAGACAGAGCCAGTCATCATGGATATTTGGGTCTGTTTCGTGATTATTTCTGGTGATGCTNTCTCCTTACCCTTGCCTTAAGCAGAGAGACTTCCTTTTCGTTTCTTAAGTTCACATATTCACTCCTGTCTCTCTCCTCAGGCTCCCTTTGCCTTCCTAGAGTGCAGACCGCTCTTCTCTTGTGGTCCCTTAGGAGCTTGCTCATATTGCGCAACATCAGCAAAGCCCTCTCTTACATACAAGACTGGACTCCAGGAACACGGCCATTCATCACTTGGCCTCCCTGGAGTTTCCTGAGGCGGTTGCGTTGTCATATCTGGTGTAGTTTCCTCTTTTGACTCTATCAAATACAAGACAGAGCCAGTCATCATGGATATTTGGGTCTGTTTCGTGATTATTTCTGGTGATGCTGGTAATTCTGGTTTTGGTGTCCTGGGGGGGGGGGCGACCTTGTTCGTGTTCTTCCAGTACCACTACTGGGAAGAGATGTTCAGACATTTTCGTTTTCTAGATCATCCCTTTCCTCCCCAATACTCTGGCTCAGACTTTGGCTCAGCCACCACACGTCGAAATCTTCGCTTCTATTACCTGCCTTTGTTAGATATTCTAGAACTAGAGGTGCCAGAATTTTATCCTAGTCATGTCCCGGAGATTTAGCGGTCCATGACTGCCCTCAAAGGAGATCCGGAGATCTTAAATTTTCGGGCAGTCATACAGGAGGTGAGTAGAGGTGTCAGGCACTCCACACACCACACAGTCTGGATCTTGTACCAGGCCCATTGATTACAACTTTGGCTTGAGATTTCAATGCCCGTTCAGGAACTGCGCACTGTAGTGACCTATACTAAGCCACCTCATGCNTATTACCTGCCTTTGTTAGATATTCTAGAACTAGAGGTGCCAGAATTTTATCCTAGTCATGTCCCGGAGATTTAGGGGTCCATGACTGCCCTCAAAGGAGATCCGGAGATCTTAAATTTTCGGGCAGTCATACAGGAGGTGAGTAGAGGTGTCAGGCACTCCACACACCACACAGTCTGGATCTTGTACCAGGCCCATTGATTACAACTTTGGCTTGAGATTTCAATGCCCGTTCAGGAACTGCGCACTGTAGTGACCTATACTAAGCCACCTCATGCGCAGCCTGAACCGGACATCTGGAAATATGTCCTATGTTTGTCTCTCTTTTTCAGATGCCTCCCACCGGTCTTGCCATATATCCAGGGTTTTCCCCTGAAGGCCCTTCACGTCCTCTGGGGGGATTGGATCCACCCATTTTCCTCTACTTATTAGGCCTCTCTCCGTTATTAAGAGATCCAGTGGGAGTTCTCCTGCAAGGACTTGCAGGGCATCGTTTGAAGAGGTTCTAAGGCCTTGGTAATACCCAGAAGAGCTGCTCTTTGCGCAATGATCACCTTGCGCTTTACATGGACCTTGCTAACCTCCGGATACCATACACCACAGGCGTGCGTAACCACAGGCAGAAAGACACTTCTGTACATTAGTTTCAGCTTGTGGTAGCCGAGACCCCAGTTCACAGGAGCTACAGCCCTGAGTTTTTGGAACATCACAACGGCTTTGTTTACGGCATAGCTGACGTGTCCGTGGAACGTGAGACAAGTCAGACAGACAGACCCCGCACAAAGTGTGGCCGAGTATTATATAGTTTCTGGAGGCGTAATTGTCCCAAATACCGTGTCACCAGGACGGGAGATTCGCTGGCGCTTCTCTGAAATGTTTAATAAACTCTTATTGTTGTAATGTGTTTTGGATTCTTCGCGTGGCCTGGACACAGACGCGTCACTGCAGTTCGCTAGGTTTGTCCACCTTTACTGAATCATAACATTTATGATCACCCCAAAAACATCCCCTTTCTGGGTAATGCGGGTTTATAAGAGTTTTCCTTCCCTTTTCCTGTTAATTTCTCTTTTATTTATTTTAGTCTTTGACTTGCTATTAGGACCAAGTAATTTGTCCAACGTTTTTATTTTATTCTAATACATCTACATCCAGATAGTCTGGAGCCGTGGCGTGGCATGGTTAATCTGCCACCCGCCCAGTTACCCATACTCCGTGGAATCTATTCTACTCTACATCAATGCCATTATATACCCGAACTAAAAACTTGACTAATTAAAATATATTTTACTTTAGATTGAACCCTTCTGTATTGACATTCAGTGGTTAGGGGGGCCTCCGGACATATTTTTGATCCCCCTCCCCCTGTAGTCAGCCCTTTAGTCATACATCTTGTCTAAATCATGTCCCGTTTCCATTGCTATAGTCTTCATAGTTCCTATTTCTTTTCTCGTTATCTCGGCCCGATATTTGTTTCCCTCTTACATCGGTTCCTTGTGCATTGCCTGGTCGCTATATGTGTTATCTTCAGTACATCGTAGTTGTGGCCAAGACCCCCAACAAATCAGTTGCCTGNCATTGCCTGGTCGCTATATGTGTTATCTTCAGTACATCGTAGTTGTGGCCAAGACCCCCAACAAATCAGTTGCCTGCTGGTAAATAATTTCAAAGTTTCCCATGACTTTCTTTGGTGTTATCCCCAAGCTGTGTACTGGGCCCGCTCCTACTACAAGGTTTAAAAAGCGGTTTTACTCATTGTCAAATCTGGCAAGTGGGTCCACTCCAGCAAAGAATTTTTTTCCAACCCCTGTACTGCTCGTGCATCTCAGTTCATCAAGTTGCTTGATCATTTATTGCAAACAGGGTAAACGATTAAGCGAAATATTTTGAACATACGCCATTGCTTCACTATGTTGTCACAGAGATACTGAGACACGAAACAATCACAGGAAATCGAGCTGGGAGTAGCTGTAGTCAAAATTTTACAATCACAGCCGTGATTGTTTCGTGCCTCAGACTTAGCTTTCTGTGATGACATACTGTAGTGAAGCAATGGCGGAATTCCAAAATATTTCGCTTAATCTGCTGATAAAATACCCTGGCCAGCACGATTATCAGACCGGTTCCCTACACCCTAAGAAATAATTAGTAAAATTACCATATGGCTGTATACGAATAGTGAGAGAGTGCGAAGGGTAAACAATTTCCCATAAATCAATGNACATACTGTAGTGAAGCAATGGCGGAATTCCAAAATATTTCGCTTAATCTGCTGATAAAATACCCTGGCCAGCACAATTATCAGACCGGTTCCCTACACCCTAAGAAATTATTAGTAAAATTACCATATGGCTGTATACGAATAGTGAGAGAGTGCGAAGGGTAAACAATTTCCCATAAATCAATGNATTAGTAAAATTACCATATGGCTGTATACGAATAGTGAGAGAGTGCGAAGGGTAAACAATTTCCCATAAATCAATGGTAGCGTTCCTACATTCGTTCACAAAACAGTCAAATGCGTATAGCAACGACGTTCAAAATTCCTATATTTGCAGTCTGGCATGTGGTATTATTTCCTTACACTGCATAGGTTAAGAACTTCCATTAAAGTTTAGGAAGTTTACCAGAAAATGTTTTTACAGTGTAGTGAGCATCTATGAGGATGAACTGGGTGTCGTCTAGCTCGGTATTTGACGACGGCGGTGATCCTTGCCCAACTTCACCATCAGGTGGAAATTTCACTTGTCTCCATTCCGCAGAATGATACTCGTCAACTCGGTTATCGTTTCCATGCGAGAGTTGTGGCTTTCATTGCTGCTAGGGAGAGCTTTAACAACCTTTCAGAGTGCTCTGCTGACTCCACAAACATACACACACCGACACAATTATGGCCTCGTTCGAATTGTGTTATACCCTAGGCCTGGGACGCCTCCCGCAATGTTATGTGGCATGCAAGCAGTACTTATATAAACCCGTATAATAAGCGTTACTGCATTTCTGAATTAATTCTAATGGTTGCACTATATAAACTGAGTTATGAAGTAAACCATAAGAAATAACATAATTACAATATAATAAAATATTGATCGTTTTCTGAATAAGGTACAAAATTAACGAATCAATGAACTTATTTCAAATAGTTAAAATAGTCAAACTTAGCAGTCAAGTGCATTTTAATAATTTATTAGAAAATTATTTTACTTTATTTAAATTGAAAATACTTAGTGTTATTATCCCATAGTATAACAATTATATTGTTAACTTAACACGCAAAATATTTTAAAAATCATTATTAAATTACTTAAAAATTTTATTGGATAAGAACAGCGTTATTATTAGCAGAGAATGGCCGGTAAAAACAATACATCGATATATCAAAATTTCNTTTTATTGGATAAGAACAGCGTTATTATTAGCAGAGAATGGCCGGTAAAAACAATACATCGATATATCAAAATTTAGATTGTATTTTTCAGTGTCGTGGCATTTTTTTCAGCAACTGCTTGTGTTGAAGGAGTTTATTATACATTTACATGCGGGTTTAAATGATATCGAATTTGAATTTGACAATCATTGTACTGGCAACAGCTGACACTGAAATGTTAGTCTCTAGAGAATTCCAATACTGATTCATGTTTGAAAATAATATTTTAATATTTACGTAAGAACCTGTTAATGAAAACGAAAATTCAACAACAAAGGGAAGGACTTTAGGGTTAAAATTTGATTTCTATTCACACGAGTAAGCATGACATTCCACTATGTTTTAAGTATAATTCCCTCTTCCCGACAATTCACAAGAGCCTTAACAGCTTCCTTCACAATAGAGAATTCATTAAAAAAAAAACGCCTGAGTTTCTTGTTTTTTTTTTTAACATTTTTCAACCACTGGAGTGCACACTTTATTATCTTCCCATTTTGAAACAGTTTTAAACAAAATCCATGAGAACTTGTAATCTTCACAGGGCATACACCACATATCCAGGCATGAAAGTTCTGTATCATAAATGTGTGAAAAATAAAAAAAATAGTTTTTTTTTTCATTATCATTATCTTGCAAATAATTAGTCTCCAGAGATTCGACAGATACAGCTAGGAAGTTGGCTTCTTTCCTGACGCTTTGTTTGTAGCAGTTCATTACTAGTAAGCACTTCACTTAATGTGGCAGCTTGNTTTTATTGGATAAGAACAGCGTTATTATTAGCAGAGAATGGCCGGTAAAAACAATACATCGATATATCAAAATTTCGATTGTATTTTTCAGTGTCGTGGCATTTTTTTCAGCAACTGCTTGTGTTGAAGGAGTTTATTATACATTTACATGCGGGTTTAACTGATATCGAATTTGAATTTGACAATCATTGTACTGGCAACAGCTGACACAGAAATGTTAGTCTCTAGAGAATTCCAATACTGACTCATGTTTGAAAATAATATTTTAATATTTACGTAAGAACCTGTTAATGAAAACGAAAATTCAACAACAAAAGGAAGGACTTTAGAGTTAAAATTTGATTTCTATTCACACGAGTAATCATGACATTCCACTATGTTTTAAGTATAATTCCCTCTTCCCGACAATTCACAAGAGCCTTAACAGCTTCCTTCACAATAGAGAATTCATTAAAAAAAAAAAACGCCTGAGTTTCTTGTTTTTTTTTAACATTTTTCAACCACTGGAGTGCACACTTTATTATCTTCCCATTTTGAAACAGTTTTAAACAAAATCCATGAGAACTTGTAATCTTCACAGGGCATACACCACATATCCAGGCATGAAAGTTCTGTATCATAAATGTGTGAAAAATAAAAAAAAATAGTTTTTTTTTTTTCATTAGCATTATCTTGCAAATAATTAGTCTCCAGAGATTCGACAGATACAGCTACGAAGTTGGCTTCTTTCCTGACGCTTTGTTTGTAGCAGTTCATTACTAGTAAGCACTTCACTTAATGTGGCAGCTTGTTTCTCTGTATTTCCTTTTGCTGTATCAAACAAGCTTAGCTGACTGTAAACAAACATTAACCACAATTCACAATAGTCTTGTTACAGAAATGACTTGATGGTCGCAGGACATTATTCCTCTGATAATAAAAATGCCCAAAGTGCAGGGAACTATCCTCCCGAGGGTTGGCATCAGTGCTAGCCAATGAGTGCTACTATAACCAAGCACTTTCTCGTCCTGTACGTCAACAAATTTGCAGAATTTTTCAGACGTTTTGTGCGGATATAAAAAATGTGGACATATTTGAAAACTTCGGTAATATGTTTTTATACCCATAGGAAGTTGACTGCAAGCTGTCTCAACAGTGTAATGAATAATGCGTGAGATACAACCAATTCCTATTAAAGCATGTTCCAATTTTTTTCAAGTTTACATAACGTATTGTTGGATCCTTCTTCCTTAGCACCTCCGAACATTGAGTTGGTATTATCATCTAATAAACAGATTACTTTTTGTATTATGTTATGCTTTTTGAGAACCTGTCCCAGCTCTGTAGGAAGCGCCTATGATGTTTAAAAGACAAGAGACTCACAATGTAAAACTTTTACATTTACAACTGAATTGTGATTGTGGATACGTACAATTACAGGTACTAAACGAGCCTCATTATTGCCTAACAAAAAAAACTACGGTTTCTTCATTTGCTGCAAGTTTGTAAGCAACAGCAGGTCACAAAATACTTATAAATAAGTAAACGTACATTAAAATTGAATAAGAATAAATCAGGATAGGAGACTCAATTAAAATATCACATATTCATGCTAGGCTATTGTATCAGGACTGATGCTCGGCTGACAAATTCCTAGAACCTCGATACCTTCCACTGGAAAACTGGTGGGTTGAACTACGTTTCCGACAGCTGACTCGAGAAAATGACAATTTTTTTCTCGCGTCGGTTACTTATCGTCAGTGATCTGCGTTGATTAACATTGGTATTAAGCGATTTTTTTAAAGCACGAAAATATCGTGGTGGGCAGCTCACCCACACGCGTACATTTTTTTCAGGGGGGAGAGTATGGGTTTTGAGTTGAGAGAGATTTTGAACGGTGCTTAGCAGCTGAAATTCGTAACGACGTTTAGGTAAATGAAGAAGGTCAAGTGTCCCGACAAAATCTGCCGGAAATCGCCAACTTCCACCACGGGTGATCTTGTTGTCAACGTCATCAATCACGTTTCACACATGTGCGAAAATCCATGTGCGAACCCCGTCGGGAATCGAACCTAGCTCTCCTTGATGGGAGGCGTGCGCTCTGGTAGCTGTGCAATTGCTGTGGAGAGGATGGTGTGAAGTATTGAGCGTGACCGGTCCTGTGTCGGTGAGAAATAGTCAATATAAAAAGGTTGCCTAATTTCCACCGTCACGTTTCGTGGTTCTCTGGGATGGTGATTATCGTAATATTCACAGAAAAGTTCGCAAATTTTTATACACCGGGAAGACGGCTTGCATTTATTACTGCTGCCATTCTAATGGAATAAAGAATTACTTTATCTCTGGTGAGGGTCTGAGGTGCGATGATGAGAACTTTTACTTGCATAAGTATGGGCTAGTTTTCACCCTTGGGTACAAGGAGCCTAAGGCATTATTAACAAATATGAGGATGTGTCTGAAAGTAATCGTCATGGTTCATAGTATATTTTATGCATATTTACAATTNCATTATTAACAAATATGAGGATGTGTCTGAAAGTAATCGTCATGGTTCATAGTATATTTTATGCATATTTACAATTATATATTCATGATCATATCGTGATATCTGTTATACCCGGCAGTGAGGTCTTTATATTAGATTTTTTTTTCGTAAAAATTCAAAGTGATGCTTTTCCGTCGTGTTCGGCATCGACGGCAGTAGTATTTCAGCGATTATTGCATGACACGGTTCCCGTCAATGCTGCTGCTAATCACAATCGAAGCGACGCTGCAATGTGCTGTGAGAATATTCCGTAAATAAAACAGCATATAGTGAGTCATATATTAATGATTATCCCTAAGTTTCTTCAGCGTATATGAGATTTCGTTCCGACTTGAAGAGTTGCTGAGTTCCATCCTTCAATAAATGCATTTTTTAAGGATTTAGTTGCATCGATGGTATGCCCGGNACTTGAAGAGTTGCTGAGTTCCATCCTTCAATAAATGCATTTTTTAAGGATTTAGTTGCATCGATGGTATGCCCGGCAAAATAGCTGAAGTTTTAAATTAAAAATAAAGTATTCTCACAAAAAAATTAAGTTTTGTGTTATACAGCTTTGTTATGACAGAGAGAGAGTGGCGGAACCTAACAGGTGTAATCTTCAGCGACAATAAGAGTGAAACGAGGCGTGAATGGGGCTGTAACGAATTGATGTGGAGGGAGTCAGTCTGATCTACCGAGTGCAAAGCCAAGTTTTAAGCCTTTCAAATTTCATTTCTATCTGATTTGATGGTTATGGGTTGTGTGTGCGTATGTGTGTGAGCGCGTGCGATCGGCTGTAAAGCTATTTAACATTTAGGAGAAATTTATCTAAGGAGGACATTTAATAGTTTCGAAGCTTGATGAAAGTCTGCCAGAATGGGGAATGAATGGTGTCTGGCCCTGTGTATTCATTGCAGCACCAGGTAGGGCTCAATGTCTCCTCGACAGCGGGGTCATTACAGATGGAACAGTCAGTACACGCAATCAGTATCAGAGGAAGGAATCAAACATAGCCTACGTTAAGGACCCATCCAAGCGTATCCCTGGAGTGATTTATGGAAACCATGAAAAAAACTAAAATCTGTATGCTTAAGCCAAAAATTGAACCTGGGTCCTCCCGAATGCACGTGCAGTGTTTTATCATGGCAGCGCTTTCTTACACTGAAGAGTCAAAAATACTGGTACACCTGCCTAATATTGTGTAGGGCCCCCGCGAGCACGCAGAAGTGCCGCAAGACGACATGGCATGGACTCGACTAATGTCTGAAGGTATGCAGGAGGCATTGAAATCTGAGCCAATTTAATTTGAGAAAGGGTTGCACGTCTGTGACGGTTAATGATTCCCGTCAGTCGTCGTTTGTCCCGTTCTTTCACGATCTTTTTCCGGCCGCAGCGATGTCGAAGATGTGATGTTTTACCGGATTCCCGATATTCACGGTACACTCGTGAAATGGTCGTACGCGAAAATCCAAATGTTATCGCTACCTCGGAGATGCTATGTCCCATCTCTAGTACGCCGACTATAACACCATGTTCAAACTCATTTAAATCTTGATAATCTGCCATTGTAGCAGCAGTACCCGATCTAGCAACTTTGCCAGACGCTTGTTGTCTTATATAGGCCCTGCCGACCGCATCGCGTTCCTCTGATTGGTTCCATACCTCTGTTATTTTCATACGCACGCCTAAACCAGTTTTTTTTTTGGCTCTTCAGTGTACATTTCAAAGCAGCAGGAGCGTCCCCCACCGTCACAGGGTCGTCTACATATGTATGCATTTCGCCTCGCAAACATTTATATAGATGCCATTCCTGGTCGTTCTACCATCGAATTCTGCTACTGGAACATTGGATACTTAAGCGGGTAAAAGGAAAAATGTTAAAATTGGCGATTAAATATAATGCTGTAAAGAAGGCGTCGTTTAATAACATCAGGAAATGTGTCGATTTATGGAATTCTTTTATTTGTTAAAATAATGAAATTTACAGGGGGCTAAATAAGTATGTGATGAAATACAACACACCCCTCGTAATGTCGTAAGATGAAGTTGAAGCTCAGAAAAAATACTTCTGTTCTGGCTGGGGAGTATTTTCTTAGGCAAAGTTTTAAGTCATTTTTCATGTGATATAGTTGTTAATTAAATAAGACGATAGAATTTTACAGCTGTTTTTCCGCTGCCTGTGAAAATGAATTCCGTATTCTCTCGTGGTTTCTGATGCTAGAATTTTTTAAGTTAGCATTACATATTTTTCCTTTTTTTTTTTTTTCGTATGATTGCGTCTCACTTACGTTCGAGGTCCAGAAAAGATTAATTCTTCGTTCAGCGGTGTACTGTAAAACGTAAATTTCCTTCTGAAGTGGGGGGGGGGGAGAACACGAGGGGTGTTAAGAGTTCCGTTTTTTATACAGCCCATCCGATTTTTTTCTAAACAATTTTTTGGGCTGTGCTACATGAATAAAATATATTATGATCTGTTTAAGTTTGGTGATCTGCCCATTCTGCCATTCTAGCTAGACTCGGATATCTTTCTCGTTAGTGTTCGCCTATTTGACTTACGTAAAATAGTAGCGTGACTTTTCATATTCTAGGTGGTGTACAAGCAAATATTATAATAATAATGTAAAGTTTACAGTCTTATGAAAGGGAGACAGTTGTTAGGGCAAACGGGAACGAGTCAGGACTCGGCCAAGAAATCATCCCGGCATTCACCTAGAATGATAAAAAAAATAAATAAATTCGTCTGAACTAGTCAAAAATCGAACCCGGGTCCCCCTGAACATGAGTCTCCCCTGGTGTTGACTTGTGTGTGCAGATATCATCTGTGTTTATTATCGTTTGAATTAAAGTTGGCGTGTGTGAGAAATAAAACATGCTGCTGGAGCAAGAAGCTCCCCCCCCC